>JAVJIX010000218.1:190000-337500 GCA_036785185.1 Paratrypauchen microcephalus | reverse complement strand
GGTGGAGGTATAGTTCCTGTGGTGGTGGAGGTGTAGTTTAGGTGTAGTTTCTGGTGGAGGTGTAGTCTCTGGTGGAGGTGTAGTGGTGGAGGTGTAGTTTGTGTGGTGGAGGTATAGTTCCTGTGGTGGTGGAGGTGTAGTTTGGTGGAGGTGTAGCTTGTGTGGTGGAGGTATAGTTCCTGTGGTGGTGGAGGTGTAGTTTAGGTGTAGTTTCTGGTGGAGGTGTAGTCTCTGGTGGAGGTGTAGTGGTGGAGGTGTAGTTTGTGTGGTGGAGGTATAGTTCCTGTGGTGGTGGAGGTGTAGTTTAGGTGTAGTTTCTGGTGGAGGTGCAGATGTTCTGACCTTGTAGAAGGTTCCGTGTCGTCCTCCGTCCAACATGGTGTAGAACGGCTCCATCCCTGAACCTCCAAGAGCAGCAGCCGCCTCCAGAGCTCTGCAAGTATACAAGTACTGTAGTACTGTAGTACTGTACTGTAGTACTGTACTGTACTGTAGTACTGTACTGTACTGTAGTACTGTACTGTACTGTAGTACTGTAGTACTGTACTACTGTACTGTAGTACTGTAGTACTGTAGTACTGTACTGTAGTACTGTACTGTACTACTGTACTGTAGTACTGTAGTACTGTAGTACTGTACTGTAGTACTGTACTGTAGTACTGTACTGTACTGTAGTACTGTAGTACTGTACTACTGTAGTACTGTACTGTAGTACTGTACTGTAGTACTGTAGTACTGTAGTACTGTACTACTGTACTGTAGTACTGTACTGTAGTACTGTAGTACTGTAGTACTGTACTGTAGTACTGTAGTACTGTAGTACTGTACTGTAGTACTGTACTACTGTACTGTAGTACTGTACTGTAGTACTGTAGTACTGTACTGTAGTACTGTAGTACTGTACTGTAGTACTGTAGTGTAGTACTGTAGTACCTGTACTGTAGTACTGTAGTACTGTATTACTGTAGTACTGTAGTACTGTATTACTGTAGTACTGTAGTACTGTAGTACTGTACTGTAGTACTGTAGTACTGTAGTACTGTAGTACTGTACTGTAGTACTGTAGTACTGTACTACTGTAGTACTGTACTGTAGTACTGTAGTACCTGTACTGTAGTACTGTACTGTAGTACTGTAGTACTGTACTGTAGTACTGTACTGTAGTACTGTAGTACTGTAGTACTGTAGTACTGTAGTACTGTACTGTAGTACTGTAGTACTGTACTGTAGTGCTGTACTGTAGTACTGTAGTACTGTAGTACTGTACTGTAGTACTGTAGTACTGTAGTACTGTACTGTAATACTGTACTGTAGTACTGTAGTACTGTAGTACTGTAGTACTGTACTGTAGTACTGTAGTACTGTACTGTAGTACTGTACTGTAGTACTGTAGTACTGTAGTGTAGTACTGTAGTGTAGCACTGTACTGTAGTACTGTACTGTAGTACTGTAGTACTGTACTGTAGTACTGTACTGTAGTACTGTACTGTAGTACTGTACTGTAAACCAGGTCTAAACCAGGTCTAAACAAGGACTAAACAAAGACTAACCCAGGTCTAAACCAGGACTAAACCAGGACTACACCAGGACTAAACCAGGACTAACCCAGGTCTAAACCAGGACTAAACCAGGACTAAACCAGGACTAACCCAGGTCTAAACCAGGACTAAACCAGGACTAAACCAGGACTAACCCAGGTCTAAACCAGGTCTACACCAGGACTAAACCAGGACTAAACCAGGTCTAAACCAGGACTAAACCAGGACTAAACCAGGACTAAACCAGGTCTAAACCAGGACTAAACCAGGACTAAACCAGGACTAAGCCAGGCCTAAACCCTGTGTATGTCCTATGACTCACTCTGTGCAGACGCTCCAGCTCTTGGCGGTGAAGTCGGCTCCTCCTGAGGTCACGACGTGGCGTCCGTCGAAGGAGGCGGAGAGCGACGAGACGCCAGACGGGTGAGCCACCAGAGCCTGGGACCTGAACGGGTTTCCATCTGCCGGGAGCACCTGGAGACCCACCTGAGGACCAGAGATCGGGACTAGACCAGAGACCGGGACTAGACCGGGACTAGACCAGGACTAGACCAGAGACCGGGACTAGACCAGGACTAGACCAGGACTAGACCAGAGACTGGGACTAGACCAGGACTAGACCAGGACTAGACCAGAGACCGGGACTAGACCAGGACTAGACCGGGACCGGGACTAGACCGGGACTAGACTGGGACCGGGACTAGACCGGGACTAGACCAGAGACCGGGACTAGACCGGTAGTAGTAGTAGTAGTAGTAGCAGTCGTAGTAGTAGTAGCAGTAGTAGCAGTAGCAGTAGTAGCAGTAGCAGTAGCAGTAGCAGTAGTAGTAGTAGTAGTAGTAGCAGTAGTAGCAGTAGCAGTAGCAGTAGCAGTAGCAGTAGTAGTAGTAGTAGTAGTAGCAGTAGCAGTAGCAGTAGCAGTAGCAGTAGCAGCAGCAGCAGCAGCAGCAGCAGCAGTAGCAGTAGCAGCAGGAGCAGCAGCAGCAGCAGCTGCTGCTGCTGTTGCAGCAGCAGCAGCAGCAGCAGCTGCTGCTGCTGCTGCTGCAGCAGCAGCAGCAGCAGCAGTGGCTGCTGCTGCTGCAGCAGCAGCAGCAGCAGCAGCTGCTGCTGCTGCAGCTGGCGGCAGCAGCAGCAGCTGGTAGCTGCTGCTGCTGCTGCTGCTGCAGCAGCAGCAGCAGCAGCAGCAGTGCGTTGCTGCTGCTGCTGCTGCTGCGGCAGCAGCGGTGCAGCTGCTGCGGCAGCAGCTGCTGCTGCTGCTGCTGCTGCTGCAGCAGCAGCAGCTGCTGCTGCTGCTGCTGCTGCTGCTGCTGCTGCTGCGGTGCTGCAGTGGTAGCAGCAGCAGCAGCAGCAGCGGTGCTGGTGGTGCAGCAGCAGCGGTGGTGGTGGTAGCAGCAGCAGCAGCAGCAGCAGCAGCAGCAGCAGTAGCTGCAGTAGCAGCAGCAGCAGCAGGTAGCAGTAGCAGTAGCAGCAGCAGCAGCAGCAGCAGCAGCAGCAGCAGCAGCAGCAGTAGCAGTAGCAGTAGCAGTAGCAGTAGCAGTAGCAGTAGTAGTAGTAGTAGTAGCAGTAGCAGTAGTAGTAGTAGTAGCAGTAGCAGTAGCAGTAGTAGTAGTAGTAGTAGTAGTAGTAGTAGTAGTAGTAGCAGTAGCAGTAGCAGTAGCAGTAGTACTAGTAGTAGTAGCAGTAGCAGTAGCAGTAGTAGTAGTAGTAGTAGCAGTAGCAGTAGCAGTAGCAGTAGTACTAGTAGTAGTAGCAGTAGCAGTAGCAGTAGCAGTAGTAGTAGCAGTAGTACTAGTAGTAGTAGCAGTAGCAGTAGTAGTAGCAGTAGCAGTAGCAGTAGTAGTAGTAGTAGTAGTAGTAGTAGTAGTAGTAGTAGTAGTAGCAGTAGCAGTAGCAGTAGCAGTAGTACTAGTAGTAGTAGCAGTAGCAGTAGTAGTAGTAGTAGTAGTAGTAGTAGTAGTAGTAGTAGTAGTAGTAGTACCATGTCCTTTGTGATGTACACCAGGTGGTTGTTGTTGTTGTTCTGATCTTCTTTGGTCTTTGGCAGAACCAGGAGCTTCTGAAGAGGAGAACCGTAGGTCGGACCCAGGATCACCTTCCTGAAGAACACATGGACCATCAGAACCAGGTCTGGACCAGGACTGGACCAGGTCTGGACCAGGACTGGACCAGGTCTGGACCAGGACTGGACCAGGACTGGACCAGGACTGGACCAGGACTGGACCAGGACTGGACCAGGTCTGGACTCTCAGCCGCCCCGTGTACGTAGCTGCAGTACCATCTCTGACCTGCACATGTGGGTGGTGCTGTTGATCAATCGGAGCTTGTATTGATCGGAGCAGATCAGGAGGAACTGCTCCGTGCTCAGAGGAGGGTACCAGGTCATCCCCAGAGGCACCGCCCTCTGCTCCACCCTCTGAGACGAGAGGACGGTGAGACCGGGGGGGGCGACGGCGTCAGGGTGGAGCTGCAGGTCGTACTCCACCTACGGACACAACAAAATATTGATCACAAAATAATATTAAAGAGTGTTTGGACAGTGTTTGCTCGTGTTTGCACACAGTGATGTGATTGGGTGTAGATGTTGAAGGGGGCGGAGTCTCACCAGGCGGCGGTCCAGCCCCAGCGACAGGAGGCGGGGCAGGGCGGAGTCCAGCTGAAGCCCGAACACGAGGCTGTGGATGGGACCGAAGTGAGAACGGACACGCCCCAAACGCTCCCAACGACCTCGAGGAGAAACACGCCGCAGAACCGACACGGCAAACACACAGTCCTGAAACAAGACCGGGATCAGACCAAGACCGGGATCAGACCAGGACCAGGACTGAAACAAGACCGGGATCAGACCAGGACTGAAACAAGACCGGGATCAGACCAAGTCCGGGATCAGACCAGGACTGGAACAGGACCAGGATTAGACCAGGACCAGGACTAGACCAGGACCAGGACTGAAACAAGACCGGGATCAGACCAAGACCGGGATCAGACCAGGACCAGGACTGAAACAAGACCGGGATCAGACCAAGTCCGGGATCAGACCAGGACCGGATCAGATCAGGACTGGAACAGGACCAGGATTAGACCAGGACCAGGACTAGACCAGGACCAGGACTGAAACAAGACCGGGATCAGACCAAGACCGGGATCAGACCAGGACCGGATCAGATCAGGACTGGAACAGGACCAGGATTAGACCAGGACCAGGACTAGACCAGGACCAGGATTAGACCAGGACCAGGACTAAACCAGGACGAGGATTAGACCAGGACTGGACCAGGACCAGGACCAGGACTGGACCAGGACCAGGACCAGGACTGGAACAGGACCAGGATTAGACCAGGACCAGGACCAGGATTAGACCAGGACCAGGCCTGGAACAGGACCAGGATTTAACCAGGAACAGGACCAGAACTGGACCAGGACCAGGACTGGACCAGGACTGGACCAGGACCAGGATTAGATCAGGACCAGGACCAGGATTAGACCAGGACTGGGCCAGGACCAGGACTGGACCAGGACCAGGACTGAACCAGGACTGGAACAGGTCTAGACTAGGACCAGGACTAGACCAAGACCAGGATTAGAGCAGGACCAGGCCTGGAACAGGACCAAGATTTAACCAGGACCAAGACCAGGATTAGACCAGGTCAGATTTGTTGGAAGTCAATCTTGCTGAAGGTCAGTCTTGTTGAAGGTCAGTCTTGTTGAAGGTCTGTCTTGTTGGAGGTCAGTCTTGTTGAAGGTCAGACTTGTTGGAGGTCAGACTTGTTGAAGGTCAGTCTTGTTGGAGGTCAGATTTGTTGGAGGTCAGACTTGTTGAAGGTCAGTCTTGTTGGAGGTCAGATTTGTTGGAGGTCAGACTTGTTGAAGGTCAGTCTTGTTGAAGGTCAGACTTGTTGGAGATCAGTCTTGTTGGAGGTCAGACTTGTTGAAGGTCTGTCTTGTTGGAGGTCAGTCTTGTTGGAGGTCAGTCTTGTTGAAGGTCTGTCTTGTTGGAGGTCAGTCTTGTTGAAGGTCAGACTTGTTGGAGGTCAGACTTGTTGAAGGTCAGTCTTGTTGGAGGTCAGATTTGTTGGAGGTCAGACTTGTTGAAGGTCAGTCTTGTTGAAGGTCAGACTTGTTGGAGGTCAGTCTTGTTGGAGGTCAGACTTGTTGAAGGTCTGTCTTGTTGGAGGTCAGTCTTGTTGGAGGTCAGTCTTGTTGAAGGTCAGTTTTGTTGGAGGTCAGACTTGTTGAAGGTTTGTCTTGTTGGAGGTCTGTCTTGTTGGAGGTCAGTCTTGTTGAAGGTCAGTCTTGTTGAAGGTCTGTCTTGTTGGAGGTCAGTCTTGTTGAAGGTCAGTCTTGTTGAAGATCTGTCTTGTTGGAGGTCAGTTGTTGGAGGTCAGTCTTGTTGAAGGTCAGTCTTGTTGAAGATCTGTCTTGTTGGAGGTCAGTCTTGTTGGAGGTCTGTCTTGTTGAAGGTCAGTCTTGTTAAAGATCTGTCTTGATGGAGGTCAGTCTTGTTGAAGGTCTGTCTTGTTGAGGGTCTGTCTTGTTGGAGGTCAGTCTTGTTGAAGGTCAGACTTGTTGGAGGTCAGACTTGTTGGAGGTCAGACTTGTTGGAGGTCAGACTTGTTGAAGGTCTGTCTTGTTGGAGGTCAGTCTGGTGTAAGGTCAGTCTTGTTGAAGGTCTGTATTGTTGGAGGTCAGTCTTGTTGAAGGTCAGTCTTGTTGAAGATCTGTCTTGTTGGAGGTCAGTCTTGTTGGAGGTCAGACTTGTTGGAGGTCAGACTTGTTGAAGGTCAGTCTTGTTGGAGGTCAGTCTTGTTGAAGGTCAGTCTTATTGGAGGTCAGACTTACAGCAGCAGCGAGGTACAGGGAGTCCTCAGAGAAGGTCAGCAGGGTTATGGAGGCTTTACTGAGATGAAAGTCCTGGTCTGGGTCAGTCCTCAGAGAGTTGGAGTCCAGGAGGTGCACGGAGCCAGAGGAGAAGCCCACAGCCAGGATCTCACCTGAGGAACACCACCATGAGGAACACCACCATGAAGAACACCACCATGAGGAATACAACCATGAGGAACACCACCATGAAGAACACCACCATGAAGAACACCACCATGATCAACCATTATCTGTTTGGGATCACCTCAAACCTGTGATCATGTAAACCAGGACTAAACCAGAACTAAACCAGGAATAAACCAGAACTAAACCAGAACTAAACCAGGACTAAACCAGAACCAAACAAGAACTAAACCAGAACTAAACCAGGACTTTTATGCACGGTATGATACCATCGACCACTCTGCCCTCTGCCTTGAGCTGCTTAGTGCCCTGCCCCCACACGCTCCTTCTCAGCCTCCATTCATGGAGGGGGATGTTCTGAGGCAGCTGAGCAGCTGTAAGGTGGGCAAGGCACCAGGTCCGGATGGCATCCCGGCCATGGAACTGGCACCAATCCTGCATTCCATCTTTTGGGACTCTATCAGGACAGCATCCATCCCTATAGCCTGGAAAACCTCTACAATCATCTGACCTCAATCACTACAGACCAATTGCACTCACTTCCATCATCATGAAGTGCCTGGAAAAACTCATACTCCATTCCATCCTCCCAGCTGTCAGTCCCCTGCTAGACCCATACCAGTTTGCCTATAAGGCCAGGCAGGGAACGGAGGATGCCGTGGCAGGCCTCCTCCATCCGCTCTTAAAACATCTAGAGTCGCCTGGCAGCTTCGCATCCATCCTGTTCATGACTTCAGCTCAGCATTCAATACAATACAACGTCACCAGATGATCAGGACACTTCAAACCCTCAACCTGCCTCCGTTTTTCATTCACTGGATTCACAACTTCCTCAGCAACAGACCACAGGCCGTCAGAATTGGTTCAGTCACTTCACCCACCATAACCACCAACACTGGAGCCCCACAGGGGTGTGTACTCAGCCCCTTCCTCTACACCCTGTACTCAAATGACTGCACAAGCCCCTCTCCTGTCACCACATATTTCAAATACTCTGACGACACTGCCATCCTCGCACTCCTCAACGACAATAACTCCATAACCGCCTACCACCAGTCTGTCACCCACTTCACCAAGTGGTGCACCGACAATTTTCTTGAGTTAAATGTCAATAAAACAAAGGAATTACTGATTCACACTCAACAGCACACCCCGGACCTGGCACTCACCACTATACACAGTAAAACAGTTGAACGTTTCACTCACTTCAAATATTTGGGACTCGCACAATAAACTCACCTTCGAACAGCATGTCACTGATGTCCATAAACGCTCACAACAAAGACTCCACATCCTCCGCAAACTCCGTGCTCTCTCCGTCACCCCACAACTTCTCTTACACCAGCATCATACCACCCATCCTTCTCTACTGCTCCCCCTGTTACTTCAATATGCTCTCCATCACCAACAGAAACAAACTCACCAAGGTCACCCGCACGGCCCATCACAGACCTCTCACATTTCAACAATAAATCCATCACACGTACGGCCCGGACAATTATCAGAGACTCATCCACTACAGCACCACTTGTGCCGCAGGTACAGGACTCTGAGGTGGAAGTACGCTTCAGTAAAAGCTTCAGTAAAAGCTTTGTGTCCTCTGCCATTGCTGCACTGAACAACAACATGTAACCGTCTAAAGGTCTAAACCAGGACTAAACCAGGTCTAAACCAGAACCAAACCAGGACTAAACCAGAACTAAACCAGGACTAAACCAGGACTAAACCAGGTCTAAACCAGGACTAAACCAGGACTAAACCAGGTCTAAACCAGAACTAAAGCAGGACTAAACCAGAACCAAACCAGGTCTAAACCAGGACTAAACCAGGTCTAAAGCAGGACTAAACCAGAACTAAACCAGGACTAAACCAGGTCTAAACCAGGACTAAACCAGGTCTAAAGCAGGACTAAACCAGAACTAAACCAGGACTAAACCAGGTCTAAACCAGGACTAAACCAGGACTAAACCAGGTCTAAACCAGGACTAAACCAGGACTAAACCAGGTCTAAACCAGAACTAAAGCAGGACTAAACCAGAACTAAACCAGGACTAAACCCAGACTAAACCAGGACTAAACATGGACTAAACCAGGTCTAAACCAGGACTAAACTAGGACTAAACCAGAACTAAACCAGGACTAAACCAGGACTAAACCAGGTCTAAGCCAGGACTAAACCCGGACTAAACCAGGACTAAACCAGGTCTAAACCAGGACTAAACCAGAACTAAACCAGGACTAAACCAGAACTAAACCAGGACTAAACCAGGACTAAACCAGGTCTAACCCCGGATTAAACCAGGACTAAACCAGGACTAAACCCGGATTAAACCAGGACTAAACCAGGACTAAACCAGGACTAAACCAGGACTAAACCAGGTCTAAACCAGAACTAAAGCAGGTCTAAACCAGGACTAAACCAGGACTAAACCAGAACTAAACCAGGTCTAAACCAGGACTAAACCAGGTCTAAGCCAGGACTAAACCAGGACTAAACCAGGTCTAAGCCAGGACTAAACCCGGACTAAACCAGAACTAAACCAGGTCTAAACCAGGACTAAACCAGGTCTAAGCCAGGACTAAACCCGGACTAAACCAGGACTAAACCAGGTCTAAACCAGGACTAAACCGGAACTAAACCAGGACTAAACCAGAACTAAACCAGGACTAAACCAGGACTAAACCCGGACTAAACCAGGACTAAACATGGACTAAACCAGGACTAAACCAGGACTAAACCAGAACTAAACCAGGACTAAACCAGGACTAAACCAGGTCTAAGCCAGGACTAAACCAGGACTAAACCAGGACTAAACCAGAACTAAACCAGGACTAAACCAGAACTAAACCAGGACTAAACCAGGTCTAACCCCGGATTAAACCAGAACTAAACCAGGACTAAACCAGAACTAAACCAGGACTAAACCAGGTCTAACCCCGGATTAAACCAGGACTAAACCAGGACTACACCAGGACTAAACCAGGACTAAACCACGACTAAACAAGATCTAAACAAGATCTAAACCAGAACTAAAGCAGAACTAAAGCAGGTCTAAAGCAGGACTGAACATGGATCCAGTTTTTTAATGTAAAGTGAACTGGAGTTGGTAGAGCCGGAAGCGTGCCCGTGCTCACTTCCTGTTCGTGCCCGTGCTCACTTCCTGTTCGTGCCCGTGCTCACTTCCTGTTTGTGCCCGTGCTCACTTCCTGTTCGTGCCCGTGCTCACTTCCTGTTGGCGCTCTGCCTCACCTGAGCGGTCAAACGTCACACAGGTGAGCTCCCCCTGCTGTCTGAACTCCCTCCGGGTCACCGTGAGTCGACCGCCGGCGTCCCTGAGTCTGAGCACGCCGCCGCCGCTCCCCGTCACCAGCAGGGGGCGTGTGGGGTGGCAGCACACGGCGTGGACGGGCTCCGGCTCCTCCTCCAGGACGCTCCGAGTCTGTTCGCTCGCCGTGTCCACGTGAAGCACCGAGGAGCCGGCGCTGCACACGATGAAGTTCCTACTCAGACAGAGTTTAGATTAGTGCCGTCAGGCCATTAAACAATTAATCTAATTCATTACACGATTTGTAATTAATTAATCTAATTAATCGTGTTTTAAGACTGTGAGCGAACGAACAAACGAGCGAACGAACAAACCCACTTTGTGATTGAGTTTGTCAGTTTTTCTGTGGTCGCTTTGCTCATTTGGCTCAACGTGGTTTGTTGGTTTGGTGGTTTGGTGGTTTGTTGGTTTGGTGGTTTGTTGGTTTGGTGGTTTGGTGGTTTGTTGGTTTGTTGGTTTGGTGGTTTGGTGGTTTGTTGGTTTGGTGGTTTGTTGCTTTGGTGGTTTGTTGGTTTGGTGGTTTGTTGGTTTGGTGTTTTGTTGGTTTGGTGGTTTGGTGATTTGTTGGTTTGGTGCTTTGGTGGTTTGGTGGTTTGTTGGTTTGGTGGTTTGTTGGTTTGGTGGTTTGGTGGTTTGTTGGTTTGGTGGTTTGGTGGTTTGGTGGTTTGTTGGTTTGGTGGTTTGTTGGTTTGGTGGTTTGGTGGTTTGTTGGTTTGTTGGTTTGGTGGTTTGGTGGTTTGTTGGTTTGGTGGGTTGGTGGTTTGGTGGTTTGGTGGTTTGGTGGTTTGGTGGGTTGGTGGTTTGGTGGTGTGGTGGGTTGGTGGTTTGTTGGTTTGGTGGTTTGTTGGTTTGATGGTTTGGTGGTTTGTTGGTTTGTTGGTTTGGTGGTTTGTTGGTTTGGTGGTTTGGTGGTTTGGTGGTTTGTTGGTTTGGTGGTTTGTTGGTTTGGTGGTTTGGTGGGTTGGTGGTTTGTTGGTTTGGTGGTTTGTTGGTTTGGTGGTTTGGTGGTTTGTTGGTTTGGTGGTTTGTTGGTTTGTTGGTTTGGTGGTTTGGTGGTTTGGTGTGTTGTTGGTTTGGTGGTTTGTTGGTTTGGTGGTTTGTTGGTTTGGTGGTTTGTTGGTTTGTTGGTTTGGTGGTTTGTTTTTTGGTGGTTTGGTGGTTTGGTGGTTTGGTGGTTTGGTGGTTTGTTGGTTTGGTGAAGTGCGCTCACACTCGCTCTATCACCGGTAACGATGGAACTTGTCCGGACGTGTTTATCGTTCAATTGATCCGTCAGGCTGGAGCAGCTTCGCTTATCGGAAAATTCTTTTTGGCAAAAGCTCCAAATCACGGCGTTCTTGTCTTCGTTCTTTTTATAAATAAACTCGCCGTTCAAAGGCCCTGGCAGCGATTCGCTCGCCGCACGCCAAATTTAAAATGCGATTTAATTGCCGCTCATAATTAATTGCATTAATTTTTATAACATGTTATTTGCAGTGTAATTAATTAATGTGATTGACGCATTAAACTGAAGCCATAGTCTAAATCAGGAGTCGGCAACCTGCGGCTCCAGAGCCGCATGTGGCTCTTTGATCCCTCTGATGCGGCTCAGTACATTGGTTCCTCATGTATCATGGGGGTTTACGTTGTAGAAATAACCTGCGATAGGCTAAATCCGTGAAGTAGTCAGCTTTATATTGCGTGTATAAATATGTGTGTATTTCACAGTTCCTCTGACCGAGGCGCCTGGCGTCCCTGCGCTGTTGTGGGTTTTGTTGTCTTGAGAACGCTTCCGTGCGCTCTCAGGACTGGTTCCACCGCCTGGACTCCAGGTTCCACCAGTTCGTTCTGCGGAAACACTGTTGCTACTTCCCGACGCGCATTGACCACTCATAGAAGTGTGCGCGCGGACATGTGCACCTGCACTCATGGTCAAATCCGTGACAGAGCATGACCGAGTGCAGGTGCACATGTCCGTGTGACGCTCGGCTGCGGCTCTTCTGGCACGTGCCCAAATGCCAGACCACTCAGTCCTCACTGCTTCAGAGTCACACTGCTCGTGATCAAACATTTAAATAAATGTGGCAAACTGAACACATTCTGTACAGGAGACACGGAGGAGCATGACGGAGACAAAGGTCTACAGTCCTTCAGCCAATCAGGACGCAGAACACAATACGTGTTGATACACTATTAAAAAAAATCAGCGAAACAGCAAAGGACCACTGTATTTAATTAAAATATATGTTATTTTAGTTCATTCATTTTCAAAATGTAATTCTATGGCACAAAGGTTTAAAAAAAAGCCGTTATATGCAGTGTTATTTCATTTTAAATTTCAAAAGGGTTTTGTGGCTCCCAGTGTTTTCTTCACTGTGTCAAACGGCTCCAAACGGCTCTTTGAGTGGTAAAGGTTGCCGACCCCTGGTGTACAAGCTTCATGTGGGCACGTTGATGAAGATCTGAAATGTGTGAAATAACCAGCAGAGGGCGCAGGGACTCCAGTGGTGAGGAGCTCAGGGCGAGTGAAGAAGATTGAAGATGAAGTTTGTGAATCGTCCACAGAGGAGGACCTTCAGGAGCTTTGACCCACTTTTAGTAAATCACATTTTAAATCTAAAACGGCTAAAAATACAAACGAGTCCTGAAGAACATGACGATGTGACGTTTTCTAGCCTACAGCCCACCCACTGCTCTTCTTCACCTGATGTTCTCCTGCCTCTGGTAGCCAGGAACGTCCAGGAGGTGTCCGGCCGTGGACTCGCAGGAGAAGGAGATGGACGAGACCGGGTCCTGGAACAGGCCTGTGTAAAAGACCAAGAGCGAAAAGCTCTGACCGAAGAACTTCACCGTCCCCTCGACGTCTCCGGTCACCACACAACTGTAAAACAACACAGGACTGAACCAGGACTGAACCAGGACTGAACCAGGACTAAACCAGGACTGAACCAGGACTAAACCAGAACTAAACCAGGACTGAACCAGGATTAAACCAGGACTGAACCAGGACTGAACCAGAACTAAACCAGGACTAAACCAGGACTGAACCAGGACTGAACCAGGACTGAACCAGGATTAAACCAGGACTGAACCAGGATTAAACCAGGACTGAACCAGGACTAAACCAGGACTGAACCAGGACTGAACCAGGACTGAACCAGAACTAAACCAGGACTAAACCAGGACTGAACCAGGACTGAACCAGGACTGAACCAGAACTAAACCAGGACTAAACCAGGACTGAACCAGGACTGAACCAGGACTGAACCAGGATTAAACCAGGACTGAACCAGGACTAAACCTGGACTGAACCAGGACTGAACCAGGACTAAACCAGGACTAAACCAGGACAGAACCAGGACTAAACCAGGACTAAACCAGGACTGAACCAGGACTGAACCAGGACTGAACCAGAACTAAACCAGGACTGAACCAGGACTAAACCTGGTCTGGTTCTGTTACCTGTCTGTGACTTTCATGACGGTGAAGGGCGCCTCCTGCAGGTGGATCATGGACACTTTATTCTTTCGTTTGGCGGTGCCGATGCCTTCGCCGAGGTCCCACACCACGATACTGCCCCCTGCTGTGGCCGTCAGGACCTGCGGCTCCCTCCAGTGGAACACCGCCTGCACCAGAGCGCCATCTGCTGGGCCCCAAGTGGGGCAGGAGGGGGAAGACGGGTCCACCACTCCACCCTGAGAGAGGTTTACCATGAAGAAAATATAAATAATCAGATTATTATAGTTTAAAATAAAAAACTAAACATGAAACAGAGGAACACATCCAAAAGGTCTGAGATTAAAGCAGAACAAACCTTCCTGAGCTTCAGGGCGAAGTGCGACAGAGACTTTTCCTCCTGAAACAGAGCGACCCACAGTCAGAATCATTAGAGCTTCATGAAGTCCAGAGTCTGAGTCTGCACCAGCGTGTGGACCAGGACGTACCAGCGTGTGGACCAAGACGTACCAGCGTGAGGACCAGGACGTACCAGCGTGTGGACCAAGACGTACCAGCATGTGAACCAGGACGTACCAGCGTGAGGAACGTACCAGCGTGAGGACCAAGACGTAAGGACCAGGGCGTACCAGCGTGAGGACCAGGACGTACCAGCGTGAGGAACGTACCAGCATGAGGACCAAGACGTACCAGCGTGTGGACCAAGACGTACCAGCGTGAGGACCAGAACGTACCAGCGTGAGGAACGTACCAGCATGAGGACCAAGACGTACCAGCGTGAGGACCAGGACGTACCAGCATGAGGACCAAGACGTACCAGCGTGTGGACCAAGACGTACCAGCGTGAGGACCAAGACGTACCAGCATGAGGAACGTACCAGCGTGAGGACCAGGATGTACCAGCATGAGGAACGTACCAACGTGAGGACCAGGGCGTATGTACCAGCGTGAGGACCAGAACGTACCAGCGTGAGGACCAGGGCGTACCAGCGTGAGGACCAGGGCGTACGTACCAGCGTGAGGACCAGAACGTACCAGCGTGAGGACCAGGGCGTACGTACCAGCGTGAGGACCAGAACGTACCAGCGTGAGGACCAGGACGTACCAGCGTGAGGAACGTACTAGCGTGAGGACCAGGGTGTACGTACCAGCGTGAGGACCAGGACGTACCAGCATGAGGAACGTACCAGCATGAGGACCAAGACGTACCAGCGTGAGGACCAAGACGTACCAGCATGAGGAACGTACCAGCGTGAGGACCAAGACGTACCAGCATGAGGAACGTACCAGCGTGAGGACCAAGACGTACCAGCATGTGGACCAGGACGTACCAGCGTGAGGGACGTACCAGCGTGAGGACCAGGATGTACCAGCATGAGGAACGTACCAACGTGAGGACCAGGGCGTATGTACCAGCGTGAGGACCAGAACGTACCAGCGTGAGGACCAGGGCGTACCAGCGTGAGGACCAGGGCGTACCAGCGTGAGGACCAGAACGTACCAGCGTGAGGACCAGAACGTACCAGCGTGAGGACCAGGACGTACCAGCATGAGGAACGTACTAGCGTGAGGACCAGGGTGTACGTACCAGCGTGAGGACCAGGACGTACCAGCGTGAGGACCAGGACGTACCAGCATGAGGAACGTACCAGCATGAGGACCAAGACGTACCAGCGTGTGGACCAAGACGTACCAGCATGAGGACCAAGACGTACCAGCATGAGGAACGTACCAGCGTGAGGACCAAGACGTACCAGCATGAGGAACGTACCAGCGTGAGGACCAAGACGTACCAGCATGTGAACCAGGACGTACCAGCGTGAGGAACGTACCAGCGTGAGGACCAGGGCGTACCAGCGTGAGGACCAGGGCGTACGTACCAGCGTGAGGACCAGAACGTACCAGCGTGAGGACCAGAACGTACCAGCGTGAGGACCAGGACGTACCAGCATGAGGAACGTACTAGCGTGAGGACCAGGGTGTACGTACCAGCGTGAGGACCAGGACGTGGGTCTGCTCCTCACGCTGGTACAGACTCTGGACCAGGTGTGAGGAGCAGGTTTGAGGAGCAAGTGGAGCAGGTGTGAGGAGCAGGTGGAGCAGGTGTGAGGAGCAAGTGGAGCAGGTGTGAGGAGCAAGTGGAGCAGGTGTGAGGAGCAGGTGTGAGGAGCAGGTGTGAGGATAAGGTGTGAGGAGAAGGTGTGAGGAGAAGGTGTGAGGAGAAGGTGTGAGGAGAAGGTGTGAGGAGCAGGTGTGTGGAGCAGGTGTGAGGAGCAGGTGTGAGGAGCAGGTGTGAGGAGCAGGTGTGTGAAGCAGGTGTGAGGAGAAGGTGTGAGGAGCAGGTGTGAGGAGAAGGTGTGAGGAGCAGGTGTGAGGAGAAGGTGTGAGGAAAACGTGTGAGGAGCAGGTGTGAGGAGAAGGTGTGAGGAGCAGGTGTGAGGAGAAGGTGTGAGGAGAAGGTGTGAGGAGCAGGTGTGTGGAGGAGGTGTGTGGAGCAGGTGTAAGGAGAAGGTGTGAGGAGCAGGTCTGAGGAGCAGGTGTGAGGGGCAGGTGTGTGGAGCAGGTGTGAGGAGAAGATGTGAAGAGCAGGTGTGAGGAGCAGATGAGAGGAGCAGGTGTGAGGAGCAGGTGTGAGGAGCAGGTGTGTGGAGCAGGTGTGAGGAGAAGGTGCGAGGAGCAGGTGTGAGGAGCAGGTGTGAGGAAAACGTGTGAGGAGCAGGTGTGAGGAGCAGGTGTGTGGAGCAGGTGTGAGGAGAAGGTGTGAGGAGCAGGTGTGTGGAGCAGGTGTGAGGAGAACGTGTGAGGAGAAGGTGTGTGGAGCAGGTGTGAGGAGAAGGTGTGTGGAGAAGGTGTGTGGAGAAGGTGTGTGGAGCAGGTGTGTGGAGCAGGTGTGAGGAGAACGTGTGAGGAGCAGGTGTGTGGAGAAGGTGTGTGGAGAAGGTGTGTGGAGCAGGTGTGTGGAGCAGGTGTGAGGAGAACGTGTGAGGAGCAGGTGTGTGGAGAAGGTGTGAGGAGCAGGTGTGAGGAGCAGGTGTGTGGAGCAGGTGTGAGGAGCAGGTGTGAGGAGAAGGTGTGAGGAGCAGGTGTGTGGAGCAGCTGTGTGGAGCAGGTGTGAGGAGCAGGTGTGAGGAGCAGGTGGGAGGAGCAGGTGTGAGGAGAAGGTGTGAGGAGCAGGTGTGAGGAGCAGGTGTGAGGAGAAGGTGTGAGGAGCAGGTGTGAGGAAAACGTGTGAGGAGAAGGTGTGAGGAGCAGGTGTGAGGAGCAGGTGTGAGGAGAACGTCTGAGGAGCAGGTGTGAGGAGAAGGTGTGAGGAGAAGGTGTGAGGAGCAGGTGTGAGGAGCAGGTGTGAGGAGCAGGTGTGTGGAGCAGGTGTGAGGAGAACGTCTGAGGAGCAGGTGTGAGGAGAAGGTGTGAGGAGAAGGTGTGAGGAGCAGGTGTGTGGAGCAGGTGTGAGGAGAAGGTGTGTGGAGAAGGTGTGTGGAGAAGGTGTGTGGAGCAGGTGTGTGGAGCAGGTGTGAGGAGAAGGTGTGTGGAGCAGGTGTGAGGAAAAGGTGTGAGGAGAAGGTGTGAGGAGCAGGTGTGAGGAGCAGGTGTGAGGAGAAGGTGTGTGGAGCAGGTGTGAGGAGAAGGTGTGTGGAGCAGGTGTGAGGAGAAGGTGTGAGGAAAAGGTGTGAGGAGAAGGTGTGAGGAGCAGGTGTGAGGAGCAGGTGTGAGGAGAAGGTGTGTGGAGCAGGTGTGAGGAGAAGGTGTGTGGAGCAGGTGTGAGGAGAAGGTGTGAGGAGCAGGTGTGTGGAGCAGGTGTGAGGAGCAGGTGTGAGGAGCAGGTATGCGGAGAACGTGTGAGGAGCAGGGGTGTGGAGCAGGTGTGAGGAGCAGGTGAGAGGAGCAGGTGTGAGGAGCAGGTGTGAGGAGCAGGTGTGAGGAGCAGGTGTGTGGAGCAGGTGTGAGGAGCAGGTGTGTGGAGCAGGTGTGAGGAGAAGGTGTGAGGAGAAGGTGTGAGGAGCAGGTGTGAGGAGCAGGTGTGAGGAGAAGGTGTGAGGAGCAGGTGTGTGGAGCAGGTGTGAGGAGAAGGTGTGAGGAGAAGGTGTGAGGAGCAGGTGTGAGGAGAAGGTGTGAGGAGCAGGTGTGTGGAGCAGGTGTGAGGAGCAGGTGTGAGGAGCAGGTGTGAGGAGCAGGTGTGTGGAGCAGGTGTGAGGAGCAGGTGTGTGGAGCAGGTGTGAGGAGAAGGTGTGAGGAGAAGGTGTGAGGAGCAGGTGTGAGGAGCAGGTGTGTGGAGAAGGTGTGAGGAGCAGGACGTACCAGCGTGTGGACCAGGACGTGGGTCTGGCTGCAGCTCAGGAGCCCAGAGCCGCTGGAGCTGAACATGAAGTTCCTCTGAAACCAAAAGGACACAGGTTTAAACTCCTGAAGATCTGAGAGGACCTCAGAGGACCTCAGACGATCTGAGGGACAAACCTGGAGGCCGAGGTTCGGGCTGAGGTCCGAGCAGCAGCGCGGCGTCTCCGGGTCGCACGTCCAGTCCCACACACACACGTGCTGCTGGACGACACACACTTTAGACACGAGTACGCACAACGAGTACGCACAACGAGTACGCACAACGAGTACACACAACAAGTACGCACAACGAGTACACACAACGAGTACACACAACGAGTACGCACAATGAGTACGCACAACGAGTACGCACAACGAGTACACACAACAAGTACACACAACGACTACGCACAACGAGTACACACAACAAGTACGCACAACGACTACGCACAACGAGTACACACAACAAGTACGCACAACGAGTACGCACAACGACTACGCACAACGAGTACACACAACAAGTACGCACAACGACTACGCACGAGTACACACAACAAGTACGCACAACGAGTACGCACAACGACTACGCACAACGAGTACACACAACAAGTACGCACAACGAGTACGCACAACGACTACGCACAACGAGTACACACAACAAGTACGCACAACGACTACGCACAACGAGTACGCACAACGAGTACGCACAACGAGTACACACAACAAGTACGCACAACGAGTACACACAACGAGTACACACAACGACTACACACGAGTACACACAACGAGTACACACAACAAGTACACACAACGAGTACACACAACGACTACACACGAGTACGCACAACGAGTACACACGAGTACACACAACGAGTACGCACAACGAGTACGCACAACGAGTACGCACAATGAGTACACACAACAAGTACGCACAACGAGTACGCACAACGACTACGCACAACGAGTACACACAACAAGTACGCACAACGACTACGCACAACGAGTACGCACAACGAGTACGCACAACGAGTACACACAACAAGTACGCACAACGAGTACACACAACGAGTACACACAACGACTACACACGAGTACACACAACGAGTACACACAACAAGTACACACAACGAGTACACACAACGACTACACACGAGTACGCACAACGAGTACACACAACAAGTACACACAACGAGTACACACAACGACTACACACGAGTACGCACAACGAGTACACACGAGTACACACAACGAGTACGCACAACGAGTACACACAACAAGTACACACAACGAGTACACACAACGACTACACACGAGTACGCACAACGAGTACACACGAGTACACACAACGAGTACACACAACGACTACACACGAGTACGCACAACGAGTACACACGAGTACACACAACGAGTACGCATAACGAGTACGCACAACGAGTACGCACAACAAGTACACACAACGACTACACACGAGTACACACAACGAGTACACACAACGAGTACGCACAACGACTACGCATGAGTACGCATGAGTACGCATGAGTACGCACAACAAGTACGCACAACGAGTACGCATGAGTACGCATGAGTACGCACAACGAGTACGCACAACGAGTACGCACAACGAGTACGCACAACGGGTACGCACAACGAGTACGCACAACGAGTACGCACAACGAGTACACACAACGAGTACGCACAACGAGTACACACAACGACTACACACGAGTACACACAACGAGTACACACAAGTACACACAACGAGTACACACAACGAGTACACACAACGAGTACACACAACAAGTACACACAACGACTACACACGAGTACGCACAACGAGTACGCACAACGAGTACGCACAACGAGTACGCACAACGAGTATGCACGAGTACGCACAACGAGTACGCACAACGAGTACGCACAACGAGTACACACAACGAGTACGCACAACGAGTACGCACAAGTACACACAACGAGACATCGTAATGTCGCAACACGTCATCTCTCCGATATTAATATTAGTTTTAAACTGTAATAGTATTAAATGAACAAACACAACCACACATACATAAGTGCTGGACAAACACTCTTTATTTAGGCATTCAATTAATTATAGTTAATATTATATTGGGGCAAGATTTTTTTTTTTTTTTAATGACGGTAATGAATCTGATACCGTTGCTATTTTTAGATACCGCAATATACCGTATTACCGTATTACCGCCCAACCCAACACAACGAGTACGCACAACGAATACGCACAACGAGTACGCACAACGAGTACGCACAACGAGTACGCACGAGTACGCACAACGAGTACGCACAACGAGTACGCACAACGAGTACGCACAACGAGTACGCACGAGTACGCACAACGAATACGCACAACGAGTACGCACAACGAGTACGCACAACGAGTATGCACGAGTACGCACAACGAGTACGCACAACGAGTACGCACAACGAGTACGCACGAGTACGCACAACGAGTACACACAACGAGTACGCACAACGAGTACACATAACGAGTACACATAACGAGTACGCACAATGAGTACGCACGAGTACGCACAACAAGTACACACAATGAGTACACACAACGAGTACGCACAACGAGTACACACAACGAGTACGCACAACGAGTACACACAACGACTACACACGAGTACACACAACAAGTACGCACAACGAGTACACACAACGAGTACGCACAACGAGTACACATAACGAGTACACATAACGAGTACGCACAACGAGTACACACAACGAGTACGCACAACGAGTACACACAACGAGTACGCACAACGAGTACGCACAACGAGTACACACAACGACTACACACGAGTACACACAACAAGTACGCACAACGAGTACACACAACGAGTACGCACAACGAGTACGCACAACGAGTACACACAACGAGTACGCACAACGAGTACACACAACGACTACACACGAGTACACACAACGAGTACACACAACGAGTACACACAACGAGTACACACAACGAGTACACACAACGAGTACACACAACAAGTACACACAACGACTACACACGAGTACGCACAACGAGTACGCACAACGAGTACACACAACGAGTACGCACAACGAGTACACACAACGAGTATGCACGAGTACGCACAACGAGTACGCACAACGAGTACGCACAACGAGTACACACAACGAGTACGCACAACGAGTACACACAACGAGTACGCACAACGAGACATCGTAATGTCGCAACACGTCATCTCTCCGATATTAATATTAGTTTTAAACTGTAATAGTATTAAATTAACAAACACAACCACACATACATAGGTGCTGGACAAACACTCTTTATTTAGGCATTCAAATAATTATAGTTAATATTATATTGGGGCAAGATTTTTTTTTTTTTTTTTAATGACGGTAATTAATCTGATACCGTTGCTATTTTTAGATACCGCAATATACCGTCTTACCGTATTACCGCCCAACCCAACACAACGAGTACGCACAACGAGTACGCACGAGTACGCACAACGAATACGCACAACGAGTACGCACAACGAGTACGCACGAATACGCACAACAAGTACACACAACGAGTACGCACGAGTACGCACAACGAGTACGCACAACGACTACACACAACGAGTACGCACAACGAGTACGCACAACGAGTACGCACAACGAGTACGCACAACGAGTACGCACGAGTACGCACAACGAGTACGCACAACGAGTACGCACAACGAGTACACATAACGAGTACACATAACGAGTACGCACAATGAGTACGCACGAGTACGCACAACAAGTACACACAATGAGTACACACAACGAGTACGCACAACGAGTACACACAACGAGTACGCACAACGAGTACACACAACGACTACACACGAGTACACACAACAAGTACGCACAACGAGTACACACAACGAGTACGCACAACGAGTACACATAACGAGTACACATAACGAGTACGCACAACGAGTACACACAACGAGTACGCACAACGAGTACGCACAACGAGTACACACAACGACTACACACGAGTACACACAACAAGTACGCACAACGAGTACACACAACGAGTACGCACAACGAGTACACATAACGAGTACACATAACGAGTACGCACAACGAGTACACACAACGAGTACGCACAACGAGTACGCACAACGAGTACGCACAACGAGTACACACAACGACTACACACGAGTACACACAACAAGTACGCACAGCGAGTACACACAACGAGTACGCACAACGAGTACGCACAACGAGTACACACAACGACTACACACGAGTACACACAACGAGTACGCACAACGAGTACGCACAACGAGTACGCACAACGAGTACACACAACGACTACACACGAGTACACACAACGAGTACGCACAACGAGTACACATAACGAGTACGCACAACGAGTACGCACAACGAGTACACACAACGACTACACACGAGTACGCACAACGAGTACGCACAACGAGTACGCACAACGAGTACGCACAACAAGTACGCACAACGAGTACACACAACGAGTACGCACAACGAGTACACACAACGAGTACACATAACGAGTACGCACAACGAGTACACACAACGAGTACGCACAATGAGTACACACAACGACTACACATGAGTACACACAACGAGTACGCACAAGTACGCATAACGAGTACGCACGAGTACGCACAACGAGTACGCACAACGAGTACGCACAACGAGTACGCACAACGAGTACACACAACGACTACACACGAGTACACACAACAAGTACGCACAACGAGTACACACAACGAGTACACACAACGAGTACGCACAACGAGTACACATAACGAGTACGCACAACGAGTACGCACAACGAGTACACACAACGACTACACACGAGTACACACAACGAGTACGCACAACGAGTACGCACAACGAGTACGCACAACGAGTACACACAACGACTACACACGAGTACACACAACGAGTACGCACAACGAGTACACATAACGAGTACGCACAACGAGTACGCACAACGAGTACACACAACGACTACACATGAGTACACACAACGAGTACGCACAAGTACGCATAACGAGTAGGCACGAGTACACACAACGAGTACGCACAACGAGTACGCACAACGAGTACGCACAACGAGTACACACAACGACTACACACGAGTACACACAACGAGTACGCACAACAAGTACACACAACGAGTACACATAACGAGTACACATAACGAGTACGCACAACGAGTACACACAACGAGTACGCACAACGAGTACGCACAACGAGTACGCACAACGAGTACACACAACGACTACACACGAGTACACACAACAAGTACGCACAGCGAGTACACACAACGAGTACGCACAACGAGTACACATAACGAGTACGCATAACGAGTACGCACAACGAGTACACACAACGAGTACGCACAACGAGTACGCACAACGAGTACGCACAACGAGTACGCACAACGAGTACACACAACGAGTACGCACAACGAGTACGCACAACGAGTACACATAACGAGTACGCACAACGAGTACACACAACGAGTACGCACAACGAGTACACATAACGAGTACGCACAACGAGTACACACAACGAGTACACATAACGAGTACGCACAACGAGTACACACAACGAGTACACATAACGAGTACGCACAACGAGTACACACAACGAGTACGCACAACGAGTACACATAACGAGTACGCATAACGAGTACGCACAACGAGTACGCACAACGAGTACACACAACGAGTACACATAACGAGTACGCACAACGAGTACGCACAACGAGTACGCACAGCGAGTACACACAACGAGTACACACAATGAGTACACACAATGAGTACACACAACGACTACACACGAGTACACACGAGTACGCACAACGAGTACGCACAACGAGTACGCACAACGAGTACACATAACGAGTACGCACAACGAGTACACATAACGAGTACGCACAACGAGTACGCACAGCGAGTACACACAACGAGTACGCACAACGAGTACACATAACGAGTACGCACAACGAGTACGCACAACGAGTACGCACAGCGAGTACACACAACGAGTACACACAATGAGTACACACAATGAGTACACACAACGACTACACACGAGTACACACGAGTACGCACAACGAGTACGCACAACGAGTACGCACAACGAGTACACACAACGACTACACACGAGTACACACAACAAGTACGCACAGCGAGTACACACAACGAGTACGCACAACGAGTACACACAACGAGTACACACAACGACTACACACGAGTACACACAACGAGTACACACAATGAGTACACACAATGAGTACACACAACGACTACACACGAGTACACACGAGTACGCACAACGAGTACGCACAACGAGTACGCACAACGAGTACACACAACGACTACACACGAGTACACACAACAAGTACACACAACGAGTACACATAACGAGTACGCACAACGAGTACACATAACGAGTACGCACAACGAGTACACACAACGAGTACACATAACGAGTACGCACAACGAGTACACACAACGAGTACGCACAACGAGTACACATAACGAGTACGCACAACGAGTACACATAACGAGTACGCACAACGAGTACACACAACGAGTACACATAACGAGTACGCACAACGAGTACACACAACGAGTACGCACAACGAGTACACATAACGAGTACGCATAACGAGTACGCACAACGAGTACGCACAACGAGTACGCACAACGAGTACACATAACGAGTACGCACAACGACTACACACAACGAGTACGCACAACGAGTACACACAATGAGTACACACAACGACTACACACGAGTACACACGAGTACGCACAACGAGTACGCACAACGAGTACGCACAACGACAGAAACACAGAGAGAGAGGGGGGAGTATTTTTTTCGCCGTTGTATGTTTTCGCCGTTTTTTCCGCTCACCTGTTGGTCTGCCGTTCCCACGGTGACCAGGAGCTGAGCGTCGGTGGAGAAGAGCACCTCGGTGAGGCCACGGTTGGGGTGACAGTGGAACAGCGTGCACACCGGGATCCTGACCACGAGGACGGCGAGGGTCAGGGAGCGGACATGGAAGAACAATGAAGTAAAAGTACATACAGGAGCAAACAATACTGCAGTAAAAGTATCACATGAAAAGTGGTAAGTGAAAGTATTCAAAGTCAAAGTATTTCACAGGTTTTGATTCTGCGGCTGAATTCAAATACTGTGATTTTGAGTCGGGTTTGAGTAGAATCTGCCTCAGGTGGAGGAGTTCCAGTATGTCGGAGTGAGGGGAGGATGGAGCGTGAGATTGACAGGTGGATCGGTGCGGCGTCGGCAGTGATGCAGTCGCTGTACCGGACCGTTGTGGTGAAGAGGGAGCTGAGCCGAAAGGCAAAGCTCTCGATTTACCGTCGATCTCCGTTCCTCCCCTCACCTATGGTCATGAGCTCTGGTAATGACCGAAAGGACGAGATCGCCGATACAAGCGGCCGAAATGAGTTTCCTCCGCAGAGTGGCTGGACGCTCCCTTAGAGATAGAGTGAGGAGTAGACCTGGTTCAGTCCTGGTTTAGATCTCGTTTAGTCCCAGTTTAGACCTGGTCTGGTCGGAGTAGAGCCGCTGCTCCTCCCTCAGGAGGTGTTCCGGGCACGTCCCACCGGGAGGAGGCCCCGGGGAAGACCCAGGACACGCTGGAGGGACTATGTCTCCCGGCTGGCCTGGGAACACCTTGGGTCCCCCCCGGAGGAGCTGGAGGAAGTGTCCGGGGTGAAGGAAGTCTGCGAGTCCCTGTTTAGACTGTTGCCCCGGCGACCCGGATAAGAGGAAGAACATGGACGGATGGAGCAGAATTTAGTTTTTTTCCAGCTGTTGTTTGTTATATTTTGAACGTGTTTAAACCTTCAGACATGAACATACTTTGACTTTTCCGTCCTGTCCAAAATGTGGTGAGTAGAAAGTACAAAGTACAACACTGTAAAATGTACTTCAGTAAAGTACAGATTAGGGATGCACGATATATCGGCATTAACATCGGTATCGGCTGATATTGCGGTGGGGGGGGTCCCACCCGGGGCTGCGAGCACGAGACCCGTGTCCAAACCGTGCACCTCCTGTGCACGCAGTCCGAGCACATCAAACCTCGACATGAACGAACGCAAGAGCCGCACGAAACCAGGCAAAGAGCCGCACGCCGTGGTTTAATCCTGGTTTAGACCTGGTCTAGTCCTGGTTTAGTCCTGGTTTAGTCCTGGTTTAGTCCGCGTTTAGTCCTGGTTTAGACCTGGTTTAGTCCTGGTTTAGTCCGCGTTTAGTCCTGGTCTAGTCCTGGTTTAGTCCGCGTTTAGTCCTGGTCTAGTCCTGGTTTAGTCCTGGTTTAGTCCGCGTTTAGTCCTGGTCTAGTCCTGGTTTAGTCCGCGTTTAGTCCTGGTTTAGTCCTGGTTTAGTCCGCGTTTAGTCCTGGTCTAGTCCTGGTTTAGTCCGCGTTTAGTCCTGGTCTAGTCCTGGTTTAGTCCTGGTTTAGTCCGCGTTTAGTCCTGGTCTAGTCCTGGTTTAGTCCGCGTTTAGTCCTGGTTTAGTCCTGGTTTAGTCCGCGTTTAGTCCTGGTCTAGTCCTGGTTTAGTCCGCGTTTAGTCCTGGTCTAGTCCTGGTTTAGTCCGCGTTTAGTCCTGGTCTAGTCCTGGTTTAGTCCTGGTTTAGTCCGCGTTTAGTCCTGGTCTAGTCCTGGTTTAGTCCTGGTTTAGTGCACGTTTAGTCCTGGTCTAGTCCTGGTTTAGTCCGCGTTTAGTCCTGGTTTAGTCCTGGTTTAGTCCGCGTTTAGTCCTGGTCTAGTCCTGGTTTAGTCCGCGTTTAGTCCTGGTCTAGTCCTGGTTTAGTCCGCGTTTAGTCCTGGTCTAGTCCTGGTTTAGTCCTGGTTTAGTCCGCGTTTAGTCCTGGTCTAGTCCTGGTTTAGTCCTGGTTTAGTGCGCGTTTAGTCCTGGTCTAGTCCTGGTTTAGTCCGCGTTTAGTCCTGGTCTAGTTCCAGTCTAGTCCCCCCCCCCCGCGTCCACCATCTATAACCTCAATCGGCAAAGGTCCCTTAGCCAATCAGGACGCAGAACACAATGTTACACTATAAAAAGTATTGGCCAATATCAGTAACATTAATAACGGATATGGGTGCATCCCTAGTACAGATATATTTTTACTGTAGTACTTGTACTTTGGGGTAAGTCCAGGTGTGTGCAGGTCGGTGAAGTTGTGGTTAAGTCCCGGTGTGTGCAGGTTGTTGGTTCAATACCCGGAGTAGGAGTCCCACACGATGACCATGGGGGAGGGGTCAGCGGTGGCGATCCAGCGTCGGTCGTCGCTCACGCACACACAGCTCAGGTTGTGCCCGTGACCCTGAAAACAAATGCACGGTTACGCCCGCCGCCCGCGCCGAGACCGGCGTAAACGGGCTGATGTTCTCCCTCCTCACCTGCAGGAGGTGCTGGGAGTTGGACGTGAGGTTGTAGACGACGCCCACGTTGGCTGCGGCGTACAGCACCACCTGCTGGTCGTGGTCCTGCAGCGCGAGGACGGGGAGGGAGGGGGTCCGACCGTACACCCATTCCAGAGTCTGGCCGGCACAAGATAAAGACGCACTAAGGAACTTTTCTGACGCAGCGTCTGCCACCTGCTGGTCACCTGCTTTTGTGTGAAATGTTCCACCGTATGGCATTACTCACTTATCTACTGCATGTGTATTAAATGACAAAATTAAAACTATGATAAATGAATCTTCCACATGGTTTTAAACATTAATTTAACTTATATATTATTATAGAACTGTACGAATACGCTGCCCTGAGGACCGTGAGGGGCACCCTGAGGACCGTGAGGGGCACCCTGAAGACCGTGAGGGGCACCCTGAGGACCGTGAGGGGCACCCTGAGGATCACGAGGGGCACCCTGAGGACCGTGAGGGGCACCCTGAAGACCGTGAGGGGCACCCTGAGGACCGTGAGGGGCACCCTGAGGATCACGAGGGGCACCCTGACGACCGTGAGGGGCACCCTGAAGACCGTGAGGGGCACCCTGAGGACCGTGAGGGGCACCCTGAGGACCGTGAGGGGCACCCTGAGGATCACGAGGGGCACCCTGAGGACCGTGAGGGGCACCCTGAGGACCGTGAGGGGCACCCTGAGGACCGTGAGGGGCACCCTGAGGACCGTGAGGGGCACCCTGAGGATCACGAGGGGCACCCTGAGGACCGTGAGGGGCACCCTGAGGACCGTGAGGGGCACCCTGAGGACCGTGAGGGGCACCCTGAGGATCACGAGGGGCACCCTGAGGATCGTGAGGGGCACCCTGAGGATCACGAGGGGCACCCTGAGGACCGTGAGGGGCACCCTGAGGATCACGAGGGGCACCCTGAGGACCGTGAGGGGCACCCTGAAGACCGTGAGGGGCACCCTGAGGACCGTGAGGGGCACCCTGAGGACCGTGAGGGGCACCCTGAGGATCACGAGGGGCTCCTAGGAGGTGGACTATCCAAAAGTTGTTTCCTAAAAAGACTGCAGTGAGTCACTTCACAAGAGGATGTACCAACGGGAGAGCCAGAGTGGACCTCAGTCTGCCGTACACCTCCACCTAAATGTTGGACATCCTACAGCAGATGTCCTACAGCAGATGTCCTACAGCAGATGTCCTACAGCAGATGTCCAGTAGATGTCCTACAGCAGATGTCCTACAGCAGATGTCCAGTAGATGTCCTACAGCAGATGTCCTACAGCAGATGTCCAGTAGATGTCCTACAGCAGATGTCCTACAGCAGACGTCCTACAGCAGATGTCCTACAGTAGATGTCCTACAGCAGATGTCCTACAGTAGATATCCTACAGCAGATGTCCTACAGTAGATGTCCTACAGTAGATGTCCTACAGCAGATGTTCTACAGCAGATGTTCTACAGCAGATGTCCTACAGTAGATGTTCTACAGTAGATGTCCTACAGCAGATGTCCTACAGCAGATGTCCTACAGTAGATGTCCTACAGCAGATGTCCTACAGTAGATGTTCTACAGCAGATGTCCAGTAGATGTCCTACAGCAGATGTCCTACAGCAGATGTCCTACAGCAGATGTCCTACAGTAGATGTCCTACAGCAGATGTCCTACAGTAGATATCCTACAGCAGATGTCCTACAGCAGATGTCCTACAGTAGATGTTCTACAGCAGATGTCCTACAGCAGATGTCCTACAGCAGATGTCCTACAGCAGATGTCCTACAGCAGATGTCCTACAGCAGATGTCCTACAGTAGATGTTCTACAGCAGACGTCCTACAGTAGATGTTCTACTAGAGCAAATAAAGCTTCAAGAAGCTTTGCTGGAGTGAACCAAATGGATGAAAGTCTTCAGTGCTTCATGAAGCTTCATCTGCCCATCACTGATGTGCCTGCGCTTAGTATAAATACAGAGATAGAACTAACGTAATAACGTGTTTTTAAACTCACCAGGGCGTGTGCGGCGGACGAAGTGTTTTTAAACTCACCAGGGCGTGTGCGGCGGACGAAGTGTTTTTAAACTCACCAGGGCGTGTGCGGCGGACGAAGTGTTTTTAAACTCACCAGGGCGTGTGCGGCGGACGGGCTGGACGAAGTGTTTTTAAACTCACCAGGGCGTGTGCGGCGGACGGGCTGGACGAAGTGTTTTTAAACTCACCAGGGCGTGTGCGGCGGACGGGCTGGACGAAGTGTTTTTAAACTCACCAGGGCGTGTGCGGCGGACGGGCTGGATGAAGTGTTTCTGGAGAAAAGTGAGTCTCTGGTCGCAGAGTAAACTTCAGACTGTGTGGACATCTTCAGCCTGGTTCTGTTTAACTGAAGTTTAACTGACACACATAAACACAATAACACACATAAAACTACTACTACTGCATAAAACTACTACTACTGCATAAAACTACTACTACTGCATAAAACTACTACTACTGCATAAAACTACTACTACTACTGCATAAAACTACTACTACTGCATAAAACTACTACTACTGCATAAAACTACTACTGCATAAAACTACTACTACTGCATAAAACTACTACTACTGCATAAAACTACTACTACTACTGCATACAACTACTACTGCATAAAACTACTACTACTACTGCATACAACTACTACTGCATAAAACTACTACTACTACTGCATAAAACTACTACTACTACTGCATAAAACTACTACTACTGCATAAAACTACTACTACTACTGCATAAAACTACTACTACTACTGCATAAAACTACTACTACTACTGCATAAAACTACTACTACTGCATAAAACTACTACTGCATAAAACTACTACTACTACTGCATAAAACTACTACTACTACTGCATAAAACTACTACTGCATAAAACTACTACTACTGCATAAAACTACTACTGCATAAAACTACTACTACTACTGCATACAACTACTACTGCATAAAACTACTACTGCATACAACTACTACTGCATACAACTACTACTGCATAAAACTACTACTACTGCATACAACTACTACTGCATAAAACTACTACTACTGCATACAACTACTACTGCATACAACTACTACTGCATAAAACTACTACTACTGCATACAACTACTACTGCATAAAACTACTACTACTGCATACAACTACTACTGCATAAAACTACTCCTACTACTGCATAAAACTACTACTACTACTACTGCATAAAACTACTCCTACTACTGCATACAACTACTACTGCATAAAACTACTACTGCATACAACTACTACTACTGCATACAACTACTACTGCATAAAACTACTACTGCATACAACTACTACTGCATACAACTACTACTACTACTGCATACAACTACTACTACTGCATAAAACTACTAAATAAATAATAAATAAAATAAATAATAATAAATAAATAAAATAAAACACATCTTTATACAGCGCTTTTCCACCTTCAAGGCCCAAAGCGCTTTACAACAAGGAACCACTCACCCGTTCACACACACACTCACCTGTTCACACACACTCACCCGTTCACACGCACACTCACCCGTTCACACACACACTCACCTGTTCACACACACTCACCTGTTCACAGACACTCACCCATTCACACACACACTCACCCGTTCACACACACTCACCCGTTCACACACACACTCACCCGTTCACACACACTCACCCGTTCACACACACACACACACCCGTTCACACACCTGTTCACACACACTCACCCGTTCACACACCGTTGTACGCACACTCACCCGTTCACACACCGGTGCACACACACTCACCCGTTCACACACACTCACCCGTTCACACACACACTCACCCGTTCACACACACACACTCACCTGTTCACACACACTCACCCGTTCACACACACACTCACCCGTTCACACACACTCACCCGTTCACACACACACTCACCTGTTCACACACACTCACCCGTTCACACACACACTCACCCGTTCACACACACACCCACCTGTTCACACACACTCCCCCGTTCACACACACACTCACCCGTTCACACACACACTCACCTGTTCACACACACTCACCCGTTCACACACACACTCACCTGTTCACACACACTCACCCGTTCACACACACACTCACCCGTTCACACACACTCACCCGTTCACACACACACTCACCCGTTCACACACACTCACCCATTCACACACACACTCACCCGTTCACACACACTCACCCGTTCACACACACACTCACCCGTTCACACACACTCACCCGTTCACACACACACACACACCCGTTCACACACACACTCACCTGTTCACACACACTCACCCGTTCACACACACACTCACCCGTTCACACACACTCACCCGTTCACACACACACTCACCCGTTCACACACACTCACCCGTTCACACACACTCACCCGTTCACACACACTCACCCGTTCACACACACACACCCGTTCACACACACACACCCGTTCACACACCTGTTCACACACACTCACCCGTTCACACACCGTTGTACGCACACTCACCCGTTCACACACCGGTGCACACACACTCACCCGTTCACACACCGGTGAACGCACACACACCCGTTCACACACAATCACCCGTTCACACACACTCACCCGTTCACACACACTCACCCGTTCACACACACAATCACCCGTTCACACACACTCACCCGTTCACACACACTCACCCGTTCACACACAATCACCCGTACACACTCACTCACCCGTTCACACACACACTCACCCACCCGTTCACACACCCGTTCACACACACTCACCCGTTCACACACTCACCCATTCACACACACTCACCCGTTCACACACACTCACCCGTTCACACACACACACTCAACTGTTCCCACACACTCACCCGTTCACACACACTCACCCGTTCACACACACACTCACCCGTTCACACACACACTCACCCACCCGTTCACACACCCGTTCACACACTCACCCGTTCACACACTCACATGTTCACACACCAGTGCACGCACACTCACCCGTTCACACACACTCACCCGTTCACACACTCACCTGTTCACACACTCACCTGTTCACACACCGGTGCACGCACACTCACCCGTTCACACACACACTCACCCGTTCACTCCCATTCACACACACACTCACCCATTCACACACTGGTGCACACACTCACCCGTTCACACACACTCACCCGTTCACACACCAGTGCACGCACACTCACCCGTTCACACACACTCACCCGTTCACACACACTCACCCGTTCACACACACACACTCACCCGTTCACACACACTCACCCGTTCACACACTGGTGCACACACACTCACCCGTTCACACACACTCACCCATTCACACAAACTCACCCGTTCACTCACACTCACCCGTTCACCCCGTTCACACACACTCACCCGTTCACACACCGATGCACACACACTCACCCGTTCACACACCGGTGCACGCACACTCACCTATTCACACACTGGTGCACGTACACTCACCCGTTGACACACACTCACCCGTTCACACACTGGTGCACACACACTCACCCGTTCACACACACTCACCCGTTCACGCACCGGTGCACACACTCACCCGTTCACACACACTCACCCATTCACACACACATACACCTGTTCACACACCCATTCACACACACTCACCCATTCACACACACTCACCTGTTCACACACACTCACCCGTTCACACACCCGTTCACACACACACTCACCCGTTCACACACATGTTAACACACACTCACCCGTTCACACACCTGTTCACACACACTCACCCGTTCACACACCGTTGTACGCACACTCACCCGTTCACACACACTCACCCATTCACACACCGGTGCACGCACACACTCACCCGTTCACACACAATCACCCGTTCACACGCACTCACCCGTTCACACACCGGTGCACACACACTCACCAGTTCACACACCGGTGAACGCACACTCACCCGTTCACACACACTCACCCATTCACACACCGGTGAACGCACACTCACCCGTTCACACACACTCACCCGTTCACACACCGGTGCACACACACTCCCCCGTTCACACACACTCACCCATTCACACACCGGTGCACACACACTCACCTCTTCACACGCAATCACCCGTTCACACACCCTCACCCGTTCACACACCAGTGTACGCACACTCACCCCTTCCCACACACACACTCACCTGTTCTCACACCGGTGCACGCACACTCACCCGTTCACACACACTCACCCGTTCACACACACGTTCACACACTCACCTGTTCACACACCGGTGCACGCACACTCACCCGTTCACACACACTCACCCGTTCACACACACACTCACCCGTTCACTCCCGTTCACACACACTCACCCGTTCACACACTGGTGCACACACACTCACCCGTTCACACACTGGTGCACACACACTCACCCGTTCACACACACTCACCCATTCACACACACTCACCCGTTCACCCCCGTTGACACACACTCACCTGTTCACACACCGATGCATGCACACTCACCTATTCACACACTGGTGCAAGCACACTCACCTATTCACACACTGGTGCACGCACACTCACCTATTCACACACTGGTGCACGCACACTCACCTATTCACACACTGGTGCACGCACACTCACCTATTCACACACTGGTGCACGCACACTCACCCGTTCACACACTCACCTGTTCACACACCGGTGTATGCACACGCACACTCACCCGTTCACACACACACACTCACCCGTTCACACACACACTCACCTGTTCACACACACTCACCCGTTCACACACACACTCACCTGTTCACACACACTCACCCGTTCACACACACACTCACCTACCACACACACTCACCCGTTCCCCACACACACTCACTACCCGTTCACACACACTCACCCGTTCACACACACTCACCCGTTCCACACACACTCACCCGTTCACACACACACTCACCCGTTCACACACACACTCACACACACACACTCACCCGTTCACACACACACTCACCCGCTCACACACACTCACTCGTTCACACACACACTCACCCGTGTCCACACACACTCACCCGTTCACACACACACTCACCCGTTCACACACACTCACCCATTCACACACACACTCACCCGCTCACACACACTCACCCGTTCACACACACACTCACCCGTTCACACACACTCACCCCTTCACACACACACACACACCCGCTCACACACCTGTTCACACACACTCACCCGTTCACACACCGTTGTACGCACACTCACCCATTCACACACCCCTGCACACATACTCACCCGTTCACACACACTCACCCGTTCACACACACACACCCGTTCACACACCTGTTCACACACACTCACACGTTCACACACCGTTGTACGCACACTCACCCGCTCACACACCGGTGCACACACACACTCACCCGTTCACACACCGGTGAACGCACACACACCCGTTCACACACAATCACCCGTTCACACACACTCACCCGTTCACACAATCACCCGTTCCACACACACTCACCCGTTCACACACAATCACCCGTTCACACACACTCACCCGTTCACACACAATCACCCGTTCACACACACTCACCCGTTCACACACACACTCACCCACCCGTTCACACACCCGTTCACACACACTCACCCGTTCACACACTCACCCATTCACACACCAGTGTACGCACACTCACCCGTTCACACACACACACTCAACTGTTCCCACACACTCACCCGTTCACACACACTCACCCGTTCACACACACACTCACCCGTTCACACACACACTCACCCACCCCTTCACACACCCGTTCACACACTCACCCGTTCACACACTCACCTGTTCACACACCAGTGCACGCACACTCACCCGCGTTCACACTCACCCGTCACACACTCACCTGTTCACACACTCACCTGTTCACACACTCACCTGTTCACACACGATTGCACGCACACTCACCCGTTCACACACACACTCACCCGTTCACTCCCACATTCACACACACTCACCCATTCACACACTGGTGCACACACACTCACCCGCTCACACACACCTCACCCGTTCACACACCAGTGCACGCACACTCACCCGTTCACACACACTCACCCGTTCACACACACTCACCCGTTCACACACACACACTCACCCGTTCACACACACTCACCCGTTCACACACTGGTGCACACACACTCACCCGTTCACACACACTCACCCATTCACACAAACTCACCCGTTCACTCACACTCACCCGTTCACCCCGTTCACACACACTCACCCGTTCACACACCGATGCACACACACTCACCCGTTCACACACCGGTGCACGCACACTCACCTATTCACACACTGGTGCACGTACACTCACCCGCGGACACACACTCACCCGTTCACACACTGGGTGCACACACACTCACCCGTTCCACACACACTCACCCGTTCACGCACCGGTGCACACACTCACCCGTTCACACACACTCACCCATTCACACACATACACCCGTTCACACACCCATTCACACACACTCACCCATTCACACACACTCACCTACCACACACACTCACTCGTTCACACACCCGTTCACACACACACACTCACCCGCTCACACACATGTTAACACACACTCACCCGCTCACACACCTGTTCACACACACTCACCCGTTCACACACCGTTGTACGCACACTCACCCGTTCACACACACTCACCCATTCACACACCGGTGCACGCACACACTCACCCGTTCACACACAATCACCCGTTCACCACACGCACTCACCCGTTCACACACCGGTGCACTCACCAGTTCACACACCGGTGAACGCAGACACTCACCACGTTCACACACACTCACCCATTCACACACCGGTGAACGCACACTCACCCGTTCACACACACACTCACCCGTTCACACACCGGTGCACACACACTCACCCGTTCACACACACTCACCCATTCACACACCGGTGCACACACACTCACCTGTTCACACACAATCACCCGTTCACACACACTCACCCGCTCACACACCAGTGTACGCACACTCACCCGTTCACACACACACACTCACCTGTTCACACACCGGTGCACGCACACTCACCCCGTTCACACACAATCACCCGTTCACACACTCACCCACCCGTTCACACACACGTTCACACACTCACCTGTTCACACACCGGTGCACGCACACTCACCCGTTCACACACACTCACCCGTTCACACACACACACTCACCTGTTCACACACACTCACCCGTTCACACACTGGTGCACACACACTCACCCGTTCACACACTCGTGCACACACACTCACCCATTCACACACACTCACACTCACCCGTTCACCCCCGTTGACACACACTCACCTGTTCACACACCGATGCATGCACACTCACCTATTCACACACTGGTGCACACAGTGGAGAAAAAGCTCTACCAACTGAGCCACTACTGCCCACTACTATTAAAACTACTACTACTACTACTACTACTACTACTACTACTACTGCTACTACTACTACTACTACTACTACTACTACTACTACTACTACTACTACTACTACTACTACTACTGCTACTGCTACTACTACTACTACTACTACTACTACTACTACTACTACTACTACTACTACTACTACTACTACTACTACTGCTACTGCTACTACTACTACTACTACTACTACTACTACTACTACTACTATCAAGATGAAAGATCAAAGATAAAAGATCACTGATGACGTCACACACTCCACACTCCACAGAAACGAACCGGACACACGGAGGGGCCCTCCGGGAGGGCATCCGGAACATCACGGACTACAAACCCTCGCTCTCATTAAACGTGTTCCTCGCACTGGTCCCGCTGAATCTGACAAAGAAATGACCCAAAAGTTGCCGTGTTAGCTGTTAGCTGTTAGCTGTTAGCTGTTAGCCTGTCGCCGGGAGTTTGCCGTTGCCTAGCAACGGCTGCGTAGAGACTTCCGCCCGATAAAAGGAAAGAACTGTTCAAAAAAACAGATTTAAAACAACTACAAGCACAAAAATGAGCTAAAGTAAAGACATTTCACTAGAGAAACTTCTTCATAAAGTATAAAAGGCCGGACTTTTGAACAGCTGTGGTTCATTAAAGAGATTTTAATCATAAAATCAGCCGACTCATAAAATATAAACCATTAACGTTCATATTTTAGATTTGGGTTATAGTCGTGAAAGAGCTATAATAATACTAATAGTAATAATAATAATAATAATAATAATAATAATAATAATAATAATAATAATAATAATAATAATAATAATAATAATAATATTCTAACGATACATTCATATTCAGACTGATACTAAAGTTAAACCTGAAACTAAAACTCCAGACCAGGACTAAACCAGGACTAAACCAGGACTGAACCAGGACTGAACCAGGACTAAACCAGGACTAAACCAGGACTAAACCAGGACTGAACCAGGACTGAACCAGGACTAAACCAGGACTAAACCAGGACTGAACCAGGACTAAACCAGGACTGAACCAGGACTGAACCAGGACTAAACCAGGACTAAACCAGGACTAAACCAGGTCTAAACCAGGACTAAACCAGGACTAAACCAGGTCTAAACCAGGTCTAAACTAGGATTGCACCAGGACTAAATCAGAACTAAACCAGGACTGAACCAGGACTAAACCAGGACTAAACCAGGACTAAACCAGGTCTAAACCAGGACTAAACCAGGACTAAACCAGGTCTAAACCAGGTCTAAACTAGGATTGCACCAGGACTAAATCAGAACTAAACCAGGACTGAATCAGGACTAAACCAGGACTTCTATAAGACCATCAGTTTGTGGACGTACGGGTGTAATTCCCCATCAGTTCCACCAGAGGACGCTCTGACTGTTGTGGTTTGTTAAATTATAATAATTATAATAATAATTATAATAATTATTATAATGTGAAAAAATAATCCTGGTCCAGATCCTTTGGTGTTCTGTTATTTTCACGGTAAACGTAAAAAAACACTCCGCTGTGTGGTTTTGTACAAAGGTCCTTTAATGATTGCCGTCCATATGAATTAAGGCAAATACAGTAGAAAAAGCAGTGACCACGAGTGACCACGAGTGACCACAGCAGTGACCACGAGTGACCACGAGTGACCACAGCACTGACCACAGCAGTGACCACGAGTGACCATGAGTGACCACAGCAGTGACCACAGCAGTGACCACAGCAGTGACCATGAGTGACCACAGCAGTGACCACAGCAGTGACCACGAGTGACCACAGCAGTGACCACAGCAGTGACCACAGCAGTGACCATGAGTGACCACAGCAGTGACCACAGCAGTGACCACAGCAGTGGCCACAGCAGTGACCACAGCAGTGACCACAGCAGTGGCCACAGCAGTGGCCACAGACTTCCACAGGGCCATGTCTTTGTAAACACAATAAGCACATTATACTCCCAATATTCAAGTTTAACATGAGTTTAGTGACGCAGCGAGACGGGAGCGGACAGGAGCGGACAGGAGCAGGGGTGGACAGGAGTGGACAGGAGCAGGGGTGGACAGGAGTGGACAGGAGCGGACAGGAGTGGACAGGAGCAGGGGTGGACAGGAGCGGACAGGAGTGGACAGGAGCAGGGGTGGACAGGAGCGGACAGGAGCAGGGGTGGACAGGAGTGGACAGGTGCGGACAGGAGCGGACAGGAGCAGGAGTGGACATAAGTGGACAGGAGTGGACAGGAGTGGACAGGAGCGGACGGGAGCAGGGGTGGACAGGAGTGGACAGGAGTGGACAGGAGCGGACAGGAGCAGGGGTGGACAGGAGTGGACAGGAGCAGGGGTGGACAGGAGCGGACAGGAGTGGACAGGAGCAGGGGTGGACAGGAGTGGACAGGAGCAGGAGTGGACATAAGTGGACAGGAGTGGACAGGAGTGGACAGGAGCAGACAGGAGCAGGAGTGGACAGGAGCAGACAGGAGCAGGAGTGGACAGGAGCAGGGGTGGACAGAAGTGAACAGGAGTGGACAGGAGTGGACAGGAGCAGGAGTGGACAGGAGTGGACAGGAGCAGGAGTGGACAGGAGTGGACAGGAGTGGACAGGAGCAGGAGTGGACAGGAGTGGAGAGGAGTGGACAGGAGCAGGGGCGGACAGGAGCGGACAGGAGCAGGGGTGGACAGGAGTGGACAGGAGTGGACAGGAGCAGGGGTGGACAGGAGTGGACAGGAGCGGACAGGAGTGGACAGGAGCAGGGGTGGACAGGAGCGGACAGGAGTGGACAGGAGCAGGGGTGGACAGGAGCGGACAGGAGCAGGGGTGGACAGGAGTGGACAGGTGCGGACAGGAGCGGACAGGAGCAGGGGTGGACAGGAGTGGACAGGTGCGGACAGGAGCGGACAGGAGCAGGGGTGGACAGGAGTGGACAGGAGCAGGGGTGGACAGGAGTGGACAGGTGCGGACAGGAGCGGACAGGAGCAGGGGTGGACAGGAGTGGACAGGAGCGGACAGGGGTGGACAGGAGCGGACAGGGGCAGGGGTGGGCAGGAGGGGACAGGAGCGGACAGGAGTGGACAGGACAGGAGCAGGGGTGGACAGGAGCGGACAGGAGCAGGGGTGGACAGGAGTGGACAGGTGCGGACAGGAGCGGACAGGAGCAGGGGTGGACAGGAGCGGACAGGAGCAGGAGTGGACAGGAGCGGACAGGAGCAGACAGGAGCAGGAGTGGACAGGAGCGGACAGGAGTGGACAGGAGCAGAGGTGGACAGGAGCAGACAGGAGCAGGAGTGGACAGGAGTGGACAGGAGCAGGAGTGGACATAAGTGGACAGGAGTGGACAGGAGTGAACAGGAGCAGGAGTGGACAGGAGCAGACAGGAGCAGAAGTGGACAGGAGCAGGGGTGGACAGAAGTGAACAGGAGTGGACAGGAGTGGACAGGAGCAGGAGTGGACAGGAGTGGACAGGAGCGGACAGGAGCAGGGGCGGACAGGAGCGGACAGGAGCAGGGGTGGACAGGAGTGGACAGGAGTGGACAGGAGTGGATAGGAGCAGGGGTGGACAGGAGTGGACAGGAGTGGACAGGAGCAGGGGTGGACAGGAGTGGACAGGAGCGGACAGGAGTGGACAGGAGCAGGGGTGGACAGGAGTGGACAGGAGCGGACAGGAGCAGGGGTGGACAGGAGTGGGACAGGAGTGGACAGGAGCAGGGGTGGACAGGAGCGGACAGGAGTGGACAGGAGCAGGGGTGGACAGGAGCGGACAGGAGCAGGGGTGGACAGGAGTGGACAGGTGCGGACAGGAGCGGACAGGAGCAGGGGTGGACAGGAGTGGACAGGAGCGGACAGGGGTGGACAGGAGCGGACAGGGGTGGACAGGAGTGGACAGGTGCGGACAGGAGCGGACAGAAGCAGGGGTGGACAGGAGTGGACAGGAGTGGACGGGAGCGGACGGGAGCAAGGGTGGACAGTAGTGGACAGGAGCGGACAGGGGTGGACAGGAGGGAGCAGACGGAAGTGGACAGGAGCCCGCCGCTCTCCCGCCGCTCGCCCGCCGCTCTCCCGCCGCGCTCCCGCCGCGCTCCCGCCGCGCTCCCGCCGCTCTCCCGCCGCGCTCCCGCCGCTCTCCCGCTGTGACGTGAGGACGTGTTCTGTACATTTATTTACACCAGGTTTTATTTAACACGCCGCAGCGCAGACCGGACACCAGCAGGGGGCAGCACCGGAGCGCTGTGGGAATCTTCAGGACGTGGACAAACTTTATTGATCCACAAGGAAAATCATTTGGGACGATAACAATCACGTGTTTTTATTGATCCTCATCCAAAAGGAACGCTGCTCTTCGCTTTTTGATTCTTTTCATTTGAACGGGCTGTGAATAACGAGATAAACGATTAGTCGATGAATCGGTGCAGCTCTGTTGCTTTTCCTGGAATGTTCCTCAGTGTAATGACGTTTATCTATCTCCATCTCCATGGAGACAACCAGACGACACCACCAGGCCAAGTCCAGGTCAGATCTGTGGAAAGGCGAAACCAGGACTAGACCAGGACTAGACCAGGACTAGACCAGGACTAGACCAGGACTAAACCAGGACTATACCAGGACTAGACCAGGACTAGACCAGGACTAGACCAGGACTAAACCAGGACTAGACCAGGACTAGACCAGGACTAGACCAGGACTAGACCAGGACTAGACCAGAACTAAACCAGGACTTAACCAGGACTAGACCAGGACTAAACCAGGACTAGACCAGGACTAGACCAGGACTAGACCAGGACTAAACCAGGACTAGACCAGGACTAGACCAGGACCAAACCAGGACCAAACCAGGACCAGACCAGGACTAAACCAGGACTAAACCAGGACTAGACCAGGACTAGACCAGGACTAGACCAGGACCAAACCAGGACTAGACCAGGACTAAACCAGGACCAAACCAGGACTAGACCAGGACTAGACCAGGACTAGACCAGGACCAGACCAGGACCAAACCAGGACTAGACCAGGACTAGACCAGGACTAAACCAGGACCAAACCAGGACTAGACCAGGACCAAACCAGGACTAGACCAGGACTAGACCAGGACTAGACCAGGACTATACCAGGACTAGACCAGGACCAAACCAGGACTAGACCAGGACCAAACCAGGACTAGACCAGGACTAGACCAGGACTAAACCTGGACTATACCAGGACTAGACCAGGACTAAACCAGGACTAAACCAGGACTAAACCAGGACTAAACCAGGACTAAACCAGGACTAGACCAGGACTAGACCAGGACTAGACCAGAACTAGACCAGGACTAAACCAGGACTAAACCAGGACCAAACCAGGACTAGACCAGGACTAAACCAGGACTAAACCAGGACTAGACCAGGACTAGACCAGGACTAGGCCAGGACTAAACCAGGACCAAACCAGGACTAGACCAGGACTAAACCAGGACTAAACCAGGACTAAACCAGGACTAAACCAGGACCAAACCAGGACTAGACCAGGACTAAACCAGGACTAAACCAGGACTAAACCAGGACTAGACCAGGACTAGACCAGGACTAGACCAGGACTAGACCAGGACTAGACCAGAACTAGACCAGGACCAAACCAGGACTAGACCAGGACTAAACCAGGACTAGACCAGGACTAAACCAGGACTAGACCAGGACTAAACCAGGACCAAACCAGGACTAGACCAGGACTAAACCAGGACTAAACCAGGACTAAACCAGGACTAGACCAGGACTAAACCAGGACTAGACCAGGACTAAACCAGGACTAAACCAGGACTAGACCAGGACTAAACCAGGACTAGACCAGGACTAAACCACTAAGAATGGATGATTTTAGAGTTATATTTGAGCAATAAAAACACTAAAAGGAGAGAGACATATTAATGCCAAACTGTGGAACATTTCAGGCAAAGCAATAACATCTCCATGGACTGCGTGTGTTAGAGTGTGGCCTTCTATTAAAATATGATTTTCTTCATAGTGAAATGTTTATTAGTCGTATTTGAAAACCCTTCTGATGACAGAGGGAGTGTGTGCTGTCGCCCCCTGCTGGAGAGTCTCTGTAAAGACGCCCCTTCAGGAGAGCTACTTTCACGACGATAATGTGCCAAAAGCAGGTTTATACACTTCTGGATCAGCTCAGTCCGGTCAGATCTGTGCAAAAGATCCTCCCGTAGTCTGGTTGTGATCCTCCTGTAGTCCTGCGCTGTAGACTCTGCTGCAGTCCCGGTTCAGGTCTGGTGAGCTCTCGAGTCTGTGGTCGGAGAGGGCACAGTGGAGGTGGCGTAGTCGGTTGGAGGAGAATATACTGTAGGTTGTGCAATAATCTCAGACGGAGGGCGAGGGGCTTTTGAAAGAAACCTCCAAACTTCTGCTCCACAAACGTTGGACCTTCTCACATGTGTTTGGGATCAGCTCCACAAACGCGTCATGTCGATCTTATGGCTTAAAGTCCTTTTCACTGGGCTTGAATAACACCACTGACGCGACTGTGAAAAAATCATGTGACTGTAGTTAGGGCTGGGCGGTATACCGGTTCATACCGAATACCGGTGTTTTTTTGTTTTTTTTAATTATATGGATTTTTCATTTACCACAATACCGGTGAGTATGTGCGTACGAAACGACGGAAACACAGAGCGGTGGAGCGTCGCCCCGGGGAACTGTTTTTCAGTGGCGTGAGAGCGGTGGAAACGTAAGCCGTGTCCCAGTTGGAGGGCTGCAGCCTCCGCGGACCGCAAGGCCGTTGCTGAAACGGGACAGATCCACGGAGCCACTCGCAGCGCCCAGACACGCGGCTAACGCTAATGCTAACAACACGCACCACGCAAATTACGCACACGGATCAATAACCCTCGAATTGGGACACGGCTACAGTGTGTGTTGAGCGGTGAACAACATGGACGTTGTTGTTAGAAACAGAGGAACTTATACCGAAAAAAGAAGCCTTGTCAGGTGTGTGGAAGAACTTCGGCTTTAAAAAATCTGACGCTGATCAAACAAACATTCTGTAAATGTGGTCGGGCTAAAGTTGTAGCGACTCAGACGTCGCTCAAAGACGCGTTTGCTAAGGGGACCGCCTACGACAAGAAAAGCAAACGGTGGAACGATATTACCGACGCTGTTACTGTCCACTTCACCAAAGACATCCACTTAGTAGATGAAAAAAAAATACCGTCAAATACCGCGACACTGATAGAATTTTGAAAAATACTGTGATATAAATTTTTCGTCAATTTTCGGTCAATTTCGCTCAATTGTTGGTCAATTTTTTCGTCAATTTTCTATCAATTTTTAAAAATCAATTTTGGGCAAATTTTTGGTCCATTTTCGGTCAATTTCAGACAATTTTTGGTCACTTTTTGGGGTAAATTTTCTGTAAATTTTTGGTCAAATTTCGCTCAATTTTGGTCAAATTTCTGTAAATTTTGGTCAATTTTCTGTCAATCTGCATCCTCTTTCACGTCTGCAGGGAACGTTCAAGTCGACAAAACGCCGCTCAGACGTCACTCAAAGACGCGTTTGCTAAGGGGACCTACGACCTACGACAAGAAAAGCAAACGCTGGAACGATATTACCCAGAGATGTTTTACCAAATCACATTTACTGCAGGAATTATTCTCGTAATTATTAGGAAAATAGCGTTAAATACCGTGCCAGCGATATAACTTTGAAAAATACCGTGATAATAATTTTTGGTCATACCCCCCAGCTCTAACTGTCGTGTATTTCTCCAGAGAAGAGGCTGAACTTTGTGCCAGTTTTTGTTCCATATGGAGAGTTCCAGGAGTTACAGATCTGACCTGACAGTTCCGGCGAAGTTCTGCCCTGTCTCCATCGTAAACCTCAGACTGTACGAAGACGTGGACTGGAGGGAATGTGACGTCACCCAGTCAAATGAAGCTCATCGAGGCTGGCAGTTATAGGAGCGATTTCGAAGCCCAACCGAAGAGCCAATCAGGAGCGAGACTGTTGAAGGTAACGCCCCCTCCTGCCCACGCCGCTGGTTCGGCAGGGAGTGGCCGCTTAGTATCGCTGTCAATCAAAGCTGGAGCGACCCTGGCGAAAGAAGGCGCCTGAGTGATCTGTTTTTAATGTCCATATCTTGATTTAGGGACAAAATAGTGAAATCAAAACCCCAGGATCATGTAGAGCGGCTTAATAAGAATATTTTAATACCAAAATGACGAGGTCACAGCAGCAGGTCCAGAGAGACGGCCACAGTGGAGCCGAATCACTTCAGTGTTTACTTCCTGTTTGGAACGCGATGGCGAGTGTGTTAGCGAGGTCCATTTACAGTCCGTGGGTTGAACTATTCTGCAAAGTGCTGAGGTCACGTGAACATGACGTGATGTTTGTACAGAGCTGAGGGTCGAGCGGCTGGTGAGGTTGTGGAGATGAGAGAGATTAGACCTGAACAGCCGGAGAGGAGCAGGTGGAGGGCTGATGTCTCATAAACAGGTGGAGTTATTGGAGGGGTGAGCCCACAGAGGGTCTGGAGGAGGTGGAGGAGGTGGAGGAGGTGGAGGAGGTCTCACTTCTTTCCATCGCTCTCTGAGGAGACACAGAAACAAGAGGAGTTATGGATGAATGTTGTGAAACAAATCAAATGAAACACGAAACACTGAGCTGTACCAGAGGAGTGTCCGGCGCTCTGCTGCCCCGACGCCACAGACCGAGAACTCAGACCTGAGATACACACAACCACAGACAGGGGGCAGTATGAGATACACACAACCACAGACAGGGGGCAGTACGAGATACACACAACCACAGACAGGGGGCAGTATGAGATACACACAACCACAGACAGGGGGCAGTATGAGATACACACAACCACAGACAGGGGGCAGTATGAGATACACACAACCACAGACAGGGGGCAGTATGAGATACACACAACCACAGACAGGGGGCAGTATGAGATACACACAACCACAGACAGGGGGCAGTATGAGATACACACAACCACAGACAGGGGGCAGTGTCAGATACACAACCACAGACAGGGGGCAGTACGAGATACACACAACCACAGACAGGGGGCAGTGTGAGATACACACAACCACAGACAGGGGGCAGTGTCAGATACACACAACCACAGACAGGGGGCAGTACGAGATACACACAACCACAGACAGGGGGCAGTGTCAGATACACACAACCACAGACAGGGGGCAGTACGAGATACACACAACCACAGACAGGGGGCAGTGTCAGATACACACAACCACAGACAGGGGGCAGTGTCAGATACACACAACCACAGACAGGGGGCAGTACGAGATACACACAACCACAGACAGGGGGCAGTACGAGATACACACAACCACAGACAGGGGGCAGTGTCAGATACACACAACCACAGACAGGGGGCAGTATGAGATACACACAACCACAGACAGGGGGCAGTACGAGATACACACAACCACAGACAGGGGGCAGTGTCAGATACACACAACCACAGACAGGGGGCAGTACGAGATACACACAACCACAGACAGGGGGCAGTATGAGATACACACAACCACAGACAGGGGGCAGTACGAGATACACACAACCACAGACAGGGGGCAGTGTCAGATACACACAACCACAGACAGGGGGCGGTGTCAGATACACACAACCACAGACAGGGGGCAGTGTGAGATACACACAACCACAGACAGGGGGCAGTATGAGATACACACAACCACAGACAGGGGGCAGTGTCAGATACACACAACCACAGACAAGGGGCAGTGTGAGATACACACAACCACAGACAGGGGGCAGTGTGAGATACACACAACCAGAGACAGGGGGCAGTACGAGATACACACAACCACAGACAGGGGGCAGTGTGAGATACACACAACCACAGACAGGGGCCAGTGTGAGATACACACAACCACAGACAGGGGGCAGTACGAGATACACACAACCACAGACAGGGGCCAGTGTGAGATACACACAACCACAGACAGGGGGCAGTGTCAGATACACACAACCACAGACAAGGGGCAGTACGAGATACACACAACCACAGGTCATGTTCTACATGTGTAAAGGTCATGTTCTACATGTGCACAGGTCATGTTCTACATGTGTAAAGGTCATGTTCTACATGTGTAAAGGTCATGTTCTACATGTGCACAGGTCATGTTCTACATGTGTACAGGTCATGTTCTACATGTGTAAAGGTCATGTTCTACATGTGTACAGGTCATGTTCTACATGTGTACAGGTCATGTTCTACATGTGTAAAGGTCATGCTCTACATGTGCACAGGTCATGTTCTACATGTGTAAAGGTCATGTTCTACATGTGCACAGGTCATGTTCTACATGTGTAAAGGTCATGTTCTACATGTACACAGGTCATGTTCTACATGTGTAAAGGTCATGTTCTACATGTGTACAGGTCATGTTCTACATGTGTACAGGTCATGTTCTACATGTGTAAAGGTCATGGTCTACATGTGCACAGGTCATGTTCTACATGTGCACAGGTCATGTTCTACATGTGTAAAGGTCATGTTCTACATGTGCACAGATCATGTTCTACATGTGTACAGGTCATGTTCTACATGTGTAAAGGTCATGTTCTACATGTGTAAAGGTCATGTTCTACACGTGTAAAGGTCATGGTCTACATGTGCACAGGTCATGTTCTCACCTGTGTACAGGTCATGTTCTACATGTGTAAAGGTCATGTTCTACATGTGCACAGGTCATGTTCTACATGTGTACAGGTCATGTTCTACATGTGTAAAGGTCATGTTCTACATGTGTAAAGGTCATGTTCTACATGTGCACAGGTCATGTTCTACAGGTGTAAAGGTCATGTTCTACATGTGCACAGGTCATGTTCTACATGTGTAAAGGTCATGGTCTACATGTGCACAGGTCATGTTCTACATGTGCACAGGTCATGTTCTACATGTGTACAGGTCATGTTCTACATGTGTTAAGGTCATGTTCTACATGTTCATAGGTCATGTTCTACATGTGCACAGGTCATGTTCTCACCTGTGTACAGGTCATGTTCTACATGTGTACAGGTCATGTTCTACATGTGTAAAGGTCATGTTCTACATGTTCATAGGTCATGTTCTACATGTGCACAGGTCATGTTCTACATGTGTACAGGTCATGTTCTACATGTGCACAGGTCATGTTCTACATGTGTACAGGTCATGTTCTACATGTGCACAGGTCATGTTCTCACCTGTGTACATGTTATGTTCTACATGTGTAAAGGTCATGTTCTACATGTGCACAGGTCATGTTCTCACCTGTGTACATGTCATGTTCTACATGTGTAAAGGTCATGTTCTACATGTGCACAGGTCATGTTCTCACCTGTGTACAGGTCATGTTCTACATGTGTAAAGGTCATGTTCTACATGTGTAAAGGTCATGGTCTACATGTGCACAGGTCATGTTCTACATGTGCACAGGTCATGTTCTACATGTGTAAAGGTCATGTTCTACATGTGTACAGGTCATGTTCTACATGTGTAAAGGTCATGTTCTACATGTGCACAGGTCATGTTCTACATGTGCACAGGTCATGTTCTACATGTGTACAGGTCATGTTCTACATGTGCACAGGTCATGTTCTACAGGTGTAAAGGTGCACAGGTCATGTTCTACATGTGTAAAGGTCATGTTCTACATGTGCACAGGTCATGTTCTACATGTGTAAAGGTCATGTTCTACATGTGTACAGGTCATGTTCTACATGTGCACAGGTCATGTTCTACATGTGTACAGGTCATGTTCTACATGTGTACAGGTCATGTTCTACATGTGTACAGGTCATGTTCTACATGTGTAAAGGTCATGCTCTACATGTGCACAGGTCATGTTCTACATGTGTAAAGGTCATGTTCTACATGTGCACAGGTCATGTTCTACATGTGTAAAGGTCATGTTCTACATGTTCACAGGTCATGTTCTACATGTTCACAGGTCATGTTCTACATGTTCACAGGTCATGTTCTACATGTGCACAGGTCATGTTCTCACCTGTGTACATGTCATGTTCTACATGTGCACAGGTCATGTTCTACATGTGCACAGGTCATGTTCTACATGTGCACAGGTCATGTTCTCACCTGTGTACAGGTCATGTTCTACATGTGTAAAGGTCATGTTCTACATGTGCACAGGTCATATTCTACATGTGCACAGGTCATGTTCTCACCTGTGTACAGGTCATGTTCTACATGTGTAAAGGTCATGTTCTACATGTGCACAGGTCATGTTCTACATGTGTAAAGGTCATGTTCTACATGTGTACAGGTCATGTTCTACATGTGTAAAGGTCATGTTCTACATGTGTAAAGGTCATGGTCTACATGTGCACAGGTCATGTTCTACATGTGCACAGGTCATGTTCTACATGTGTAAAGGTCATGTTCTACATGTGCACAGATCATGTTCTACATGTGTACAGGTCATGTTCTACATGTGTAAAGGTCATGTTCTACATGTGTACATGTCATGTTCTACATGTGTACAGGTCATGTTCTACATGTGCACAGGTCATGTTCTCACCTGTGTACAGGTCATGTTCTACATGTGTACAGGTCATGTTCTACATGTGTAAAAGTCATGTTCTACATGTCTAAAGGTCACGGTCTACATGTGCACAGGTCATGTTCTCACCTGTGTACAGGTCATGTTCTACATGTGTAAAGGTCATGTTCTACATGTGCACAGGTCATGTTCTACATGTGTAAAGGTCATGTTCTACATGTGTAAAGGTCATGTTCTACATGTGTACATGTCATGTTCTACATGTGTACAGGTCATGTTCTACATGTGCACAGGTCATGTTCTCACCTGTGTACAGGTCATGTTCTACATGTGTAAAGGTCATGTTCTACATGTGCACAGGTCATGTTCTCACCTGTGTACAGGTCATGTTCTACATGTGTAAAGGTCATGTTCTACATGTGCACAGGTCATGTTCTCACCTGTGTACATGGCATGTTCTACATGTGTACAGGTCATGTTCTACAGGTGTAAAGGTCATGTTCTACATGTGCACAGGTCATGTTCTACATGTGCACAGGTCATGTTCTACATGTGTAAAGGTCATGTTCTATATGTGTACAGGTCATGTTCTACATGTGTACAGGTCATGTTCTACATGTGTAAAGGTCATGTTGTACATGCGCACAGGTCATGTTCTACATGTGTACAGGTCATGTTCTACATGTGTAAAGGTCATGTTCTACATGTGCACAGGTCATGTTCTACATGTGTACAGGTCATGTTCTACATGTGCACAGGTCATGTTCTACATGTGCACAGGTCATGTTCTCACCTGTGTACATGTCATGTTCTACATGTGCACAGGTCATGCTCTACATGTGTAAAGGTCATGTTCTACATGTGCACAGGTCATGTTCTACATGTGCACAGGTCATGTTCTACATGTGCACAGGTCATGTTCTACATGTGTGAAGGTCATGTTCTACATGTGTAAAGGTCATGTTCTACATGTGCACAGGTCATGTTCTCACCTGTGTACAGGTCATCTTCTACATGTGCACAGGTCATGTTCTACATGTGTAAAGGTCATGTTCTCACCTGTGTACAGGTCATGTTCTCACCTGTGTACAGGTCATGTTCTACATGTGTAACGGTCATGTTCTACATGTGCACAGGTCATGTTCTCACCTGTGTACAGGTCATGTTCTACATGTGTACAGGTCATGTTCTACATGTGTAAAGGTCATGTTCTACATGTGCACAGGTCATGTTCTCACCTGTGTACAGGTCATGTTCTACATGTGCACAGGTCATGTTCTCACCTGTGTACAGGTCATGTTCTACATGTGTACAGGTCATGTTCTACATGTGCACAGGTCACGTTCTCACCTGTGTACAGGTCATGTTCTACATGTGTACAGGTCATGTTCTCGCCTGTGTACACGTCATGTTCTCACCTGTGTACAGGTCATGTTCTACATGTGTACAGGTCATGTTCTACATGTGCACAGGTCATGTTCTCACCTGTGTACAGGTCATGTTCTACATGTGTACAGGTCATGTTCTACATGTGTACAGGTCATGTTCTACATGTGCACAGGTCATGTTCTCACCTGTGTACAGGTCATGTTCTACATGTGTACAGGTCATGTTCTCGCCTGTGTACAGGTCATGTTCTCACCTGTGTACTGGTCATGTTCTACATGTGCACAGGTCATGTTCTCACCTGTGTACAGGTCATGTTCTACATGTGTACAGGTCATGTTCTCGCCTGTGTACAGGTCATGTTCTCACCTGTGTACAGGTCATGTTCTACATGTGTAAAGGTCATGTTCTACATGTGCACAGGTCATGTTCTCACCTGTGTACAGGTCATGTTCTACATGTGTACAGGTCATGTTCTACATGTGTAAAGGTCATGTTCTACATGTGCAAAGGTCATGTTCTACATGTGTAAAGGTCATGTTCTACATGTGTACAGGTCATGTTCTACATGTGTAAAGGTCATGTTCTACATGTGCAAAGGTCATGTTCTCACCTGTGTACAGGTCATGTTCTACATGTGCACAGGTCATGTTCTCACCTGTGTACAGGTCATGTTCTCACCTGTGTACAGGTCATGTTCTACATGTTCACAGGTCATGTTCTCACCTGTGTACAGGTCATGTTCTACATGTGTAAAGGTCATGTTCTACATGTGCACAGGTCATGTTCTCACCTGTGTACAGGTCATGTTCTACATGTGTACAGGTCATGTTCTACATGTGTAAAGGTCATGTTCTACATGTGCAAAGGTCATGTTCTCACCTGTGTACAGGTCATGTTCTACATGTGCACAGGTCATGTTCTCACCTGTGTACAGGTCATGTTCTCACCTGTGTACAGGTCATGTTCTACATGTGTACAGGTCATGTTCTACATGTGCACAGGTCATGTTCTCACCTGTGTACAGGTCATGTTCTACATGTGTACAGGTCATGTTCTACATGTGCACAGGTCATGTTCTCACCTGTGTACAGGTCATGTTCTACATGTGCACAGGTCATGTTCTCACCTGTGTACAGGTCATGTTCTACATGTGTACAGGTCATGTTCTCGCCTGTGTACAGGTCATGTTCTCACCTGTGTACAGGTCATGTTCTACATGTTCACAGGTCATGTTCTCACCTGTGTACAGGTCATGTTCTCACCTGTGTACAGGTCATACTGTGGCTGCACCAGGCTGTAGCTCAGTCCCAGGGCAGAGTGATGACTGTGGAGGTGACGTCCAAACGATACATGAGTCCTGTCCGAGTCTGCCTCCGGAGAGCCCTTCTCCCCAGGCTGAAGAGAGACACAGGTGAGACTACAGGTAAAACTAAAAGTAAAACTACAGGTAAAACTACAGGTGAGACTACAGGTAAAACTACAGGTGAGACTACAAGTAAAACTACAGGTGAGACTACAAGTAAAACTACAGGTGAGACTACAGGTAAAACTACAGGTGAGACTACAAGTAAAACTACAGGTGAGACTACAAGTAAAACTACAGGTGAGACTACAGGTAAAACTACAGGTGAGACTACAAGTAAAACTACAGGTGAGACTACAGGTAAAACTACAGGTAAAACTACAGATAGTTCTGCAGGAGAGCCCTTCTTCTTGGGCTGAAGAGACACACACAAGGACTAACAGGTACGTACACAGGTAACGACACATGTAACCAGTGTAGTGAAGTAATTGAAAATCTGTTCTCAGGTTACACATTTTAAGTTTCTGTATTCAGGGACGTGATTTAAACGAGGGGAGACTAGATCCTCTTTTCAGTCCTGAGCCCCAAACCCAGTCAGAGTAAAGCCCGTCTGACACTCACGGCTGGAGACTTCCCGTGGCACTGGTGAGTCTGAGGCAGCAGCTCTAACCCTGTGGAGTCTGAATGTTTAGTGCTGACAGCGCCCCCTCTGGTCACTGCGCCCTCCTGCTCCTCTCGCCCGGCTGTCTTCCCGTACAGAGGGTAATGGAAACCTGAGGGTGCACAGGTCACAGGAAACACGTCATATGAATATGGAAAATATCTGGAATATTTACTAAACCCAACAAGAAAACATAACCTGAACTAATATTTGGCTAGACTAAACCAGGACTAAACAACCAGGACTAATGCAGGACTTTAACTGCACCAGATCAGGTAAAAATTTAATGTGGTGCGTTCAGGTGAGACAGGTGAGAGTGTCAGGTGGAGCTGTAACTCTCAGGTGCAGATGTACGACCTGGTTTACGGTTCAGATCTCTGTAATTCCTGAAACTCTCCACAGTTTGTCTCTGACCTGGGTAGGAGTGGACCAGGGTGGGGGACAGTCTGTAGTTTGTCTCTGACCTGGGTAGGAGTGGACCAGGGTGGGGGACAGTCTGTAGTGTGTCTCTGACCTGGGTAGGAGTGGACCAGGGTGGGGGACAGGCCTCTGTAGTGTGTCTCTGACCTGGGTAGGAGTGAACCAGGGTGGGGGACAGTCTGTAGTTTGTCTCTGACCTGGGTAGGAGTGGACCAGGGTGGGGGACAGTCTGTAGTGTGTCTCTGACCTGGGTAGGAGTGGACCAGGGTGGGGGACAGGCCTCTGTAGTGTGTCTCTGACCTGGGTAGGAGTGAACCAGGGTGGGGGACAGTCTGTAGTTTGTCTCTGACCTGGGTAGGAGTGAACCAGGGTGGGGGGCAGTCTGTAGTTTGTCTCTGACCTGGGTAGGAGTGAACCAGGGTGGGGGACAGTCTGTAGTTTGTCTCTGACCTGGGTAGGAGTGGACCAGGGTGGGGGACAGTCTGTAGTTTGTCTCTGACCTGGGTAGGAGTGGACCAGGGTGGAGGACAGTCTGTAGTGTGTCTCTGACCTGCGTAGGAGTGGACCAGGGTGGGGGACAGTCTGTAGTGTGTCTCTGACCTGGGTAGGAGTGGACCAGGGTGGGGGACAGTCTGTAGTGTGTCTCTGACCTGGGTAGGAGTGGACCAGGGTGGGGGACAGTCTTTAGTTTGTCTCTGACCTGGGTAGGAGTGGTCCAGGGTGGGGGACAGTCTTTAGTGTGTCTCTGACCTGGGTAGGAGTGGACCAGGGTGGGGGACAGTCTGTAGTTTGTCTCTGACCTGGGTAGGAGTGGACCAGGGTGGGGGACAGTCTGTAGTTTGTCTCTGACCTGCGTAGGAGTGGACCAGGGTGGGGGGCAGTCTGTAGTTTGTCTCTGACCTGGGTAGGAGTGGACCAGGGTGGGGGACAGTCTGTAGTTTGTCTCTGACCTGGGTAGGAGTGGACCAGGGTGGGGGACAGTCTGTAGTTTGTCTCTGACCTGGGTAGGAGTGGACCAGGGTGGGGGACAGTCTGTAGTTTGTCTCTGACCTGGGTAGGAGTGGACCAGGGTGGGGGACAGTCTGTAGTTTGTCTCTGACCTGGGTAGGAGTGGACCAGGGTGGGGGACAGTCTGTAGTTTGTCTCTGACCTGGGTAGGAGTGGACCAGGGTGGGGGACAATCTGTAGTTTGTCTCTGACCTGGGTAGGAGTGGACCAGGGTTGGGGACAGTCTGTAGTTTGTCTCTGACCTGGGTAGGAGTGGACCAGGGTGGGGGACAGTCTGTAGTTTGTCTCTGACCTGGGTAGGAGTGGACCAGGGTGGGGGACAGTCTGTAGTGTGTCTCTGACCTGGGTAGGAGTGGACCAGGGTGGGGGACAGTCTGTAGTTTGTCTCTGACCTGGGTAGGAGTGGACCAGGGTGGGGGACAGTCTGTAGTTTGTCTCTGACCTGGGTAGGAGTGGACCAGGGTGGGGGACAGTCTGTAGTTTGTCTCTGACCTGGGTAGGAGTGGACCAGGGTGGGGGACAGTCTTTAGTTTGTCTCTGACCTGGGTAGGAGTGGACCAGGGTGGGGGACAGTCTGTAGTTTGTCTCTGACCTGGGTAGGAGTGGACCAGGGTGGGGGACAGTCTGTAGTTTGTCTCTGACCTGGGTAGGAGTGGACCAGGGTGGGGGACAGTCTGTAGTTTGTCTCTGACCTGGGTAGGAGTGGACCAGGGTGGGGGACAGTCTGTAGTTTGTCTCTGACCTGGGTAGGAGTGGACCAGGGTGGGGGACAGTCTGTAGTTTGTCTCTGACCTGGGTAGGAGTGGACCAGGGTGGGGGACAATCTGTAGTTTGTCTCTGACCTGGGTAGGAGTGGACCAGGGTGGGGGACAGTCTTTAGTTTGTCTCTGACCTGGGTAGGAGTGGACCAGGGTGGGGGACAGTCTGTAGTTTGTCTCTGACCTGGGTAGGAGTGGACCAGGGTGGGGGACAGTCTGTAGTTTGTCTCTGACCTGGGTAGGAGTGGACCAGGGTGGGGGACAGTCTGTAGTTTGTCTCTGACCTGGGTAGGAGTGGACCAGGGTGGGGGACAGTCTGTAGTTTGTCTCTGACCTGGGTAGGAGTGGACCAGGGTGGGGGACAGGCCTCTGTAGCTGCCCGCAGACGCCTCACTGATGCTGGGCAGGTAGGGCGGGTAGGCGGGCGGGTGGTACTGGGTGTAAGGCTGTGGTGAAGGAGGAGACACGGCTGCTCTGGCGCTCTGGCTGTCCTCGCACAGCGCCCCCTGGAGGTCCTGCTCCTCGCCCGCCTTCCCCTCTCTGTCCTGGGCCCCGGGCGTGAGCTCTGGAGCACCCCCTGGCTCCTCCTCGCTGTATTTGCCGTGGACAAAGCTCCTCCACGCGCCGCCCTCTGAGGACTGAACTCAACACACACAGTTTCCTCAAGCACTCAGCAGTGGGAGTAACTTGAATATATCCATGGGTTTCAGAGACAAATAATTAGCATGGTTACATTACAAACGGAAACTGAAACCCATGAATAAAAACAAAATCTTCTTCCTGTTGGCTGTGCTGTCCTATAGTCCTGTTAGCTCCGGTCACTACAGCGGTAAATGTGTGTCCATCCCCATTATATCTCTGTGGGGTTCTTCAGTTAATACACTCTAAGACTGAGGCTACGTTTACACATACCCGGGTATGTTGAGAAATGAATATTTGTCTCCCTCCGTTTTCCAAAATAAGCCCTGTTTACATGTACACTGGTATTTTTAAAAACAGAGACATTTCCCTTCGTTTGTGCCAATCTTTTAGACGCAAACAGTGACCAGCAAACAGCAAACAGTAGTAATTCTTTTACTCCTGTTACTGCACTAGAATTACTACTGTTGCACACTTATTTTTATTTATCTTAACTCCAATGCACATTCTACTGCACATGACCAAGTCACTGCTGTATCTTCCATTGCACATTTTGATGCACACTGCACACTTTGGAAATCTGTATATAGTATAGTTTATTTATTATGTTGCACTGTTTTAAGATTTTAGACCATAGACTTTAGTTTTAACTTTAGATCTCTGTCTTAGATAGTTTTTGTTGTGTTTTGTCTTCATATTGTATTTTGTACACTGTCTTTTTGCACTACCTGGCCAGAGAGAAACGAAATTTCGATTCACTGTATGTTGAACACATATGGCAGAATTGACAATAAAGCTGACTTTGAACTTTGAACTTTGAATTCACAGTTGAAAACGAAGGAGAGCGCTCTGCAAGCCAATCAGAATCACACTTTTGGTGCGTCAGCTTCTAAAACTCCGTTTATCTCAACGTGAAACTGGAGTTTTCCAAAATCTCCACTTTTGCCGGAGTTTTTAGGGCCTGTTTACACAAACCCGGGTATCTGTAAAACTGAGACTTTTCCCTTCGTTTGTGCCTTTCGTTTACACACAAATGGAGATTTTCCTCTGAAAACGATTCTTTCTAAAAACTCCGGCAAAAGTGGAGATTTTGGAAAACTCTGGTTTGGTGTTTGTGTGTAAACTGAGATAAACGGAGTTTTCAAGATTCAAGATTCTTTTATGATTCAAGATCATAAATAGATACAAAAAAAACCCCCAACAAACATCCTAAATACAGTTCCAGTAGTGTAAAGTGTCTGTTTTAGGAGCTGACGCACCAAAAGTGTGATTCTGATTGGCTTGCAGAGCGTTCTCCTTCGTTTTCAGAGGCGAATTCGCCGATGGGCACAAACGAAGGGAAATGTCTCTGTTTTTAAAAATACCAGTGTACATGTAAACGGGGCTTATTTTGGAAAACAGATGGAGAAAAATATTAAATTTCTCAACATACCCGTTATGTGTAAACGTAACCTTAGAAAGAATCGTTTTCAGAAGAAAATCTCCATTTGTGTGTAAACGAAAGGCACAAACGAAGGGAAAAGTGTCAGTCTTACAGATCCCCGGGTTTGTGTGAACAGGCCCTGACAGCTGAGATTTCACTGACATCAGGACAGGTGTTTTGTCTCACAGCTAAAACTCTCATTTCAAAACCAAATTATGAGGAAAATAAAGCCACAAACTGAACTGATCTACATAAAAAAGCACTACAGTGGTACCTCACCTTACGAAATTAATTTGTTCCAGAAGTGGTTTCGTAACGTGAAAAATTCGTAAGTTGAGTAGCTATTTCAATGGAAAAAGCCTGATCCGTTCCAAGTTTTTTTTTTTTTTATAGTGTAACATTTTTTTTATAGTGTAACGTTGTGTTCCTGACGGGCTAAGAGACTAGACCAGGACTAAAAGAACGTGGAATAAACCAGGTCTGGCCAGAACTAAACCTGGATTGGACCTGTTATTATTATAACATGGCAGTGCCGCGGGAGGAGCGCGGTGCTCGTGGCTGCGCTCCTTGCGGTGCGGGTCGGGCTCTGCTTCTATCTGACCTCCAGAGCCGGGGGGCTGACACTGTGAGCTAACAGGCCGCTCTATCGGCGGGCAAGACCGCGGGGTCTCGCTCGGGGTGGGCTCTGGTTCTCTCTGACTTCCAGAACGTGGCTCACACTGTGAGCTGTGAGCCGCGTGGGCTCGGCCCCGAGGAGGAGGCACGCGGCGCCGCAGCTCAATCCCGCAGCCCCGGTGTAGCGCGGCCTTGCGCCGTATGGACGTTTTGATCCTTCGATGTCGGCTCTTCCTATCATTGTGAAGCAGAATTCACCAAGCGTTGGATTGTTCACTCACTAAGGGAACGTGAGCGGGGTTTAGACCGTCGTGAGACAGGTGAGTTTTACCATACTGTGTTGTTGTGTCTCCGCTCCCATCGCACGTTTGGCGCTATATTGAGCCATGTCCCCCCCAACACATTCCATTGAAAATCTATGAAAGTTCGAGTGTTCAAACGAGAGAGAAATGCGAGAAAAGCCCAACTCCAGTCTGAGAAAAGTGTAGAATGTGTGTGGTGAGGCATTTACAGCCCTAAAACATGTAGAACAATTGCCAAATACAAAGTTGTCCTACCTCGTGGACCTCTCCCACCGCGGGCACCTCTGGAACCTAACCCCGTGTGTGTTGATAAAGTGTATTTACGTTTCGGGGCATCTGAGCGCGCATTCATTGAATTTTTGAGATTTGTTGTTTTTAAAGTGCTTTATAAATAAAGTTGGATTGGATTGGAGATTTCGCGTTTCGTAACTTGAAATTTCATTCGTATCTAGAGACCAAAATTTGACGTGAAGGCGTTTCGTAACTTGGAACTTTCGTTTGTTGGGTCATTCGTAAGGTGAGGTACCACTGTAATTGTTTATTCATATTGTAGCTTATGTTTTAATCATGGTTAGCATTAGCTTTGAGACCCAAACACGTACCTTTGTACAGGCGTCCTCCAGGTTTTCCTACACATTTACGGTTCTGAAAAAGTGTCGGGAAAAGTCGGGAAAAAGTGGAACGTCCAAATGAATGTGCGATTTCCACAAACTAAACAGTCAAGTATGTTTAAGTTCATTTGGGTTCGTCTGGGCGTTTCACCTTTGGCTCCACCCGCACCGTAACGCTTGGCTGGAATATTGATTGATATTGATTGTGATCGTCCAATTAGATTTGTTTTTTCAGTGATGCATGTGAAACGAAGGAGCTCATTGGTCGCTTATGATTTACAGTAAAGTCAAATTTACCTCACCTCAGATTAGAGTTATTTTACTACTTCGCTCGCTGATTCTGCAGAAATTCGCGATGATTTTCAGCCCCCTCTGATATTTTTTCAACAATTTTTTTCTGATATGGATGGTCCCTGATTGGCCAATCCATCTGTCAATCACACCATCTGAAAACGGAGAGATTCACAGATGACCAGACTCACATCTTTGTAGAGTATACAGCTGTGATTTGATATTTTATTTGATATTTTATTACTTATTTTTCTATTTTATTCTGATTTGTACATGTACACTTTTTATTTTTATAATTATTTCTCGTTTGACTCCGGTCTCTTGCTCTTTTTTTGCTGTTTCATCTATTTTTTGTTCCCCTCTGTTATATTTTGTATTTGATGAGTGAGCGACTGTACACAAATATTTCCCCCGTGGATCAAGAAAGTTTGTCTAGGTCTAAGTATTGAAGACCAACATAATTCATTCGAGATCTCGAGAAAACTAAACAATTATTCCGTGATCTCGAGAAAACAACTGAAACGTTTACCTCCACGGTATGACAGGCTGACTCAGGTTTGGTCCAGGTTTGGTCCAGGTTTAGTCCAAATTTGGTCCAGGTTTAGTCCAGCTTTAGTCCAGGTTTAGTCAAGGTTTAGTCCAGGTTTATTACAGGTTTTGTCCAGGTTTAGTCCAGGTTTTGTCCAAATTTGCTCCGGTTTGGTTCAGCTTTGGTCCAGGTTTAGACCAGGTTTGGTCCAGGTTAGGTCCAGGTTTAGTCCAGGTTTGGTCCACGTTAGGTCCAGGTTTAGTCCAGGTTTTGTCCAGGTTTTGTCCAGGTTTTGTCCAGGTTTGGTCCAGGTTTAGTCCAGGTTTGGTCCAGGTTTAGTCCAGGTTTTGTCCAAATTTGGTCCAGGTTTAGTCCAGGTTTGGTCCAGGTTTAGTCCAGGTTTAGTCCAGGTTTTGTCTAAATTTGGTCCAGGTTTGGTTCAGGTTTAGTCCAGGTTTGGTCCAGGTTTGGTCCAGGTTTAGTCCAGGTTTAGTCCAGGTTTTGTCCAGGTTTAGTCCAGGTTTGGTCCAGGTTTAGTCCAGGTTTAGTCCAGGTTTATTACAGGTTTTGTCCAGGTTTAGTCCAGGTTTTGTCCAAATTTGGTCCAGGTTTGGTCCAGGTTTAGTCCAGGTTTAGTCCAGGTTTATTACAGGTTTTGTCCAGGTTTAGTCCTGGTTTTGTCCAAATTTGGTCCAGGTTTGGTTCAGGTTTGGTCCAGGTTTAGTCCAGGTTTTGTCCAAATTTGGTCCAGGTTTAGTCCAGGTTTGGTCCAGGTTTAGTCCAGGTTTAGTCCAGGTTTTGTCTAAATTTGGTCCAGGTTTGGTTCAGGTTTAGTCCAGGTTTGGTCCAGGTTTGGTCCAGGTTTAGTCCAGGTTTAGTCCAGGTTTTGTCCAGGTTTAGTCCAGGTTTGGTCCAGGTTTAGTCCAGGTTTAGTCCAGGTTTATTACAGGTTTTGTCCAGGTTTAGTCCAGGTTTTGTCCAAATTTGGTCCAGGTTTGGTTCAGGTTTGGTCCAGGTTTAGACCAGGTTTGGTCCAGATTAGGTCCAGGTTTAGTCCAGGTTTGTTCCACGCTTAGTCAAGGTTTAGTCCAGATTTGGTCCAGGTTTAGTCCAGGTTTGGTACAGGTTTGGTCCAGGTTTAGTCCAGGTTTAGTCCAGGTTTTGTCCAAATTTGGTCCAGGTTTGGTTCAGGTTTAGTCCAGGTTTGGTCCAGGTTTAGTCCAGGTTTTGTCCAGGTTTTGTCCAGGTTTGGTCCAGGTTTATTCCAGGTTTAGTCCAGGTTTATTACAGGTTTTGTCCAGGTTTCGTCCAGGTTTTGTCCAAATTTGGTCCAGGTTTGGTTCAGGTTTGGTCCAGGTTTAGACCACGTTTGGTCCAGCTTAGGTCCAGGTTTAGTCCAGGTTTATTCCAGGTTTATTCCAGGTTTAGTCCAGATTTGGTCCAGGTTAGGTCCAGGTTAGGTCCAGGTTTGGTCCAGGTTTAGTTCAGGTTTGGTCCAGGTTTAGTCCAGGTTTTGTCCAAATTTGGTCCAGGTTTAGTCCAGGTTTGGTCCAGGTTTAGTCCAGGTTTTGTCTAAATTTGGTCCAGGTTTGGTTCAGGTTTAGTCCAGGTTTGGTCCAGGTTTGGTCCAGGTTTAGTCCAGGTTTAGTCCAGGTTTTGTCTAAATTTGGTCCAGGTTTGGTTCAGGTTTAGTCCAGGTTTGGTCCAGGTTTGGTCCAGGTTTAGTCCAGGTTTGGTCCAGGTTTTGTCCAGGTTTAGTCCAGGTTTGGTCCAGGTTTAGTCCAGGTTTAGTCCAAATTTGGTCCATGTTTGGTCCAGGTTTAGTCCAGGTTTTGTCGAAATTTGGTCCAGGTTTGGTTCAGGTTTAGTCCAGGTTTTGTCTAAATTTGGTCCAGGTTTGGTTCAGGTTTAGTCCAGGTTTGGTCCAGGTTTGGTCCAGGTTTAGACCAGGTTTGGTCCAGATTAGGTCCAGGTTTAGTCCAGGTTTATTCCACGCTTAGTCAAGGTTTAGTCCAGATTTTGTCCAGGTTTAGTCCAGGCTTGGTCCAGGTTTGGTCCAGGTTTAGTCCAGGTTTAGTCCAGGTTTTGTCCAAATTTGGTCCAGGTTTGGTTCAGGTTTTGTCCAAATTTGGTCCAGGTTTTGTCCAGGTTTGGTCCAGGTTTTGTCCAGGTTTAGTCCAGGTTTGGTCCAGGTTTAGTCCAGGTTTAGTCCAGGTTTATTACAGGTTTTGTCCAGGTTTAGTCCAGGTTTTGTCGAAATTTGGTCCAGGTTTGGTTCAGGTTTGGTCCAGGTTTAGACCAGGTTTGGTCCAGATTAGGTCCAGGTTTAGTCCAGGTTTATTCCACGCTTAGTCAAGGTTTAGTCCAGATTTTGTCCAGGTTTAGTCCAGGCTTGGTCCAGGTTTGGTCCAGGTTTAGTCCAGGTTTAGTCCAGGTTTTGTCCAAATTTGGTCCAGGTTTGGTTCAGGTTTAGTCCAGGTTTGGTCAAGGTTTAGTCCAGGTTTAGTCCAGGTTTTGTTCAAATTTGGTCCAGGTTTGGTTCAGGTTTAGTCCAGGTTTGGTCCAGGTTTTGTCTAAATTTGGTCCAGGTTTGGTTCAGGTTTAGTCCAGGTTTGGTCCAGGTTTGGTCCAGGTTTAGTCCAGGTTTTGTCCAAATTTGGTCCAGGTTTAGTCCAGGTTTGGTCCAGGTTTTGTCCAGGTTTAGTCCAGGTTTGGTCCAGGTTTAGTCCAGGTTTAGTCCAGGTTTATTACAGGTTTTGTCCAGGTTTAGTCCAGGTTTTGTCGAAATTTGGTCCAGGTTTGGTTCAGGTTTGGTCCAAGTTTAGACCAGGTTTGGTCCAGATTAGGTCCAGGTTTAGTCCAGGTTTATTCCACGCTTAGTCAAGGTTTAGTCCAGATTTTGTCCAGGTTTAGTCCAGGTTTGGTCCAGGTTTGGTCCAGGTTTAGTCCAGGTTTAGCCCAGGTTTTGTCCAAATTTGGTCCAGGTTTGGTTCAGGTTTAGTCCAGGTTTGGTCAAGGTTTAGTCCAGGTTTAGTCCAGGTTTTGTTCAAATTTGGTCCAGGTTTGGTTCAGGTTTAGTCCAGGTTTGGTCCAGGTTTAGTCCAGGTTTTGTCCAGGTTTTGTCCAGGTTTGGTCCAGGTTTAGTCCAGGTTTAGTCCAGGTTTATTACAGGTTTTGTCCAGGTTTAGTCCAGGTTTTGTCCAAATTTGGTCCAAGTTTGGTTCAGGTTTGGTCCAGGTTTAGACCAGGTTTGGTCCAGCTTAGGTCCAAGTTTGGTCCAGGTTTGGTCCAGGTTTAGTCCAGGTTTAGTCCAGGTTTGGTCCAGGTTTAGTCCAGGTTTAGTCCAGGTTTAGTCCAGGTTTGGTCCAGGTTTGGTCCAGGTTTAGTCCAGGTTTAGTCCAGTTTTGGTCCAGGTGTTGTCCAGGTTTTGTCCAGGTTTTGTCCAAATTTGGTCCAGGTTTAGTTCAGGTTTGGTCCAGGTTTTGTCCAGGTTTGGTCCAGGTTTAGTCCAGGTTTAGTCCAGGTTTATTACAGGTTTAGTCCAGGTTTAGTCCAGATTTGTTCCAGGTTTAGTCCAGGTTTGGTCCAGGTTTAGTCCAGGTTTAGTCCAGGTTTGGTCCAGGTTTAGTCCAGGTTTTGTCCAGGTTTAGTCCAGGTTTAGTCCAAATTTGGCCAAGGTTTGTTTCAGGTTTAGTCCAGGTTTAGTCCAGGTTTGGTCCAGGTTTGGTCCAGGTTTAGTCCAGGTTTAGTCCAGGTTTGGTCCAGGTGTTGTCCAGGTTTTGTCCAGGTTTTGTCCAAATTTGGTCCAGGTTTAGTTCAGGTTTGGTCCAGGTTTTGTCCAGGTTTGGTCCAGGTTTAGTCCAGGTTTAGTCCAGGTTTATTACAGGTTTAGTCCAGGTTTTGTCCAAATTTGGTCCAGGTTTGGTTCAGGTTTAGTCCTGGTTTGGTCCAGGTTTTGTCCAGGTTTGGTCCAGGTTTAGTCCAGGTTTAGTGCAGGTTTATTACAGGTTTAGTCCAGGTTTTGTCCAAATTTGGTCCAGGTTTAGTCCAGATTTGTTCCAGGTTTAGTCCAGGTTTGGTCCAGGTTTAGTCCAGGTTTAGTCCAGGTTTGGTCCAGGTTTAGTCCAGGTTTTGTCCAGGTTTAGTCCAGGTTTAGTCCAAATTTGGCCAAGGTTTGTTTCAGGTTTAGTCCAGTTTTAGTCCAGGTTTAGTCCAGGTTTAGTCCAGGTTTAGTCCAGGTTTAGTCCAGGTTTGGTCCAGGTTTAGTCCAGGTTTAGTCCAGGTTTGGTCCAGGTTTAGTCCAGGTTTAGTCCAGGTTTGGTCCAGGTTTATTCCAGGTTTAGTCCAGTTTTAGTCCAGGTTTAGTCCAGGTTTGGTCCAGGTTTAGTCCAGGTTTAGTCCAGGTTTGTTCCAGGTTTTGTCCAGGTTTCGTCCAGGTTTAGTCCAGGTGTGGTCCAGGTTTAGTCCAGGTTTGGTCCAGGTTAGGTCCAGGTTTAGTCCAGGTTTGGTCCACGATAGGTCCAGGTTTAGTCCAGGTTTAGTCCAGGTTTTGTCCAGGTTTTGTCCAGGTTTGGTCCAGGTTTAGTCCAAATTTGGTCCAGGTTTAGTCCAGGTTTAGTCCAGGTTTTGTCCAGGTTTTGTCCTGGTTTGGTCCAGGTTTAGTCCAAATTTGGTCCAGGTTTAGTCCAGGTTTGGTCCAGGTTAGGTCCAGGTGTTGTCCAGGTTTTGTCCAGGTTTTGTCCAAATTTGGTCCAGGTTTAGTTCAGGTTTGGTCCAGGTTTTGTCCAGGTTTGGTCCAGGTTTAGTCCAGGTTTAGTCCAGGTTTATTACAGGTTTAGTCCAGGTTTAGTCCAGATTTGTTCCAGGTTTAGTCCAGGTTTGGTCCAGGTTTAGTCCAGGTTTAGTCCAGGTTTGGTCCAGGTTTAGTCCAGGTTTTGTCCAGGTTTAGTCCAGGTTTAGTCCAAATTTGGCCAAGGTTTGTTTCAGGTTTAGTCCAGGTTTAGTCCAGGTTTGGTCCAGGTTTGGTCCAGGTTTAGTCCAGGTTTAGTCCAGGTTTGGTCCAGGTGTTGTCCAGGTTTTGTCCAGGTTTTGTCCAAATTTGGTCCAGGTTTAGTTCAGGTTTGGTCCAGGTTTTGTCCAGGTTTGGTCCAGGTTTAGTCCAGGTTTAGTCCAGGTTTATTACAGGTTTAGTCCAGGTTTTGTCCAAATTTGGTCCAGGTTTGGTTCAGGTTTAGTCCTGGTTTGGTCCAGGTTTTGTCCAGGTTTGGTCCAGGTTTAGTCCAGGTTTAGTGCAGGTTTATTACAGGTTTAGTCCAGGTTTTGTCCAAATTTGGTCCAGGTTTAGTCCAGATTTGTTCCAGGTTTAGTCCAGGTTTGGTCCAGGTTTAGTCCAGGTTTAGTCCAGGTTTGGTCCAGGTTTAGTCCAGGTTTTGTCCAGGTTTAGTCCAGGTTTAGTCCAAATTTGGCCAAGGTTTGTTTCAGGTTTAGTCCAGTTTTAGTCCAGGTTTAGTCCAGGTTTAGTCCAGGTTTAGTCCAGGTTTAGTCCAGGTTTGGTCCAGGTTTAGTCCAGGTTTAGTCCAGGTTTGGTCCAGGTTTAGTCCAGGTTTAGTCCAGGTTTGGTCCAGGTTTATTCCAGGTTTAGTCCAGTTTTAGTCCAAGTTTAGTCCAGGTTTGGTCCAGGTTTAGTCCAGGTTTAGTCCAGGTTTGTTCCAGGTTTTGTCCAGGTTTCGTCCAGGTTTAGTCCAGGTGTGGTCCAGGTTTAGTCCAGGTTTGGTCCAGGTTAGGTCCAGGTTTAGTCCAGGTTTGGTCCACGATAGGTCCAGGTTTAGTCCAGGTTTAGTCCAGGTTTTGTCCAGGTTTTGTCCAGGTTTGGTCCAGGTTTAGTCCAAATTTGGTCCAGGTTTAGTCCAGGTTTAGTCCAGGTTTTGTCCAGGTTTTGTCCTGGTTTGGTCCAGGTTTAGTCCAAATTTGGTCCAGGTTTAGTCCAGGTTTGGTCCAGGTTAGGTCCAGGTTTAGTCCAAATTTGATCCAGGTTTAGTCCAGGTTTGGTCCACGTTAGGTCCAGGTTTATTCCAGGTTTATTCCAGGTTTTGTCCAGGTTTAGTCCAGGTTTGGTCCAGGTTAGGTCCAGGTTTAGTCCAGGTTTTGTCCAAATTTGGTCCAGGTTTGGTTCAGGTTTAGTCCAGGTTTGGTCCAGGTTTTGTCCAGGTTTGGTCCAGGTTTGGTCCAGGTTTGGTCCAGGTTTAGTCCAGGTTTAGTCCAGGTTTTGTCCAAACTTGGTCCAGGTTTGGTTCAGGTTTAGTCCAGGTTTGGTCCAGGTTTTGTCCAGGTTTGGTCCAGGTTTAGTCCAGGTTTAGTCCAGGTTTATTACAGGTTTAGTCCAGGTTTAGTCCAAATTTGGTCCAGGTTTAGTCTAGGTTTGGTCCAGGTTTTGTCCAGGTTTGGTCCAGGTTTAGTCCAGGTTTCGTCCAGGTTTCGTCCAGGTTGATTACAGGTTTAGTCCAGGTTTTGTCCAAATTTGGTCCAGGTTTGGTCCAGGTTTGCTCCAGGTTTAGTCCAGATTTGGTCCAGGTTTAGTCCAGGTTTGGTCCAGGTTTGGTCCAGGTTTAGTCCAGGTTTGGTCCAGGTTTAGTCCAGGTTTTGTCCAGGTTTAGTCCAGGTTTAGTCCAAATTTGGTCCAGGTTTGTTTCAGGTTTAGTCCAGTTTTAGTCCAGGTTTAGTCCAGGTTTAGTCCAGGTTTAGTCCAGGTTTAGTCCAGGTTTGGTCCAGGTTTAGTCCAGGTTTAGTCCAGGTTTAGTCCAGGTTTCGTCCAGGTTTCGTCCAGGTTGATTACAGGTTTAGTCCAGGTTTTGTCCAGGTTTAGTCCAGGTTTAGTCCAAATTTGGTCCAGGTTTGTTTCAGGTTTAGTCCAGTTTTAGTCCAGGTTTAGTCCAGGTTTAGTCCAGGTTTAGTCCAGGTTTGGTCCAGGTTTAGTCCAGGTTTAGTACAGGTTTAGTCCAGGTTTAGTTCAGGTTTGGTCCAGGTTTAGTCCAGGTTTACTCCAGGTTTGGTTCAGGTTTGGTCTAGGTTTAGTCCAGTTTTAGTCCAGGTTTAGTCCAGGTTTAGTCCAGGTTTAGTCCAGGTTTAGTCCAGGTTTGGTCCAGGTTTGGTCCAGGTTTGGTCCAGGTTTGGTCCAGGTTTAGTCCAGGTTTGGTCCAGGTTTAGTCCAGGTTTAGTCCAGGTTTAGTCCAGGTTTAGTCCAAATTTGGTCCAGGTTTGCTTCAGGTTTAGTCCAGGTTTAGTCCATGTTTAGTCCAGGTTTAGTCCAGGTTTGGTCCAGGTTTAGTCCAGGTTTAGTCCAGGTTTGGTCCAGGTTTAGTCCAGGTTTTGGCCAGGTTTAGTCCAGGTTTTGTCCAAATTTGGTCCAGGTTTGTTTCAGGTTTAGTCCAGTTTTAGTCCAGGTTTAGTCCAGGTTTAGTCCAGGTTTGGTCCAGGTTTAGTCCAGGTTTAGTCCAGGTTTGGTCCACGTTGGGTCCAGGTTTAGTCCAGGTTTAGTCCAGGTTTAGTCCAAATTTGGTCCAGGTTTGTTTCAGGTTTAGTCCAGTTTTAGTCGAGGTTTAGTCCATGTTTAGTCCAGGTTTAATCCAGGTTTGGTCAAGGTTTAGTCCAGGTTTAGTCCAGGTTTAGTCCAGTTTTAGTCCAGGTTTAGTCCAGGTTTAGTCCAGGTTTAGTCCAGGTTTGGTCCAGGTTTGGTCCAGGTTTAGTCCAGGTTTAGTCCAGGTTTTGTCCAGTTTTAGTCCAGGTTTAGTCCAGGTTTGGACCAGGTTTAGTCCAGGTTTGGTCCAGTTTTAGTCCAGGTTTGGTCCAGGTTTAGTCCAGGTTTAGTCCAGGTTTTGTCCAAACTTGGTCCAGGTTTGGTTCAGGTTTAGTCCAGGTTTGGTCCAGGTTTTGTCCAGGTTTGGTCCAGGTTTAGTCCAGGTTTAGTCCAGGTTTATTACAGGTTTAGTCCAGGTTTAGTCCAAATTTGGTCCAGGTTTAGTCCAGGTTTGGTCCAGGTTTTGTCCAGGTTTGGTCCAGGTTTAGTCCAGGTTTCGTCCAGGTTTCGTCCAGGTTGATTACAGGTTTTGTCCAAATTTGGTCCAGGTTTGGTCCAGGTTTGGTCCAGGTTTAGTCCAGATTTGGTCCAGGTTTAGTCCAGGTTTGGTCCAGGTTTGGTCCAGGTTTAGTCCAGGTTTGGTCCAGGTTTAGTCCAGGTTTTGTCCAGGTTTAGTCCAGGTTTAGTCCAAATTTGGTCCAGGTTTGTTTCAGGTTTAGTCCAGTTTTAGTCCAGGTTTAGTCTAGGTTTAGTCCAGGTTTAGTCCAGGTTTGGTCCAGGTTTAGTCCAGGTTTAGTACAGGTTTAGTCCAGGTTTAGTTCAGGTTTGGTCCAGGTTTAGTCCAGGTTTACTCCAGGTTTGGTTCAGGTTTGGTCTAGGTTTAGTCCAGTTTTAGTCCAGGTTTAGTCCAGGTTTAGTCCAGGTTTAGTCCAGGTTTGGTCCAGGTTTTGTCCAGGTTTGGTCCAGGTTTGGTCCAGGTTTAGTCCAGGTTTGGTCCAGGTTAGGTCCAGGTTTAGTCCAGGTTTGGTCCACGTTAGGTCCAGGTTTAGTCCAGGTTTAGTCCAGGTTTAGTCCAGGTTTAGTCCAAATTTGGTCCAGGTTTGTTTCAGGTTTAGTCCAGGTTTAGTCCATGTTTAGTCCAGGTTTAGTCCAGGTTTGGTCCAGGTTTAGTCCAGGTTTAGTCCAGGTTTGGTCCAGGTTTAGTCCAGGTTTTGGCCAGGTTTAGTCCAGGTTTAGTCCAAATTTGGTCCAGGTTTTTTTCAGGTTTAGTCCAGTTTTAGTCCAGGTTTAGTCCAGGTTTAGTCCAGGTTTGGTCCAGGTTTAGTCCAGGTTTAGTCCAGGTTTGGTCCACGTTAGGTCCAGGTTTAGTCCAGGTTTAGTCCAGGTTTAGTCCAAATTTGGTCCAGGTTTGTTTCAGGTTTAGTCCAGTTTTAGTCGAGGTTTAGTCCATGTTTAGTACAGGTTTAATCCAGGTTTGGTCAAGGTTTAGTCCAGGTTTAGTCCAGGTTTGGTCCAGGTTTAGTCCAGGTTTAGTCCAGGTTTAGTCCAGGTTTAGTCCAAATTTGGTCCAGGTTTGTTTCAGGTTTGGTCCAGTTTTAGTCCAGGTTTAGTCCAGGTTTAGTCCAGGTTTGGTCCAGGTTTGGTCCAGGTTTAGTCCAGGTTTAGTCCAGGTTTTGTCCAGTTTTAGTCCAGGTTTAGTCCAGGTTTGGACCAGGTTTAGTCCAGGTTTGGTCCACGTTAGGTCCAGGTTTAGTCCAGGTTTAGTCCAAATTTGGTCCAGGTTTGTTTCAGGTTTAGTCCAGTTTTAGTCCAGGTTTAGTCCATGTTTAGTCCAGGTTTGGTCAAGGTTTAGTCCAGGTTTAGTCCAGGTTTGGTCCAAGTTTAGTCCAGGTTTTGTCCAGGTTTAGTCCAGGTTTAGTCCAAATTTGGTCCAGGTTTGTTTCAGGTTTGGTCCAGTTTTAGTCCAGGTTTAGTCCAGGTTTAGTCCAGGTTTAGTCCAGGTTTGGTCCAGGTTTGGTCCAGGTTTAGTCCAGGTTTAGTCCAGGTTTAGTCCAGTTTTAGTCCAGGAGGTTTAGTCCAGGTTTAGTCCAGGTTTAGTCCAAATTTGGTCCAGGTTTGTTTCAGGTTTGGTCCAGTTTTAGTCCAGGTTTAGTCCAGGTTTAGTCCAGGTTTAGTCCAGGTTTGGTCCAGGTTTGGTCCAGGTTTAGTCCAGGTTTAGTCCAGGTTTTGTCCAGTTTTAGTCCAGGTTTAGTCCAGGTTTGGACCAGGTTTAGTCCAGGTTTGGTCCACGTTAGGTCCAGGTTTAGTCCAGGTTTAGTCCAAATTTGGTCCAGGTTTGTTTCAGGTTTAGTCCAGTTTTAGTCCAGGTTTAGTCCATGTTTAGTCCAGGTTTAGTCCAGGTTTGGTCAAGGTTTAGTCCAGGTTTAGTCCAGGTTTGGTCCAAGTTTAGTCCAGGTTTTGTCCAGGTTTAGTCCAGGTTTAGTCCAAATTTGGTCCAGGTTTGTTTCAGGTTTGGTCCAGTTTTAGTCCAGGTTTAGTCCAGGTTTAGTCCAGGTTTAGTCCAGGTTTGGTCCAGGTTTGGTCCAGGTTTAGTCCAGGTTTAGTCCAGGTTTAGTCCAGTTTTAGTCCGGGTTTAGTCCAGGTTTGGTCCAGGTTTAGTCCAGGTTTGGTTCAGGTTTGGTCCAGGTTTAGTCCAGGTTTTGTCCAAATTTGGTCCAGGTTTAGTCCAGGTTTGGTCCAGGTTTAGTCCAGGTTTAGTCCAGGTTTTGTCTAAATTTGGTCCAGGTTTGGTTCAGGTTTAGTCCAGGTTTGGTCCAGGTTTGGTCCAGGTTTAGTCCAGGTTTAGTCCAGGTTTTGTCCAGGTTTAGTCCAGGTTTGGTCCAGGTTTAGTCCAGGTTTAGTCCAGGTTTATTACAGGTTTTGTCCAGGTTTAGTCCAGGTTTTGTCCAAATTTGGTCCAGGTTTGGTTCAGGTTTGGTCCAGGTTTAGACCAGGTTTGGTCCAGATTAGGTCCAGGTTTAGTCCAGGTTTGTTCCACGCTTAGTCAAGGTTTAGTCCAGATTTGGTCCAGGTTTAGTCCAGGTTTGGTACAGGTTTGGTCCAGGTTTAGTCCAGGTTTAGTCCAGGTTTTGTCCAAATTTGGTCCAGGTTTGGTTCAGGTTTAGTCCAGGTTTGGTCCAGGTTTAGTCCAGGTTTTGTCCAGGTTTTGTCCAGGTTTGGTCCAGGTTTATTCCAGGTTTAGTCCAGGTTTATTACAGGTTTTGTCCAGGTTTCGTCCAGGTTTTGTCCAAATTTGGTCCAGGTTTGGTTCAGGTTTGGTCCAGGTTTAGACCACGTTTGGTCCAGCTTAGGTCCAGGTTTAGTCCAGGTTTATTCCAGGTTTATTCCAGGTTTAGTCCAGATTTGGTCCAGGTTAGGTCCAGGTTAGGTCCAGGTTTGGTCCAGGTTTAGTTCAGGTTTGGTCCAGGTTTAGTCCAGGTTTTGTCCAAATTTGGTCCAGGTTTAGTCCAGGTTTGGTCCAGGTTTAGTCCAGGTTTTGTCTAAATTTGGTCCAGGTTTGGTTCAGGTTTAGTCCAGGTTTGGTCCAGGTTTGGTCCAGGTTTAGTCCAGGTTTAGTCCAGGTTTTGTCTAAATTTGGTCCAGGTTTGGTTCAGGTTTAGTCCAGGTTTGGTCCAGGTTTGGTCCAGGTTTAGTCCAGGTTTGGTCCAGGTTTTGTCCAGGTTTAGTCCAGGTTTGGTCCAGGTTTAGTCCAGGTTTAGTCCAAATTTGGTCCATGTTTGGTCCAGGTTTAGTCCAGGTTTTGTCGAAATTTGGTCCAGGTTTGGTTCAGGTTTAGTCCAGGTTTTGTCTAAATTTGGTCCAGGTTTGGTTCAGGTTTAGTCCAGGTTTGGTCCAGGTTTGGTCCAGGTTTAGACCAGGTTTGGTCCAGATTAGGTCCAGGTTTAGTCCAGGTTTATTCCACGCTTAGTCAAGGTTTAGTCCAGATTTTGTCCAGGTTTAGTCCAGGCTTGGTCCAGGTTTGGTCCAGGTTTAGTCCAGGTTTAGTCCAGGTTTTGTCCAAATTTGGTCCAGGTTTGGTTCAGGTTTTGTCCAAATTTGGTCCAGGTTTTGTCCAGGTTTGGTCCAGGTTTTGTCCAGGTTTAGTCCAGGTTTGGTCCAGGTTTAGTCCAGGTTTAGTCCAGGTTTATTACAGGTTTTGTCCAGGTTTAGTCCAGGTTTTGTCGAAATTTGGTCCAGGTTTGGTTCAGGTTTGGTCCAGGTTTAGACCAGGTTTGGTCCAGATTAGGTCCAGGTTTAGTCCAGGTTTATTCCACGCTTAGTCAAGGTTTAGTCCAGATTTTGTCCAGGTTTAGTCCAGGCTTGGTCCAGGTTTGGTCCAGGTTTAGTCCAGGTTTAGTCCAGGTTTTGTCCAAATTTGGTCCAGGTTTGGTTCAGGTTTAGTCCAGGTTTGGTCAAGGTTTAGTCCAGGTTTAGTCCAGGTTTTGTTCAAATTTGGTCCAGGTTTGGTTCAGGTTTAGTCCAGGTTTGGTCCAGGTTTTGTCTAAATTTGGTCCAGGTTTGGTTCAGGTTTAGTCCAGGTTTGGTCCAGGTTTGGTCCAGGTTTAGTCCAGGTTTTGTCCAAATTTGGTCCAGGTTTAGTCCAGGTTTGGTCCAGGTTTTGTCCAGGTTTAGTCCAGGTTTAGTCCAGGTTTATTACAGGTTTTGTCCAGGTTTAGTCCAGGTTTTGTCGAAATTTGGTCCAGGTTTGGTTCAGGTTTGGTCCAAGTTTAGACCAGGTTTGGTCCAGATTAGGTCCAGGTTTAGTCCAGGTTTATTCCACGCTTAGTCAAGGTTTAGTCCAGATTTTGTCCAGGTTTAGTCCAGGTTTGGTCCAGGTTTGGTCCAGGTTTAGTCCAGGTTTAGCCCAGGTTTTGTCCAAATTTGGTCCAGGTTTGGTTCAGGTTTAGTCCAGGTTTGGTCAAGGTTTAGTCCAGGTTTAGTCCAGGTTTTGTTCAAATTTGGTCCAGGTTTGGTTCAGGTTTAGTCCAGGTTTGGTCCAGGTTTAGTCCAGGTTTTGTCCAGGTTTTGTCCAGGTTTGGTCCAGGTTTAGTCCAGGTTTAGTCCAGGTTTATTACAGGTTTTGTCCAGGTTTAGTCCAGGTTTTGTCCAAATTTGGTCCAAGTTTGGTTCAGGTTTGGTCCAGGTTTAGACCAGGTTTGGTCCAGCTTAGGTCCAAGTTTGGTCCAGGTTTGGTCCAGGTTTAGTCCAGGTTTAGTCCAGGTTTGGTCCAGGTTTAGTCCAGGTTTAGTCCAGGTTTAGTCCAGGTTTGGTCCAGGTTTGGTCCAGGTTTAGTCCAGGTTTAGTCCAGTTTTGGTCCAGGTGTTGTCCAGGTTTTGTCCAGGTTTTGTCCAAATTTGGTCCAGGTTTAGTTCAGGTTTGGTCCAGGTTTTGTCCAGGTTTGGTCCAGGTTTAGTCCAGGTTTAGTCCAGGTTTATTACAGGTTTAGTCCAGGTTTAGTCCAGATTTGTTCCAGGTTTAGTCCAGGTTTGGTCCAGGTTTAGTCCAGGTTTAGTCCAGGTTTGGTCCAGGTTTAGTCCAGGTTTTGTCCAGGTTTAGTCCAGGTTTAGTCCAAATTTGGCCAAGGTTTGTTTCAGGTTTAGTCCAGGTTTAGTCCAGGTTTGGTCCAGGTTTGGTCCAGGTTTAGTCCAGGTTTAGTCCAGGTTTGGTCCAGGTGTTGTCCAGGTTTTGTCCAGGTTTTGTCCAAATTTGGTCCAGGTTTAGTTCAGGTTTGGTCCAGGTTTTGTCCAGGTTTGGTCCAGGTTTAGTCCAGGTTTAGTCCAGGTTTATTACAGGTTTAGTCCAGGTTTTGTCCAAATTTGGTCCAGGTTTGGTTCAGGTTTAGTCCTGGTTTGGTCCAGGTTTTGTCCAGGTTTGGTCCAGGTTTAGTCCAGGTTTAGTGCAGGTTTATTACAGGTTTAGTCCAGGTTTTGTCCAAATTTGGTCCAGGTTTAGTCCAGATTTGTTCCAGGTTTAGTCCAGGTTTGGTCCAGGTTTAGTCCAGGTTTAGTCCAGGTTTGGTCCAGGTTTAGTCCAGGTTTTGTCCAGGTTTAGTCCAGGTTTAGTCCAAATTTGGCCAAGGTTTGTTTCAGGTTTAGTCCAGTTTTAGTCCAGGTTTAGTCCAGGTTTAGTCCAGGTTTAGTCCAGGTTTAGTCCAGGTTTGGTCCAGGTTTAGTCCAGGTTTAGTCCAGGTTTGGTCCAGGTTTAGTCCAGGTTTAGTCCAGGTTTGGTCCAGGTTTATTCCAGGTTTAGTCCAGTTTTAGTCCAGGTTTAGTCCAGGTTTGGTCCAGGTTTAGTCCAGGTTTAGTCCAGGTTTGTTCCAGGTTTTGTCCAGGTTTCGTCCAGGTTTAGTCCAGGTGTGGTCCAGGTTTAGTCCAGGTTTGGTCCAGGTTAGGTCCAGGTTTAGTCCAGGTTTGGTCCACGATAGGTCCAGGTTTAGTCCAGGTTTAGTCCAGGTTTTGTCCAGGTTTTGTCCAGGTTTGGTCCAGGTTTAGTCCAAATTTGGTCCAGGTTTAGTCCAGGTTTAGTCCAGGTTTTGTCCAGGTTTTGTCCTGGTTTGGTCCAGGTTTAGTCCAAATTTGGTCCAGGTTTAGTCCAGGTTTGGTCCAGGTTAGGTCCAGGTGTTGTCCAGGTTTTGTCCAGGTTTTGTCCAAATTTGGTCCAGGTTTAGTTCAGGTTTGGTCCAGGTTTTGTCCAGGTTTGGTCCAGGTTTAGTCCAGGTTTAGTCCAGGTTTATTACAGGTTTAGTCCAGGTTTAGTCCAGATTTGTTCCAGGTTTAGTCCAGGTTTGGTCCAGGTTTAGTCCAGGTTTAGTCCAGGTTTGGTCCAGGTTTAGTCCAGGTTTTGTCCAGGTTTAGTCCAGGTTTAGTCCAAATTTGGCCAAGGTTTGTTTCAGGTTTAGTCCAGGTTTAGTCCAGGTTTGGTCCAGGTTTGGTCCAGGTTTAGTCCAGGTTTAGTCCAGGTTTGGTCCAGGTGTTGTCCAGGTTTTGTCCAGGTTTTGTCCAAATTTGGTCCAGGTTTAGTTCAGGTTTGGTCCAGGTTTTGTCCAGGTTTGGTCCAGGTTTAGTCCAGGTTTAGTCCAGGTTTATTACAGGTTTAGTCCAGGTTTTGTCCAAATTTGGTCCAGGTTTGGTTCAGGTTTAGTCCTGGTTTGGTCCAGGTTTTGTCCAGGTTTGGTCCAGGTTTAGTCCAGGTTTAGTGCAGGTTTATTACAGGTTTAGTCCAGGTTTTGTCCAAATTTGGTCCAGGTTTAGTCCAGATTTGTTCCAGGTTTAGTCCAGGTTTGGTCCAGGTTTAGTCCAGGTTTAGTCCAGGTTTGGTCCAGGTTTAGTCCAGGTTTTGTCCAGGTTTAGTCCAGGTTTAGTCCAAATTTGGCCAAGGTTTGTTTCAGGTTTAGTCCAGTTTTAGTCCAGGTTTAGTCCAGGTTTAGTCCAGGTTTAGTCCAGGTTTAGTCCAGGTTTGGTCCAGGTTTAGTCCAGGTTTAGTCCAGGTTTGGTCCAGGTTTAGTCCAGGTTTAGTCCAGGTTTGGTCCAGGTTTATTCCAGGTTTAGTCCAGTTTTAGTCCAGGTTTAGTCCAGGTTTGGTCCAGGTTTAGTCCAGGTTTAGTCCAGGTTTGTTCCAGGTTTTGTCCAGGTTTCGTCCAGGTTTAGTCCAGGTGTGGTCCAGGTTTAGTCCAGGTTTGGTCCAGGTTAGGTCCAGGTTTAGTCCAGGTTTGGTCCACGATAGGTCCAGGTTTAGTCCAGGTTTAGTCCAGGTTTTGTCCAGGTTTTGTCCAGGTTTGGTCCAGGTTTAGTCCAAATTTGGTCCAGGTTTAGTCCAGGTTTAGTCCAGGTTTTGTCCAGGTTTTGTCCTGGTTTGGTCCAGGTTTAGTCCAAATTTGGTCCAGGTTTAGTCCAGGTTTGGTCCAGGTTAGGTCCAGGTTTAGTCCAAATTTGATCCAGGTTTAGTCCAGGTTTGGTCCACGTTAGGTCCAGGTTTATTCCAGGTTTATTCCAGGTTTTGTCCAGGTTTAGTCCAGGTTTGGTCCAGGTTAGGTCCAGGTTTAGTCCAGGTTTTGTCCAAATTTGGTCCAGGTTTGGTTCAGGTTTAGTCCAGGTTTGGTCCAGGTTTTGTCCAGGTTTGGTCCAGGTTTGGTCCAGGTTTGGTCCAGGTTTAGTCCAGGTTTAGTCCAGGTTTTGTCCAAACTTGGTCCAGGTTTGGTTCAGGTTTAGTCCAGGTTTGGTCCAGGTTTTGTCCAGGTTTGGTCCAGGTTTAGTCCAGGTTTAGTCCAGGTTTATTACAGGTTTAGTCCAGGTTTAGTCCAAATTTGGTCCAGGTTTAGTCTAGGTTTGGTCCAGGTTTTGTCCAGGTTTGGTCCAGGTTTAGTCCAGGTTTCGTCCAGGTTTCGTCCAGGTTGATTACAGGTTTAGTCCAGGTTTTGTCCAAATTTGGTCCAGGTTTGGTCCAGGTTTGCTCCAGGTTTAGTCCAGATTTGGTCCAGGTTTAGTCCAGGTTTGGTCCAGGTTTGGTCCAGGTTTAGTCCAGGTTTGGTCCAGGTTTAGTCCAGGTTTTGTCCAGGTTTAGTCCAGGTTTAGTCCAAATTTGGTCCAGGTTTGTTTCAGGTTTAGTCCAGTTTTAGTCCAGGTTTAGTCCAGGTTTAGTCCAGGTTTAGTCCAGGTTTAGTCCAGGTTTGGTCCAGGTTTAGTCCAGGTTTAGTCCAGGTTTAGTCCAGGTTTCGTCCAGGTTTCGTCCAGGTTGATTACAGGTTTAGTCCAGGTTTTGTCCAGGTTTAGTCCAGGTTTAGTCCAAATTTGGTCCAGGTTTGTTTCAGGTTTAGTCCAGTTTTAGTCCAGGTTTAGTCCAGGTTTAGTCCAGGTTTAGTCCAGGTTTGGTCCAGGTTTAGTCCAGGTTTAGTACAGGTTTAGTCCAGGTTTAGTTCAGGTTTGGTCCAGGTTTAGTCCAGGTTTACTCCAGGTTTGGTTCAGGTTTGGTCTAGGTTTAGTCCAGTTTTAGTCCAGGTTTAGTCCAGGTTTAGTCCAGGTTTAGTCCAGGTTTAGTCCAGGTTTGGTCCAGGTTTTGTCCAGGTTTGGTCCAGGTTTGGTCCAGGTTTAGTCCAGGTTTGGTCCAGGTTTAGTCCAGGTTTAGTCCAGGTTTAGTCCAGGTTTAGTCCAAATTTGGTCCAGGTTTGTTTCAGGTTTAGTCCAGGTTTAGTCCATGTTTAGTCCAGGTTTAGTCCAGGTTTGGTCCAGGTTTAGTCCAGGTTTAGTCCAGGTTTGGTCCAGGTTTAGTCCAGGTTTTGGCCAGGTTTAGTCCAGGTTTAGTCCAAATTTGGTCCAGGTTTGTTTCAGGTTTAGTCCAGTTTTAGTCCAGGTTTAGTCCAGGTTTAGTCCAGGTTTGGTCCAGGTTTGGTCCAGGTTTAGTCCAGGTTTGGTCCACGTTGGGTCCAGGTTTAGTCCAGGTTTAGTCCAGGTTTAGTCCAAATTTGGTCCAGGTTTGTTTCAGGTTTAGTCCAGTTTTAGTCGAGGTTTAGTCCATGTTTAGTCCAGGTTTAATCCAGGTTTGGTCAAGGTTTAGTCCAGGTTTAGTCCAGGTTTAGTCCAGTTTTAGTCCAGGTTTAGTCCAGGTTTAGTCCAGGTTTAGTCCAGGTTTGGTCCAGGTTTGGTCCAGGTTTAGTCCAGGTTTAGTCCAGGTTTTGTCCAGTTTTAGTCCAGGTTTAGTCCAGGTTTGGACCAGGTTTAGTCCAGGTTTGGTCCAGTTTTAGTCCAGGTTTGGTCCAGGTTTAGTCCAGGTTTAGTCCAGGTTTTGTCCAAACTTGGTCCAGGTTTGGTTCAGGTTTAGTCCAGGTTTGGTCCAGGTTTTGTCCAGGTTTGGTCCAGGTTTAGTCCAGGTTTAGTCCAGGTTTATTACAGGTTTAGTCCAGGTTTAGTCCAAATTTGGTCCAGGTTTAGTCCAGGTTTGGTCCAGGTTTTGTCCAGGTTTGGTCCAGGTTTAGTCCAGGTTTCGTCCAGGTTTCGTCCAGGTTGATTACAGGTTTTGTCCAAATTTGGTCCAGGTTTGGTCCAGGTTTGGTCCAGGTTTAGTCCAGATTTGGTCCAGGTTTAGTCCAGGTTTGGTCCAGGTTTGGTCCAGGTTTAGTCCAGGTTTGGTCCAGGTTTAGTCCAGGTTTTGTCCAGGTTTAGTCCAGGTTTAGTCCAAATTTGGTCCAGGTTTGTTTCAGGTTTAGTCCAGTTTTAGTCCAGGTTTAGTCTAGGTTTAGTCCAGGTTTAGTCCAGGTTTGGTCCAGGTTTAGTCCAGGTTTAGTACAGGTTTAGTCCAGGTTTAGTTCAGGTTTGGTCCAGGTTTAGTCCAGGTTTACTCCAGGTTTGGTTCAGGTTTGGTCTAGGTTTAGTCCAGTTTTAGTCCAGGTTTAGTCCAGGTTTAGTCCAGGTTTAGTCCAGGTTTGGTCCAGGTTTTGTCCAGGTTTGGTCCAGGTTTGGTCCAGGTTTAGTCCAGGTTTGGTCCAGGTTAGGTCCAGGTTTAGTCCAGGTTTGGTCCACGTTAGGTCCAGGTTTAGTCCAGGTTTAGTCCAGGTTTAGTCCAGGTTTAGTCCAAATTTGGTCCAGGTTTGTTTCAGGTTTAGTCCAGGTTTAGTCCATGTTTAGTCCAGGTTTAGTCCAGGTTTGGTCCAGGTTTAGTCCAGGTTTAGTCCAGGTTTGGTCCAGGTTTAGTCCAGGTTTTGGCCAGGTTTAGTCCAGGTTTAGTCCAAATTTGGTCCAGGTTTTTTTCAGGTTTAGTCCAGTTTTAGTCCAGGTTTAGTCCAGGTTTAGTCCAGGTTTGGTCCAGGTTTAGTCCAGGTTTAGTCCAGGTTTGGTCCACGTTAGGTCCAGGTTTAGTCCAGGTTTAGTCCAGGTTTAGTCCAAATTTGGTCCAGGTTTGTTTCAGGTTTAGTCCAGTTTTAGTCGAGGTTTAGTCCATGTTTAGTACAGGTTTAATCCAGGTTTGGTCAAGGTTTAGTCCAGGTTTAGTCCAGGTTTGGTCCAGGTTTAGTCCAGGTTTAGTCCAGGTTTAGTCCAGGTTTAGTCCAAATTTGGTCCAGGTTTGTTTCAGGTTTGGTCCAGTTTTAGTCCAGGTTTAGTCCAGGTTTAGTCCAGGTTTGGTCCAGGTTTGGTCCAGGTTTAGTCCAGGTTTAGTCCAGGTTTTGTCCAGTTTTAGTCCAGGTTTAGTCCAGGTTTGGACCAGGTTTAGTCCAGGTTTGGTCCACGTTAGGTCCAGGTTTAGTCCAGGTTTAGTCCAAATTTGGTCCAGGTTTGTTTCAGGTTTAGTCCAGTTTTAGTCCAGGTTTAGTCCATGTTTAGTCCAGGTTTGGTCAAGGTTTAGTCCAGGTTTAGTCCAGGTTTGGTCCAAGTTTAGTCCAGGTTTTGTCCAGGTTTAGTCCAGGTTTAGTCCAAATTTGGTCCAGGTTTGTTTCAGGTTTGGTCCAGTTTTAGTCCAGGTTTAGTCCAGGTTTAGTCCAGGTTTAGTCCAGGTTTGGTCCAGGTTTGGTCCAGGTTTAGTCCAGGTTTAGTCCAGGTTTAGTCCAGTTTTAGTCCAGGAGGTTTAGTCCAGGTTTAGTCCAGGTTTAGTCCAAATTTGGTCCAGGTTTGTTTCAGGTTTGGTCCAGTTTTAGTCCAGGTTTAGTCCAGGTTTAGTCCAGGTTTAGTCCAGGTTTGGTCCAGGTTTGGTCCAGGTTTAGTCCAGGTTTAGTCCAGGTTTTGTCCAGTTTTAGTCCAGGTTTAGTCCAGGTTTGGACCAGGTTTAGTCCAGGTTTGGTCCACGTTAGGTCCAGGTTTAGTCCAGGTTTAGTCCAAATTTGGTCCAGGTTTGTTTCAGGTTTAGTCCAGTTTTAGTCCAGGTTTAGTCCATGTTTAGTCCAGGTTTAGTCCAGGTTTGGTCAAGGTTTAGTCCAGGTTTAGTCCAGGTTTGGTCCAAGTTTAGTCCAGGTTTTGTCCAGGTTTAGTCCAGGTTTAGTCCAAATTTGGTCCAGGTTTGTTTCAGGTTTGGTCCAGTTTTAGTCCAGGTTTAGTCCAGGTTTAGTCCAGGTTTAGTCCAGGTTTGGTCCAGGTTTGGTCCAGGTTTAGTCCAGGTTTAGTCCAGGTTTAGTCCAGTTTTAGTCCGGGTTTAGTCCAGGTTTGGTCCAGGTTTAGTCCAGGTTTAGTCCAGGTTTGGTCCAGGTTTTGTCCAGGTTTTGTCCAGGTTTGGTCCAGGTTTAGTCCAGGTTTGGTCCAGGTTTAGTCCAGGTTTGGTCCAGGTTAGGTCCAGGTTTAGTCCAGGTTTGGTCCACGTTAGGTCCAGGTTTAGTCCAGGTTTAGTCCAGATTTTGTCCAGGTTTTGTCCAGGTTTAGTCCAAATTTGGTCCAGGTTTAGTCCAGGTTTGGTCCAGGTTAGGTCCAGGTTTAGTCCAGGTTTATTCCAGGTTTTGTCCAGGTTTTGTCCAGGGTTAGTCCAGGTTTGGTCCAGGTTAGGTCCAGGTTTAGTCAAGGTTTTGTCCAAATTTGGTCCAGGTTTAGTCCAGGTTTAGTCCAGGTTTATTACCGGTTTTGTCCAGGTTTAGTCCAGGTTTTGTCTAAATTTGGTCCATGTTTGGTCCAGGTTTAGTCCAGGTTTAGTCCAGGTTTATTACAGGTTTTGTCCAGGTTTAGTCCAGGTTTTGTCGAAATTTGGTCCAGGTTTGGTTCAGGTTTGGTCCAGGTTTAGACCAGGTTTGGTTCAGATTAGGTCCAGGTTTAGTCCAGGTTTATTCCACGCTTAGTCAAGGTTTAGTCCAGATTTTGTCCAGGTTTAGTCCAGGCTTGGTCCAGGTTTGGTCCAGGTTTTGTCCAGGTTTGGTCCAGGTTTAGTCCAGGTTTAGTGCAGGTTTATTACAGGTTTAGTCCAGGATTTGTCCAAATTTGGTCCAGGTTTAGTCCAGATTTGTTCCAGGTTTAGTCCAGGTTTGGTCCAGGTTTAGTCCAGGTTTAGTCCAGGTTTGGTCCAGGTTTTGTCCAAATTTGGTCCAGGTTTAGTCCAGATTTGTTCCAGGTTTAGTCCAGGTTTGGTCCAGGTTTAGTCCAGGTTTGGTCCAGGTTTAGTCCAGGTTTTGTCCAAATTTGGTCCAGGTTTAGTCCAGGTTTGGTCCAGGTTTTGTCCAGGTTTAGTCCAGGTTTGGTCCAGGTTTAGTCCAGGTTTAGTCCAGGTTTATTACAGGTTTTGTCCAGGTTTAGTCCAGGTTTTGTCTAAATTTGGTCCATGTTTGGTCCAGGTTTAGTCCAGGTTTAGTCCAGGTTTATTACAGGTTTTGTCCAGGTTTAGTCCAGGTTTTGTCGAAATTTGGTCCAGGTTTGGTTCAGGTTTGGTCCAAGTTTAGACCAGGTTTGGTCCAGATTAGGTCCAGGTTTAGTCCAGGTTTATTCCACGCTTAGTCAAGGTTTAGTCCAGATTTTGTCCAGGTTTAGTCCAGGTTTGGTCCAGGTTTGGTCCAGGTTTAGTCCAGGTTTAGTCCAGGTTTTGTCCAAATTTGGTCCAGGTTTGGTTCAGGTTTAGTCCAGGTTTGGTCAAGGTTTAGTCCAGGTTTAGTCCAGGTTTTGTTCAAATTTGGTCCAGGTTTGGTTCAGGTTTAGTCCAGGTTTGGTCCAGGTTTAGTCCAGGTTTTGTCCAGGTTTTGTCCAGGTTTGGTCCAGGTTTAGTCCAGGTTTAGTCCAGGTTTATTACAGGTTTTGTCCAGGTTTAGTCCAGGTTTTGTCCAAATTTGGTCCAGGTTTGGTTCAGGTTTGGTCCAGGTTTAGACCAGGTTTGGTCCAGCTTAGGTCCAAGTTTGGTCCAGGTTTGGTCCAGGTTTAGTCCAGGTTTAGTCCAGGTTTGGTCCAGGTTTAGTCCAGGTTTAGTCCAGGTTTAGTCCAGGTTTAGTCCAGGTTTGGTCCAGGTTTGGTCCAGGTTTAGTCCAGGTTTAGTCCAGGTTTGGTCCAGGTGTTGTCCAGGTTTTGTCCAGGTTTTGTCCAAATTTGGTCCAGGTTTAGTTCAGGTTTGGTCCAGGTTTTGTCCAGGTTTGGTCCAGGTTTAGTCCAGGTTTAGTCCAGGTTTATTACAGGTTTAGTCCAGGTTTTGTCCAAATTTGGTCCAGGTTTGGTTCAGGTTTAGTCCTGGTTTGGTCCAGGTTTTGTCCAGGTTTGGTCCAGGTTTAGTCCAGGTTTAGTGCAGGTTTATTACAGGTTTAGTCCAGGTTTTGTCCAAATTTGGTCCAGGTTTAGTCCAGATTTGTTCCAGGTTTAGTCCAGGGTTGGTCCAGGTTTAGTCCAGGTTTAGTCCAGGTTTGGTCCAGGTTTAGTCCAGGTTTTGTCCAGGTTTAGTCCAGGTTTAGTCCAAATTTGGCCAAGGTTTGTTTCAGGTTTAGTCCAGTTTTAGTCCAGGTTTAGTCCAGGTTTAGTCCAGGTTTAGTCCAGGTTTAGTCCAGGTTTGGTCCAGGTTTAGTCCAGGTTTAGTCCAGGTTTGGTCCAGGTTTAGTCCAGGTTTAGTCCAGGTTTGGTCCAGGTTTATTCCAGGTTTAGTCCAGTTTTAGTCCAGGTTTAGTCCAGGTTTGGTCCAGGTTTAGTCCAGGTTTAGTCCAGGTTTGTTCCAGGTTTTGTCCAGGTTTGGTCCAGGTTTAGTCCAGGTGTGGTCCAGGTTTAGTCCAGGTTTGGTCCAGGTTAGGTCCAGGTTTAGTCCAGGTTTGGTCCACGATAGGTCCAGGTTTAGTCCAGGTTTAGTCCAGGTTTTGTCCAGGTTTTGTCCAGGTTTGGTCCAGGTTTAGTCCAAATTTGGTCCAGGTTTAGTCCAGGTTTAGTCCAGGTTTTGTCCAGGTTTTGTCCTGGTTTGGTCCAGGTTTAGTCCAAATTTGGTCCAGGTTTAGTCCAGGTTTGGTCCAGGTTAGGTCCAGGTTTAGTCCAAATTTGATCCAGGTTTAGTCCAGGTTTGGTCCACGTTAGGTCCAGGTTTATTCCAGGTTTATTCCAGGTTTTGTCCAGGTTTAGTCCAGGTTTGGTCCAGGTTAGGTCCAGGTTTAGTCCAGGTTTTGTCCAAATTTGGTCCAGGTTTGGTTCAGGTTTAGTCCAGGTTTGGTCCAGGTTTTGTCCAGGTTTGGTCCAGGTTTGGTCCAGGTTTGGTCCAGGTTTAGTCCAGGTTTAGTCCAGGTTTTGTCCAAACTTGGTCCAGGTTTGGTTCAGGTTTAGTCCAGGTTTGGTCCAGGTTTAGTCCAGGTTTGGTCCAGGTTTAGTCCAGGTTTAGTCCAGGTTTATTACAGGTTTAGTCCAGGTTTAGTCCAAATTTGGTCCAGGTTTAGTCCAGGTTTGGTCTAGGTTTTGTCCAGGTTTGGTCCAGGTTTAGTCCAGGTTTCGTCCAGGTTTCGTCCAGGTTGATTACAGGTTTAGTCCAGGTTTTGTCCAAATTTGGTCCAGGTTTGGTCCAGGTTTGCTCCAGGTTTAGTCCAGATTTGGTCCAGGTTTAGTCCAGGTTTGGTCCAGGTTTGGTCCAGGTTTAGTCCAGGTTTGGTCCAGGTTTAGTCCAGGTTTTGTCCAGGTTTAGTCCAGGTTTAGTCCAAATTTGGTCCAGGTTTGTTTCAGGTTTAGTCCAGTTTTAGTCCAGGTTTAGTCCAGGTTTAGTCCAGGTTTAGTCCAGGTTTGGTCCAGGTTTAGTACAGGTTTAGTACAGGTTTAGTCCAGGTTTAGTTCAGGTTTGGTCCAGGTTTAGTCCAGGTTTACTCCAGGTTTGGTTCAGGTTTGGTCTAGGTTTAGTCCAGTTTTAGTCCAGGTTTAGTCCAGGTTTAGTCCAGGTTTAGTCCAGGTTTAGTCCAGGTTTGGTCCAGGTTTTGTCCAGGTTTGGTCCAGGTTTGGTCCAGGTTTAGTCCAGGTTTGGTCCAGGTTTAGTCCAGGTTTAGTCCAGGTTTAGTCCAGGTTTAGTCCAAATTTGGTCCAGGTTTGTTTCAGGTTTAGTCCAGGTTTAGTCCATGTTTAGTCCAGGTTTAGTCCAGGTTTGGTCCAGGTTTAGTCCAGGTTTAGTCCAGGTTTGGTCCAGGTTTAGTCCAGGTTTTGGCCAGGTTTAGTCCAGGTTTAGTCCAAATTTGGTCCAGGTTTGTTTCAGGTTTAGTCCAGTTTTAGTCCAGGTTTAGTCCAGGTTTAGTCCAGGTTTGGTCCAGGTTTAGTCCAGGTTTAGTCCAGGTTTGGTCCACGTTGGGTCCAGGTTTAGTCCAGGTTTAGTCCAGGTTTAGTCCAAATTTGGTCCAGGTTTGTTTCAGGTTTAGTCCAGTTTTAGTCGAGGTTAATCCATGTTTAGTCCAGGTTTAATCCAGGTTTGGTCAAGGTTTAGTCCAGGTTTAGTCCAGGTTTGGTCCAGGTTTAGTCCAGGTTTAGTCCAGGTTTAGTCCAGGTTTAGTCCAAATTTGGTCCAGGTTTGTTTCAGGTTTGGTCCAGTTTTAGTCCAGGTTTAGTCCAGGTTTAGTCCAGGTTTAGTCCAGGTTTGGTCCAGGTTTGGTCCAGGTTTAGTCCAGGTTTAGTCCAGGTTTTGTCCAGTTTTAGTCCAGGTTTAGTCCAGGTTTGGACCAGGTTTAGTCCAGGTTTGGTCCACGTTAGGTCCAGGTTTAGTCCAGGTTTAGTCCAAATTTGGTCCAGGTTTGTTTCAGGTTTAGTCCAGTTTTAGTCCAGGTTTAGTCCATGTTTAGTCCAGGTTTAGTCCAGGTTTGGTCAAGGTTTAGTCCAGGTTTAGTCCAGGTTTGGTCCAAGTTTAGTCCAGGTTTTGTCCAGGTTTAGTCCAGGTTTAGTCCAAATTTGGTCCAGGTTTGTTTCAGGTTTGGTCCAGTTTTAGTCCAGGTTTGGTCCAGGTTTAGTCCAGGTTTAGTCCAGGTTTTGTCCAAATTTGGTCCAGGTTTGGTTCAGGTTTAGTCCAGGTTTGGTCCAGGTTTTGTCCAGGTTTGGTTCAGGTTTAGTCCAGGTTTAGTCCAGGTTTATTACAGGTTTAGTCCAGGTTTAGTCCAAATTTGGTCCAGGTTTAGTCCAGGTTTGGTCCAGGTTTTGTCCAGGTTTGGTCCAGGTTTAGTCCAGGTTTGGTCCAGGTTTCGTCCAGATTGATTACAGGTTTTGTCCAAATTTGGTCCAGGTTTAGTCCAGGTTTAGTCCAGGTTTATTACAGGTTTAGTCCAGGTTTAGTCCAAATTTGGTCCAGGTTTAGTCCAGGTTTGGTCCAGGTTTTGTCCAGGTTTGGTCCAGGTTTAGTCCAGGTTTCGTCCAGGTTTCGTCCAGGTTGATTACAGGTTTTGTCCAAATTTGGTCCAGGTTTGGTCCAGGTTTAGTCCAGATTTGGTCCAGGTTTAGTCCAGGTTTGGTCCAGGTTTGGTCCAGGTTTAGTCCAGGTTTGGTCCAGGTTTAGTCCAGGTTTTGTCCAGGTTTAGTCCAGGTTTAGTCCAAATTTGGTCCAGGTTTGTTTCAGGTTTAGTCCAGTTTTAGTCCAGGTTTAGTCTAGGTTTAGTCCAGGTTTAGTCCAGGTTTGGTCCAGGTTTAGTCCAGGTTTAGTACAGGTTTAGTCCAGGTTTAGTTCAGGTTTGGTCCAGGTTTTGTCCAGGTTTACTCCAGGTTTGGTTCAGGTTTGGTCTAGGTTTAGTCCAGTTTTAGTCCAGGTTTAGTCCAGGTTTAGTCCAGGTTTAGTCCAGGTTTAGTCCAGGTTTGGTCCAGGTTTTGTCCAGGTTTGGTCCAGGTTTGGTCCAGGTTTAGTCCAGGTTTGGTCCAGGTTAGGTCCAGGTTTAGTCCAGGTTTGGTCCACGTTAGGTCCAGGTTTAGTCCAGGTTTAGTCCAGGTTTAGTCCAGGTTTAGTCCAAATTTGGTCCAGGTTTGTTTCAGGTTTAGTCCAGGTTTAGTCCATGTTTAGTCCAGGTTTAGTCCAGGTTTGGTCCAGGTTTAGTCCAGGTTTAGTCCAGGTTTGGTCCAGGTTTAGTCCAGGTTTTGGCCAGGTTTAGTCCAGGTTTAGTCCAAATTTGGTCCAGGTTTGTTTCAGGTTTAGTCCAGTTTTAGTCCAGGTTTAGTCCAGGTTTAGTCCAGGTTTGGTCCAGGTTTAGTCCAGGTTTAGTCCAGGTTTGGTCCACGTTAGGTCCAGGTTTAGTCCAGGTTTAGTCCAGGTTTAGTCCAAATTTGGTCCAGGTTTGTTTCAGGTTTAGTCCAGTTTTAGTCGAGGTTTAGTCCATGTTTAGTCCAGGTTTAATCCAGGTTTGGTCAAGGTTTAGTCCAGGTTTAGTCCAGGTTTGGTCCAGGTTTAGTCCAGGTTTAGTCCAGGTTTAGTCCAGGTTTAGTCCAAATTTGGTCCAGGTTTGTTTCAGGTTTGGTCCAGTTTTAGTCCAGGTTTAGTCCAGGTTTAGTCCAGGTTTAGTCCAGGTTTGGTCCAGGTTTGGTCCAGGTTTAGTCCAGGTTTAGTCCAGGTTTTGTCCAGTTTTAATCCAGGTTTAGTCCAGGTTTGGACCAGGTTTAGTCCAGGTTTGGTCCACGTTAGGTCCAGGTTTAGTCCAGGTTTAGTCCAAATTTGGTCCAGGTTTGTTTCAGGTTTAGTCCAGTTTTAGTCCAGGTTTAGTCCATGTTTAGTCCAGGTTTAGTCCAGGTTTGGTCAAGGTTTAGTCCAGGTTTAGTCCAGGTTTGGTCCAAGTTTAGTCCAGGTTTTGTCCAGGTTTAGTCCAGGTTTAGTCCAAATTTGGTCCAGGTTTGTTTCAGGTTTGGTCCAGTTTTAGTCCAGGTTTGGTCCAGGTTTAGTCCAGGTTTAGTCCAGGTTTTGTCCAAACTTGGTCCAGGTTTGGTTCAGGTTTAGTCCAGGTTTGGTCCAGGTTTTGTCCAGGTTTGGTCCAGGTTTAGTCCAGGTTTAGTCCAGGTTTATTACAGGTTTAGTCCAGGTTTAGTCCAAATTTGGTCCAGGTTTAGTCCAGGTTTGGTCCAGGTTTTGTCCAGGTTTGGTCCAGGTTTAGTCCAGGTTTGGTCCAGGTTTCGTCCAGGTTGATTACAGGTTTTGTCCAAATTTGGTCCAGGTTTAGTCCAGGTTTAGTCCAGGTTTATTACAGGTTTAGTCCAGGTTTAGTCCAAATTTGGTCCAGGTTTAGTCCAGGTTTGGTCCAGGTTTTGTCCAGGTTTGGTCTAGGTTTAGTCCAGTTTTAGTCCAGGTTTAGTCCAGGTTTAGTCCAGGTTTAGTCCAGGTTTAGTCCAGGTTTGGTCCAGGTTTTGTCCAGGTTTGGTCCAGGTTTGGTCCAGGTTTAGTCCAGGTTTGGTCCAGGTTAGGTCCAGGTTTAGTCCAGGTTTGGTCCACGTTAGGTCCAGGTTTAGTCCAGGTTTAGTCCAGGTTTAGTCCAGGTTTAGTCCAGGTTTAGTCCAAATTTGGTCCAGGTTTGTTTCAGGTTTAGTCCAGGTTTAGTCCATGTTTAGTCCAGGTTTAGTCCAGGTTTGGTCCAGGTTTAGTCCAGGTTTAGTCCAGGTTTGGTCCAGGTTTAGTCCAGGTTTTGGCCAGGTTTAGTCCAGGTTTAGTCCAAATTTGGTCCAGGTTTGTTTCAGGTTTAGTCCAGTTTTAGTCCAGGTTTAGTCCAGGTTTAGTCCAGGTTTGGTCCAGGTTTAGTCCAGGTTTAGTCCAGGTTTGGTCCACGTTAGGTCCAGGTTTAGTCCAGGTTTAGTCCAGGTTTAATCCAAATTTGGTCCAGGTTTGTTTCAGGTTTAGTCCAGTTTTAGTCGAGGTTTAGTCCATGTTTAGTCCAGGTTTAATCCAGGTTTGGTCAAGGTTTAGTCCAGGTTTAGTCCAGGTTTGGTCCAGGTTTAGTCCAGGTTTAGACCAGGTTTAGTCCAGGTTTAGTCCAAATTTGGTCCAGGTTTGTTTCAGGTTTGGTCCAGTTTTAGTCCAGGTTTAGTCCAGGTTTAGTCCAGGTTTAGTCCAGATTTGGTCCAGGTTTGGTCCAGGTTTAGTCCAGGTTTAGTCCAGGTTTTGTCCAGTTTTAGTCCAGGTTTAGTCCAGGTTTGGACCAGGTTTAGTCCAGGTTTGGTCCACGTTAGGTCCAGGTTTAGTCCAGGTTTAGTCCAAATTTGGTCCAGGTTTGTTTCAGGTTTAGTCCAGTTTTAGTCCAGGTTTAGTCCATGTTTAGTCCAGGTTTAGTCCAGGTTTGGTCAAGGTTTAGTCCAGGTTTAGTCCAGGTTTGGTCCAAGTTTAGTCCAGGTTTTGTCCAGGTTTAGTCCAGGTTTAGTGCAAATTTGGTCCAGGTTTGTTTCAGGTTTGGTCCAGTTTTAGTCCAGGTTTAGTCCAGGTTTAGTCCAGGTTTGGTCCAGGTTTGGTCCAGGTTTAGTCCAGGTTTAGTCCAGGTTTAGTCCAGTTTTAGTCCAGGTTTAGTCCAGGTTTGGTCCAGGTTTAGTCCAGGTTTAGTCCAGGTTTGGTCCAGGTTTTGTCCAGGTTTTGTCCAGGTTTGGTCCAGGTTTAGTCCAGGTTTGGTCCAGGTTTAGTCCAGGTTTGGTCCAGGTTAGGTCCAGGTTTAGTCCAGGTTTGGTCCACGTTAGGTCCAGGTTTAGTCCAGGTTTAGTCCAGATTTTGTCCAGGTTTTGTCCAGGTTTAGTCCAAATTTGGTCCAGGTTTAGTCCAGGTTTGGTCCAGGTTAGGTCCAGGTTTAGTCCAGGTTTATTCCAGGTTTTGTCCAGGTTTTGTCCAGGGTTAGTCCAGGTTTGGTCCAGGTTAGGTCCAGGTTTAGTCAAGGTTTTGTCCAAATTTGGTCCAGGTTTGGTTCAGGTTTAGTCCAGGTTTGGTCCAGGTTTTGTCCAGGTTTGGTCCAGGTTTGGCCCAGGTTTAGTCCAGGTTTGGTCCAGGTTAGGTCCAGGTTTAGTCCACGTTTATTACAGGTTTAGTCCAGGTTTTGTCCAAATTTGGTCCAGGTTTGGTCCAGGTTTGGTCCAGGTTTAGTCCAGATTTGATCCAGGTTTAGTCCAGGTTTGGTCCAGGTTTAGTCCAGGTTTAGTCCAGGTTTATTACAGGTTTAGTCCAGGTTTGGTCCAGGTTTTGTCCAGGTTTAGTCCAGGTTTAGTCCAAATTTGGTCCAGGTTTGTTTCAGGTTTGGTCCAGTTTTAGTCCAGGTTTAGTCCAGTTTTAGTCCAGGTTTAGTCCAGGTTTGGACCAGGTTTAGTCCAGGTTTGGTCCACGTTAGGGCCAGGTTTAGTCCAGGTTTAGTCCAAATTTGGTCCAGGTTTGTTTCAGGTTTAGTCCAGTTTTAGTCCAGGTTTAGTCCATGTTTAGTCCAGGTTTAGTCCAGGTTTGGTCAAGGTTTAGTCCAGGTTTAGTCCAGGTTTGGTCCAGGTTTAGTCCAGGTTTTGTCCAGGTTTAGTCCAGGTTTAGTCCAAATTTGGTCCAGGTTTGTTTCAGGTTTGGTCCAGTTTTAGTCCAGGTTTGGTCCAGGTTTAGTCCAGGTTTAGTCCAGGTTTGGTCCAGGTTTGGTCCAGGTTTAGTCCAGGTTTAGTCCAGGTTTAGTCCAGTTTTAGTCCAGGTTTAGTCCAGGTTTGGTCCAGGTTTAGTCCAGGTTTAGTCCAGGTTTGGTCCAGGTTTTGTCCAGGTTTGGTCCAGGTTTGGTCCAGGTTTAGTCCAGGTTTGGTCCAGGTTTAGTCCAGGTTTGGTCCAGGTTAGGTCCAGGTTTAGTCCAGGTTTGGTCCACGTTAGGTCCAGGTTTAGTCCAGGTTTAGTCCAGGTTTTGTCCAGGTTTTGTCCAGGTTTAGTCCAAATTTGGTCCAGGTTTAGTCCAGGTTTGGTCCAGGTTAGGTCCAGGTTTAGTCCAGGTTTATTCCAGGTTTTTTCCAGGTTTTGTCCAGGGTTAGTCCAGGTTTGGTCCAGGTTAGGTCCAGGTTTAGTCAAGGTTTTGTCCAAATTTGGTCCAGGTTTGGTTCAGGTTTAGTCCAGGTTTGGTCCAGGTTTTGTCCAGGTTTGGTCCAGGTTTGGCCCAGGTTTAGTCCAGGTTTGGTCCAGGTTAGGTCCAGGTTTAGCCCACGTTTATTACAGGTTTAGTCCAGGTTTTGTCCAAATTTGGTCCAGGTTTGGTCCAGGTTTGGTCGAGGTTTAGTCCAGATTTGATCCAGGTTTAGTCCAGGTTTGGTCCAGGTTTAGTCCAGGTTTATTACAGGTTTAGTCCAGGTTTAGTCCAGGTTTAGTCCAGGTTTAGTCCAAATTTGGTCCAGGTTTGTTTCAGGTTTAGTCCAGTTTTAGTCCAGGTTTAGTCCAGGTTTAGTCCAGGTTTGGTCCAGGTTTAGTCCAGGTTTAGTCCAGGTTTAGTCCAGGTTTATTCCAGGTTTAGTCCAGGTTTGGTCCAGGTTTTGTCCAGGTTTAGTCCAGGTTTAGTCCAAATTTGGTCCAGGTTTGTTTCAGGTTTGGTCCAGTTTTAGTCCAGGTTTAGTCCAGTTTTAGTCCAGGTTTAGTCCAGGTTTGGACCAGGTTTAGTCCAGGTTTGGTCCACGTTAGGGCCAGGTTTAGTCCAGGTTTAGTCCAAATTTGGTCCAGGTTTGTTTCAGGTTTAGTCCAGTTTTAGTCCAGGTTTAGTCCATGTTTAGTCCAGGTTTAGTCCAGGTTTGGTCAAGGTTTAGTCCAGGTTTAGTCCAGGTTTGGTCCAGGTTTAGTCCAGGTTTTGTCCAGGTTTAGTCCAGGTTTAGTCCAAATTTGGTCCAGGTTTGTTTCAGGTTTGGTCCAGTTTTAGTCCAGGTTTGGTCCAGGTTTAGTCCAGGTTTAGTCCAGGTTTGGTCCAGGTTTGGTCCAGGTTTAGTCCAGGTTTAGTCCAGGTTTAGTCCAGTTTTAGTCCAGGTTTTGTCCAGGTTTGGTCCAGGTTTAGTCCAGGTTTAGTCCAGGTTTAGTCCAGTTTTAGTCCAGGTTTAGTCCAGGTTTGGTCCAGGTTTAGTCCAGGTTTAGTCCAGGTTTGGTCCAGGTTTTGTCCAGGTTTGGTCCAGGTTTGGTCCAGGTTTAGTCCAGGTTTGATCCAGGTTTAGTCCAGGTTTGGTCCAGGTTAGGTCCAGGTTTAGTCCAGGTTTAGTCCAGGTTTGGTCCAGGTTTTGTCCAGGTTTAGTCCAAATTTGGTCCAGGTTTAATCCAGGTTTGGTCCAGGTTAGGTCCAGGTTTAGTCCAGGTTTATTCCAGGTTTTTTCCAGGTTTTGTCCAGGGTTAGTCCAGGTTTGGTCCAGGTTAGGTCCAGGTTTAGTCAAGGTTTTGTCCAAATTTGGTCCAGGTTTGGTTCAGGTTTAGTCCAAGTTTGGTCCAGGTTTTGTCCAGGTTTGGTCCAGGTTTGGCCCAGGTTTAGTCCAGGTTTGGTCCAGGTTAGGTCCAGGTTTAGCCCACGTTTATTACAGGTTTAGTCCAGGTTTTGTCCAAATTTGGTCCAGGTTTGGTCCAGGTTTGGTCGAGGTTTAGTCCAGATTTGATCCAGGTTTAGTCCAGGTTTGGTCCAGGTTTTGTCCAGGTTTAGTCCAAATTTGGTCCAGGTTTAATCCAGGTTTGGTCCAGGTTAGGTCCAGGTTTAGTCCAGGTTTATTCCAGGTTTAGTCCAGGTTTAGTCCAGGTTTGGTCCAGGTTTAGTCCAGGTTTGGTCCAGGTTTATTCCAGGTTTAGTCCAGTCTTAGTCCAGGTTTAGTCCAGGTTTGGTCCAGGTTTAGTCCAGGTTTAGTCCAGGTTTGGTCGAGGTTTTGTCCAGGTTTCTTCCAGGTTTAATCCAGGTTTGGTCCAGCTTTAGTCCAGGTTTGGTCCAGGTTAGGTCCAGGTGTAGTCCAGGTTTGGTCCACGTTAGGTCCAGGTTTAGTCCAGGTTTTGTCCAGGTTTTTTCTAGGTTTAGTCCAAATTTGGTCCAGGTTTAGTCCAGGTTTGGTCCAGGTTAGGTCCAGGTTTAGTCCAGGTTTATTCCAGGTTTACTCCAGGTTTGGTCCAGGTTGGGTCCAGGTTAGGTCCAGGTTTAGTCCAGGTTTATTCCAGGTTTAGTCCAGGTTTATTCCAGGTGTTGTCCAGGTTTTGTCCAGGTTTTGTCCAGGTTTAGTCCAAATTTGGTCCAGGTTTAGTTCAGGTTTGGTCCAGGTTTTGTCCAGGTTTGGTCCAGGTTTAGTCCAGGTTTAGTCCAGGTTTATTACAGGTTTAGTCCAGGTTTTGTCCAAATTTGGTCCAGGTTTGGTTCAGGTTTAGTCCTGGTTTGGTCCAGGTTTTGTCCAGGTTTGGTCCAGGTTTAGTCCAGGTTTAGTGCAGGTTTATTACAGGTTTAGTCCAGGTTTTGTCCAAATTTGGTCCAGGTTTGGTCCAGGTTTGGTCCAGGTTTAGTCCAGATTTGTTCCAGGTTTAGTCCAGGTTTGGTCCAGGTTTAGTCCAGGTTTAGTCCAGGTTTGGTCCAGGTTTAGTCCAGGTTTTGTCCAGGTTTAGTCCAGGTTTAGTCCAAATTTGGCCAAGGTTTGTTTCAGGTTTAGTCCAGTTTTAGTCCAGTTTTAGTCCAGGTTTAGTCCAGGTTTAGTCCAGGTTTGGTCCAGGTTTAGTCCAGGTTTAGTCCAGGTTTAGTCCAGGTTTAGTCCAGGTTTGGTCCAGGTTTATTCCAGGTTTAGTCCAGTTTTAGTCCAGGTTTAGTCCAGGTTTGGTCCAGGTTTAGTCCAGGTTTAGTCCAGGTTTGTTCCAGGTTTTGTCCAGGTTTGGTCCAGGTTTAGTCCAGGTTTGGTCCAGGTTTAGTCCAGGTTTGGTCCAGGTTAGGTCCAGGTTTAGTCCAGGTTTGGTCCACGATAGGTCCAGGTTTAGTCCAGGTTTAGTCCAGGTTTTGTCCAGGTTTTGTCCAGGTTTTGTCCAGGTTTGGTCCAGGTTTAGTCCAAATTTGGTCCAGGTTTAGTCCAGGTTTAGTCCAGGTTTTGTCCAGGTTTTGTCCTGGTTTGGTCCAGGTTTAGTCCAAATTTGGTCCAGGTTTAGTCCAGGTTTGGTCCAGGTTAGGTCCAGGTTTAGTCCAAATTTGATCCAGGTTTAGTCCAGGTTTGGTCCACGTTAGGTCCAGGTTTATTCCAGGTTTATTCCAGGTTTTGTCCAGGTTTAGTCCAGGTTTGGTCCAGGTTAGGTCCAGGTTTAGTCCAGGTTTTGTCCAAATTTGGTCCAGGTTTGGTTCAGGTTTAGTCCAGGTTTGGTCCAGGTTTTGTCCAGGTTTGGTCCAGGTTTGGTCCAGGTTTGGTCCAGGTTTAGTCCAGGTTTAGTCCAGGTTTTGTCCAAACTTGGTCCAGGTTTGGTTCAGGTTTAGTCCAGGTTTGGTCCAGGTTTTGTCCAGGTTTGGTCCAGGTTTAGTCCAGGTTTAGTCCAGGTTTATTACAGGTTCAGTCCAGGTTTAGTCCAAATTTGGTCCAAGTTTAGTCCAGGTTTGGTCCAGGTTTTGTCCAGGTTTGGTCCAGGTTTAGTCCAGGTTTCGTCCAGGTTTCGTCCAGGTTGATTACAGGTTTAGTCCAGGTTTAGTCCAAATTTGGTCCAGGTTTAGTCCAGGTTTGGTCCAGGTTAGGTCCAGGTTTAGTCCAAATTTGATCCAGGTTTAGTCCAGGTTTGGTCCACGTTAGGTCCAGGTTTATTCCAGGTTTATTCCAGGTTTTGTCCAGGTTTAGTCCAGGTTTGGTCCAGGTTAGGTCCAGGTTTAGTCCAGGTTTTGTCCAAATTTGGTCCAGGTTTGGTTCAGGTTTAGTCCAGGTTTGGTCCAGGTTTTGTCCAGGTTTGGCCAGGTTTGGTCCAGGTTTGGTCCAGGTTTAGTCCAGGTTTAGTCCAGGTTTTGTCCAAACTTGGTCCAGGTTTGGTTCAGGTTTAGTCCAGGTTTGGTCCAGGTTTTGTCCAGGTTTAGTCCAGGTTTGGTTCAGGTTTAGTCCAGGTTTGGTCCAGGTTTTGTCCAGGTTTGGTCCAGGTTTAGTCCAGGTTTAGTCCAGGTTTATTACAGGTTTAGTCCAGGTTTAGTCCAAATTTGGTCCAGGTTTAGTCCAGGTTTGGTCCAGGTTTTGTCCAGGTTTGGTCCAGGTTTAGTCCAGGTTTCGTCCAGGTTTCGTCCAGGTTGATTACAGGTTTAGTCCAGGTTTTGTCCAAATTTGGTCCAGGTTTGGTCCAGGTTTGGTCCAGGTTTAGTCCAGATTTGGTCCAGGTTTAGTCCAGGTTTGGTCCAGGTTTGGTCCAGGTTTAGTCCAGGTTTGGTCCAGGTTTAGTCCAGGTTTTGTCCAGGTTTAGTCCAGGTTTAGTCCAAATTTGGTCCAGGTTTGTTTCAGGTTTAGTCCAGTTTTAGTCCAGGTTTAGTCCAGGTTTAGTCCAGGTTTAGTCCAGGTTTGGTCCAGGTTTAGTCCAGGTTTAGTCCAGGTTTAGTCCAGGTTTAGTTCAGGTTTGGTCCAGGTTTAGTCCAGGTTTACTCCAGGTTTGGTTCAGGTTTGGTCTAGGTTTAGTCCAGTTTTAGTCCAGGTTTAGACCAGGTTTAGTCCAGGTTTAGTCCAGGTTTAGTCCAGGTTTGGTCCAGGTTTTGTCCAGGTTTGGTCCAGGTTTGGTCCAGGTTTAGTCCAGGTTTGGTCCAGGTTAGGTCCAGGTTTAGTCCAGGTTTGGTCCACGTTAGGTCCAGGTTTAGTCCAGGTTTAGTCCAGGTTTAGTCCAGGTTTAGTCCAAATTTGGTCCAGGTTTGTTTCAGGTTTAGTCCATGTTTAGTCCAGGTTTAGTCCAGGTTTGGTCCAAGTTTAGTCCAGGTTTAGTCCAGGTTTGGTCCAGGTTTAGTCCAGGTTTTTGGCCAGGTTTAGTCCAGGTTTAGTCCAGGTTTAGTCCAAATTTGGTCCAGGTTTGTTTCAGGTTTAGTCCAGTTTTAGTCCAGGTTTAGTCCAGGTTTAGTCCAGGTTTGGTCCAGGTTTAGTCCAGGTTTAGTCCAGGTTTGGTCCACGTTAGGTCCAGGTTTAGTCCAGGTTTAGTCCAGGTTTAGTCCAAATTTGGTCCAGGTTTAGTCCAAATTTGGTCCAGGTTTAGTCCAGGTTTGGTCCAGGTTTTGTCCAGGTTTGGTCCAGGTTTAGTCCAGGTTTCGTCCAGGTTTCGTCCAGGTTGATTACAGGTTTTGTCCAAATTTGGTCCAGGTTTGGTCCAGGTTTAGTCCAGATTTGGTCCAGGTTTAGTCCAGGTTTGGTCCAGGTTTGGTCCAGGTTTAGTCCAGGTTTGGTCCAGGTTTAGTCCAGGTTTTGTCCAGGTTTAGTCCAGGTTTAGTCCAAATTTGGTCCAGGTTTGTTTCAGGTTTAGTCCAGTTTTAGTCCAGGTTTAGTCTAGGTTTAGTCCAGGTTTAGTCCAGGTTTGGTCCAGGTTTAGTCCAGGTTTAGTACAGGTTTAGTCCAGGTTTAGTTCAGGTTTGGTCCAGGTTTTGTCCAGGTTTACTCCAGGTTTGGTTCAGGTTTGGTCTAGGTTTAGTCCAGTTTTAGTCCAGGTTTAGTCCAGGTTTAGTCCAGGTTTAGTCCAGGTTTAGTCCAGGTTTGGTCCAGGTTTTGTCCAGGTTTGGTCCAGGTTTGGTCCAGGTTTAGTCCAGGTTTGGTCCAGGTTAGGTCCAGGTTTAGTCCAGGTTTGGTCCACGTTAGGTCCAGGTTTAGTCCAGGTTTAGTCCAGGTTTAGTCCAGGTTTAGTCCAAATTTGGTCCAGGTTTGTTTCAGGTTTAGTCCAGGTTTAGTCCATGTTTAGTCCAGGTTTAGTCCAGGTTTGGTCCAGGTTTAGTCCAGGTTTAGTCCAGGTTTGGTCCAGGTTTAGTCCAGGTTTTGGCCAGGTTTAGTCCAGGTTTAGTCCAAATTTGGTCCAGGTTTGTTTCAGGTTTAGTCCAGTTTTAGTCCAGGTTTAGTCCAGGTTTAGTCCAGGTTTGGTCCAGGTTTAGTCCAGGTTTAGTCCAGGTTTGGTCCACGTTAGGTCCAGGTTTAGTCCAGGTTTAGTCCAGGTTTAGTCCAAATTTGGTCCAGGTTTGTTTCAGGTTTAGTCCAGTTTTAGTCGAGGTTTAGTCCATGTTTAGTCCAGGTTTAATCCAGGTTTGGTCAAGGTTTAGTCCAGGTTTAGTCCAGGTTTGGTCCAGGTTTAGTCCAGGTTTAGTCCAGGTTTAGTCCAGGTTTAGTCCAAATTTGGTCCAGGTTTGTTTCAGGTTTGGTCCAGTTTTAGTCCAGGTTTAGTCCAGGTTTAGTCCAGGTTTAGTCCAGGTTTGGTCCAGGTTTGGTCCAGGTTTAGTCCAGGTTTAGTCCAGGTTTTGTCCAGTTTTAATCCAGGTTTAGTCCAGGTTTGGACCAGGTTTAGTCCAGGTTTGGTCCACGTTAGGTCCAGGTTTAGTCCAGGTTTAGTCCAAATTTGGTCCAGGTTTGTTTCAGGTTTAGTCCAGTTTTAGTCCAGGTTTAGTCCATGTTTAGTCCAGGTTTAGTCCAGGTTTGGTCAAGGTTTAGTCCAGGTTTAGTCCAGGTTTGGTCCAAGTTTAGTCCAGGTTTTGTCCAGGTTTAGTCCAGGTTTAGTCCAAATTTGGTCCAGGTTTGTTTCAGGTTTGGTCCAGTTTTACTCCAGGTTTGGTCCAGGTTTAGTCCAGGTTTAGTCCAGGTTTTGTCCAAACTTGGTCCAGGTTTGGTTCAGGTTTAGTCCAGGTTTGGTCCAGGTTTTGTCCAGGTTTGGTCCAGGTTTAGTCCAGGTTTAGTCCAGGTTTATTACAGGTTTAGTCCAGGTTTAGTCCAAATTTGGTCCAGGTTTAGTCCAGGTTTGGTCCAGGTTTTGTCCAGGTTTGGTCCAGGTTTAGTCCAGGTTTGGTCCAGGTTTCGTCCAGGTTGATTACAGGTTTTGTCCAAATTTGGTCCAGGTTTAGTCCAGGTTTAGTCCAGGTTTATTACAGGTTTAGTCCAGGTTTAGTCCAAATTTGGTCCAGGTTTAGTCCAGGTTTGGTCCAGGTTTTGTCCAGGTTTGGTCTAGGTTTAGTCCAGTTTTAGTCCAGGTTTAGTCCAGGTTTAGTCCAGGTTTAGTCCAGGTTTAGTCCAGGTTTGGTCCAGGTTTTGTCCAGGTTTGGTCCAGGTTTGGTCCAGGTTTAGTCCAGGTTTGGTCCAGGTTAGGTCCAGGTTTAGTCCAGGTTTGGTCCACGTTAGGTCCAGGTTTAGTCCAGGTTTAGTCCAGGTTTAGTCCAGGTTTAGTCCAAATTTGGTCCAGGTTTGTTTCAGGTTTAGTCCAGGTTTAGTCCATGTTTAGTCCAGGTTTAGTCCAGGTTTGGTCCAGGTTTAGTCCAGGTTTAGTCCAGGTTTGGTCCAGGTTTAGTCCAGGTTTTGGCCAGGTTTAGTCCAGGTTTAGTCCAAATTTGGTCCAGGTTTGTTTCAGGTTTAGTCCAGTTTTAGTCCAGGTTTAGTCCAGGTTTAGTCCAGGTTTGGTCCAGGTTTAGTCCAGGTTTAGTCCAGGTTTGGTCCACGTTAGGTCCAGGTTTAGTCCAGGTTTAGTCCAGGTTTAATCCAAATTTGGTCCAGGTTTGTTTCAGGTTTAGTCCAGTTTTAGTCGAGGTTTAGTCCATGTTTAGTCCAGGTTTAATCCAGGTTTGGTCAAGGTTTAGTCCAGGTTTAGTCCAGGTTTGGTCCAGGTTTAGTCCAGGTTTAGACCAGGTTTAGTCCAGGTTTAGTCCAAATTTGGTCCAGGTTTGTTTCAGGTTTGGTCCAGTTTTAGTCCAGGTTTAGTCCAGGTTTAGTCCAGGTTTAGTCCAGATTTGGTCCAGGTTTGGTCCAGGTTTAGTCCAGGTTTAGTCCAGGTTTTGTCCAGTTTTAGTCCAGGTTTAGTCCAGGTTTGGACCAGGTTTAGTCCAGGTTTGGTCCACGTTAGGTCCAGGTTTAGTCCAGGTTTAGTCCAAATTTGGTCCAGGTTTGTTTCAGGTTTAGTCCAGTTTTAGTCCAGGTTTAGTCCATGTTTAGTCCAGGTTTAGTCCAGGTTTGGTCAAGGTTTAGTCCAGGTTTAGTCCAGGTTTGGTCCAAGTTTAGTCCAGGTTTTGTCCAGGTTTAGTCCAGGTTTAGTCCAAATTTGGTCCAGGTTTGTTTCAGGTTTGGTCCAGTTTTAGTCCAGGTTTAGTCCAGGTTTAGTCCAGGTTTGGTCCAGGTTTGGTCCAGGTTTAGTCCAGGTTTAGTCCAGGTTTAGTCCAGTTTTAGTCCAGGTTTAGTCCAGGTTTGGTCCAGGTTTAGTCCAGGTTTAGTCCAGGTTTGGTCCAGGTTTTGTCCAGGTTTTGTCCAGGTTTGGTCCAGGTTTAGTCCAGGTTTGGTCCAGGTTTAGTCCAGGTTTGGTCCAGGTTAGGTCCAGGTTTAGTCCAGGTTTGGTCCACGTTAGGTCCAGGTTTAGTCCAGGTTTAGTCCAGATTTTGTCCAGGTTTTGTCCAGGTTTAGTCCAAATTTGGTCCAGGTTTAGTCCAGGTTTGGTCCAGGTTAGGTCCAGGTTTAGTCCAGGTTTATTCCAGGTTTTGTCCAGGTTTTGTCCAGGGTTAGTCCAGGTTTGGTCCAGGTTAGGTCCAGGTTTAGTCAAGGTTTTGTCCAAATTTGGTCCAGGTTTGGTTCAGGTTTAGTCCAGGTTTGGTCCAGGTTTTGTCCAGGTTTGGTCCAGGTTTGGCCCAGGTTTAGTCCAGGTTTGGTCCAGGTTAGGTCCAGGTTTAGTCCACGTTTATTACAGGTTTAGTCCAGGTTTTGTCCAAATTTGGTCCAGGTTTGGTCCAGGTTTGGTCCAGGTTTAGTCCAGATTTGATCCAGGTTTAGTCCAGGTTTGGTCCAGGTTTAGTCCAGGTTTAGTCCAGGTTTATTACAGGTTTAGTCCAGGTTTGGTCCAGGTTTTGTCCAGGTTTAGTCCAGGTTTAGTCCAAATTTGGTCCAGGTTTGTTTCAGGTTTGGTCCAGTTTTAGTCCAGGTTTAGTCCAGTTTTAGTCCAGGTTTAGTCCAGGTTTGGACCAGGTTTAGTCCAGGTTTGGTCCACGTTAGGGCCAGGTTTAGTCCAGGTTTAGTCCAAATTTGGTCCAGGTTTGTTTCAGGTTTAGTCCAGTTTTAGTCCAGGTTTAGTCCATGTTTAGTCCAGGTTTAGTCCAGGTTTGGTCAAGGTTTAGTCCAGGTTTAGTCCAGGTTTGGTCCAGGTTTAGTCCAGGTTTTGTCCAGGTTTAGTCCAGGTTTAGTCCAAATTTGGTCCAGGTTTGTTTCAGGTTTGGTCCAGTTTTAGTCCAGGTTTAGTCCAGGTTTAGTCCAGGTTTAGTCCAGGTTTGGTCCAGGTTTGGTCCAGGTTTAGTCCAGGTTTAGTCCAGGTTTAGTCCAGTTTTAGTCCAGGTTTAGTCCAGGTTTGGTCCAGGTTTAGTCCAGGTTTAGTCCAGGTTTGGTCCAGGTTTTGTCCAGGTTTGGTCCAGGTTTGGTCCAGGTTTAGTCCAGGTTTGGTCCAGGTTTAGTCCAGGTTTGGTCCAGGTTAGGTCCAGGTTTAGTCCAGGTTTGGTCCACGTTAGGTCCAGGTTTAGTCCAGGTTTAGTCCAGGTTTGGTCCAGGTTTTGTCCAGGTTTAGTCCAAATTTGGTCCAGGTTTAGTCCAGGTTTGGTCCAGGTTAGGTCCAGGTTTAGTCCAGGTTTATTCCAGGTTTTTTCCAGGTTTTGTCCAGGGTTAGTCCAGGTTTGGTCCAGGTTAGGTCCAGGTTTAGTCAAGGTTTTGTCCAAATTTGGTCCAGGTTTGGTTCAGGTTTAGTCCAGGTTTGGTCCAGGTTTTGTCCAGGTTTGGTCCAGGTTTGGCCCAGGTTTAGTCCAGGTTTGGTCCAGGTTAGGTCCAGGTTTAGCCCACGTTTATTACAGGTTTAGTCCAGGTTTTGTCCAAATTTGGTCCAGGTTTGGTCCAGGTTTGGTCGAGGTTTAGTCCAGATTTGATCCAGGTTTAGTCCAGGTTTGGTCCAGGTTTAGTCCAGGTTTATTACAGGTTTAGTCCAGGTTTAGTCCAGGTTTAGTCCAGGTTTAGTCCAAATTTGGTCCAGGTTTGTTTCAGGTTTAGTCCAGTTTTAGTCCAGGTTTAGTCCAGGTTTAGTCCAGGTTTGGTCCAGGTTTAGTCCAGGTTTAGTCCAGGTTTAGTCCAGGTTTATTCCAGGTTTAGTCCAGGTTTGGTCCAGGTTTTGTCCAGGTTTAGTCCAGGTTTAGTCCAAATTTGGTCCAGGTTTGTTTCAGGTTTGGTCCAGTTTTAGTCCAGGTTTAGTCCAGTTTTAGTCCAGGTTTAGTCCAGGTTTGGACCAGGTTTAGTCCAGGTTTGGTCCACGTTAGGGCCAGGTTTAGTCCAGGTTTAGTCCAAATTTGGTCCAGGTTTGTTTCAGGTTTAGTCCAGTTTTAGTCCAGGTTTAGTCCATGTTTAGTCCAGGTTTAGTCCAGGTTTGGTCAAGGTTTAGTCCAGGTTTAGTCCAGGTTTGGTCCAGGTTTAGTCCAGGTTTTGTCCAGGTTTAGTCCAGGTTTAGTCCAAATTTGGTCCAGGTTTGTTTCAGGTTTGGTCCAGTTTTAGTCCAGGTTTAGTCCAGGTTTGGTCCAGGTTTAGTCCAGGTTTGGTCCAGGTTAGGTCCAGGTTTAGTCCAGGTTTGGTCCACGTTAGGTCCAGGTTTAGTCCAGATTTTGTCCAGGTTTGGTCCAGGTTTAGTCCAGGTTTAGTCCAGGTTTAGTCCAGTTTTAGTCCAGGTTTAGTCCAGGTTTGGTCCAGGTTTAGTCCAGGTTTAGTCCAGGTTTGGTCCAGGTTTTGTCCAGGTTTGGTCCAGGTTTGGTCCAGGTTTAGTCCAGGTTTGATCCAGGTTTAGTCCAGGTTTGGTCCAGGTTAGGTCCAGGTTTAGTCCAGGTTTAGTCCAGGTTTTGTCCAGGTTTTGTCCAGATTTAGTCCAAATTTGGTCCAGGTTTAGTCCAGGTTTGGTCCAGGTTAGGTCCAGGTTTAGTCCAGGTTTAGTCCAGGTTTTGTCCAGGTTTAGTCCAGGTTTAGTCCAAATTTGGCCAAGGTTTGTTTCAGGTTTAGTCCAGTTTTAGTCCAGGTTTAGTCCAGGTTTAGTCCATGTTTGGTCCAGGTTTAGTCCAGGTTTAGTCCAGGTTTGGTCCAGGTTTAGTCCAGGTTTAGTCCAGGTTTGGTCCAGGTTTATTCCAGGTTTAGTCCAGTTTTAGTCCAGGTTTAGTCCAGGTTTGGTCCAGGTTTAGTCCAGGTTTAGTCCAGGTTTGTTCCAGGTTTTGTCCAGGTTTGGTCCAGGTTTAGTCCAGGTTTGGTCCAGGTTTAGTCCAGGTTTGGTCCAGGTTAGGTCCAGGTTTAGTCCAGGTTTGGTCCACGATAGGTCCAGGTTTAGTCCAGGTTTAGTCCAGGTTTTGTCCAGGTTTTGTCCAGGTTTTGTCCAGGTTTGGTCCAGGTTTAGTCCAAATTTGGTCCAGGTTTAGTCCAGGTTTAGTCCAGGTTTTGTCCAGGTTTTGTCCTGGTTTGGTCCAGGTTTAGTCCAAATTTGGTCCAGGTTTAGTCCAGGTTTGGTCCAGGTTAGGTCCAGGTTTAGTCCAAATTTGATCCAGGTTTAGTCCAGGTTTGGTCCACGTTAGGTCCAGGTTTATTCCAGGTTTATTCCAGGTTTTGTCCAGGTTTAGTCCAGGTTTGGTCCAGGTTAGGTCCAGGTTTAGTCCAGGTTTTGTCCAAATTTGGTCCAGGTTTGGTTCAGGTTTAGTCCAGGTTTGGTCCAGGTTTTGTCCAGGTTTGGTCCAGGTTTGGTCCAGGTTTGGTCCAGGTTTAGTCCAGGTTTAGTCCAGGTTTTGTCCAAACTTGGTCCAGGTTTGGTTCAGGTTTAGTCCAGGTTTGGTCCAGGTTTTGTCCAGGTTTGGTCCAGGTTTAGTCCAGGTTTAGTCCAGGTTTATTACAGGTTTAGTCCAGGTTTAGTCCAAATTTGGTCCAGGTTTAGTCCAGGTTTGGTCCAGGTTTTGTCCAGGTTTGGTCCAGGTTTAGTCCAGGTTTCGTCCAGGTTTCGTCCAGGTTGATTACAGGTTTAGTCCAGGTTTAGTCCAAATTTGGTCCAGGTTTAGTCCAGGTTTGGTCCAGGTTAGGTCCAGGTTTAGTCCAAATTTGATCCAGGTTTAGTCCAGGTTTGGTCCACGTTAGGTCCAGGTTTATTCCAGGTTTATTCCAGGTTTTGTCCAGGTTTAGTCCAGGTTTGGTCCAGGTTAGGTCCAGGTTTAGTCCAGGTTTTGTCCAAATTTGGTCCAGGTTTGGTTCAGGTTTAGTCCAGGTTTGGTCCAGGTTTTGTCCAGGTTTGGTCCAGGTTTGGTCCAGGTTTGGTCCAGGTTTAGTCCAGGTTTAGTCCAGGTTTTGTCCAAACTTGGTCCAGGTTTGGTTCAGGTTTAGTCCAGGTTTGGTCCAGGTTTTGTCCAGGTTTAGTCCAGGTTTGGTTCAGGTTTAGTCCAGGTTTGGTCCAGGTTTTGTCCAGGTTTGGTCCAGGTTTAGTCCAGGTTTAGTCCAGGTTTATTACAGGTTTAGTCCAGGTTTAGTCCAAATTTGGTCCAGGTTTAGTCCAGGTTTGGTCCAGGTTTTGTCCAGGTTTGGTCCAGGTTTAGTCCAGGTTTCGTCCAGGTTTCGTCCAGGTTGATTACAGGTTTAGTCCAGGTTTTGTCCAAATTTGGTCCAGGTTTGGTCCAGGTTTGGTCCAGGTTTAGTCCAGATTTGGTCCAGGTTTAGTCCAGGTTTGGTCCAGGTTTGGTCCAGGTTTAGTCCAGGTTTGGTCCAGGTTTAGTCCAGGTTTTGTCCAGGTTTAGTCCAGGTTTAGTCCAAATTTGGTCCAGGTTTGTTTCAGGTTTAGTCCAGTTTTAGTCCAGGTTTAGTCCAGGTTTAGTCCAGGTTTAGTCCAGGTTTGGTCCAGGTTTAGTCCAGGTTTAGTCCAGGTTTAGTCCAGGTTTAGTTCAGGTTTGGTCCAGGTTTAGTCCAGGTTTACTCCAGGTTTGGTTCAGGTTTGGTCTAGGTTTAGTCCAGTTTTAGTCCAGGTTTAGACCAGGTTTAGTCCAGGTTTAGTCCAGGTTTAGTCCAGGTTTGGTCCAGGTTTTGTCCAGGTTTGGTCCAGGTTTGGTCCAGGTTTAGTCCAGGTTTGGTCCAGGTTAGGTCCAGGTTTAGTCCAGGTTTGGTCCACGTTAGGTCCAGGTTTAGTCCAGGTTTAGTCCAGGTTTAGTCCAGGTTTAGTCCAAATTTGGTCCAGGTTTGTTTCAGGTTTAGTCCATGTTTAGTCCAGGTTTAGTCCAGGTTTGGTCCAAGTTTAGTCCAGGTTTAGTCCAGGTTTGGTCCAGGTTTAGTCCAGGTTTTTGGCCAGGTTTAGTCCAGGTTTAGTCCAAATTTGGTCCAGGTTTGTTTCAGGTTTAGTCCAGTTTTAGTCCAGGTTTAGTCCAGGTTTAGTCCAGGTTTGGTCCAGGTTTAGTCCAGGTTTAGTCCAGGTTTGGTCCACGTTAGGTCCAGGTTTAGTCCAGGTTTAGTCCAGGTTTAGTCCAAATTTGGTCCAGGTTTGTTTCAGGTTTAGTCCAGTTTTAGTCGAGGTTTAGTCCATGTTTAGTCCAGGTTTAATCCAGGTTTGGTCAAGGTTTAGTCCAGATTTAGTCCAGGTTTAGTCCAGGTTTAGTCCAAATTTGGTCCAGGTTTGTTTCAGGTTTGGTCCAGTTTTAGTCCAGGTTTAGTCCAGGTTTAGTCCAGGTTTAGTCCAGGTTTGGTCCAGGTTTGGTCCAGGTTTAGTCCAGGTTTAGTCCAGGTTTTGTCCAGTTTTAGTCCAGGTTTAGTCCAGGTTTGGACCAGGTTTAGTCCAGGTTTGGTCCACGTTAGGTCCAGGTTTAGTCCATGTTTAGTCCAGGTTTAGTCCAGGTTTGGTCAAGGTTTAGTCCAGGTTTAGTCCAGGTTTGGTCCAAGTTTAGTCCAGGTTTTGTCCAGGTTTAGTCCAGGTTTAGTCCAAATTTGGTCCAGGTTTGTTTCAGGTTTGGTCCAGTTTTAGTCCAGGTTTAGTCCAGGTTTAGTCCAGGTTTAGTCCAGGTTTGGTCCAGGTTTGGTCCAGGTTTAGTCCAGGTTTAGTCCAGGTTTAGTCCAGTTTTAGTCCAGGTTTAGTCCAGGTTTGGTCCAGGTTTAGTCCAGGTTTAGTCCAGGTTTGGTCCAGGTTTTGTCCAGGTTTTGTCCAGGTTTGGTCCAGGTTTAGTCCAGGTTTGGTCCAGGTTTAGTCCAGGTTTGGTCCAGGTTAGGTCCAGGTTTAGTCCAGGTTTGGTCCACTTTAGGTCCAGGTTTAGTCCAGGTTTAGTCCAGATTTTGTCCAGGTTTTGTCCAGGTTTAGTCCAAATTTGGTCCAGGTTTAGTCCAGGTTTGGTCCAGGTTAGGTCCAGGTTTAGTCCAGGTTTATTCCAGGTTTTGTCCAGGTTTTGTCAAGGGTTAGTCCAGGTTTGGTCCAGGTTAGGTCCAGGTTTAGTCAAGGTTTGGTCCAAATTTGGTCCAGGTTTGGTTCAGGTTTAGTCCAGGTTTGGTCCAGGTTTTGTCCAGGTTTGGTCCAGGTTTGGTCCAGGTTTGGCCCAGGTTTAGTCCAGGTTTGGTCCAGGTTAGGTCCAGGTTTAGTCCACGTTTATTACAGGTTTAGTCCAGGTTTTGTCCAAATTTGGTCCAGGTTTGGTCCAGGTTTGGTCCAGGTTTAGTCCAGATTTGATCCAGGTTTAGTCCAGGTTTGGTCCAGGTTTAGTCCAGGTTTAGTCCAGGTTTATTACAGGTTTAGTCCAGGTTTTGTCCAAATTTGGTCCAGGTTTGGTCCAGGTTTGGTCCAGGTTTAGTCCAGATTTGGTCCAGGTTTTGTCCAGGTTTGGTCCAGGTTTGGTCCAGGTTTGGCCCAGGTTTAGTCCAGGTTTGGTCCAGGTTAGGTCCAGGTTTAGTCCACGTTTATTACAGGTTTAGTCCAGGTTTTGTCCAAATTTGGTCCAGGTTTGGTCCAGGTTTGGTCCAGGTTTAGTCCAGATTTGGTCCAAGTTTAGTCCAGGTTTGAACCAGGTTTAGTCCAGGTTTAGTCCAGGTTTGGTCCAGGTTTAGTCCAGGTTTTGTCCAGGTTTAGTCCAGGTTTAGTCCAGGTTTAGTCCAGGTTTAGTCCAAATTTGGTCCAGGTTTGTTTCAGGTTTAGTCCAGTTTTAGTCCAGGTTTAGTCCAGGTTTAGTCCAGGTTTGGTCCAGGTTTAGTCCAGGTTTAGTCCAGGTTTAGTCCAGGTTTGGTCCAGGTTTAGTCCAGGTTTAGTCCAGGTTTGGTCCAGGTTTATTCCAGGTTTAGTCCAGTTTTAGTCCAGGTTTAGTCCAGGTTTGGTCCAGGTTTAGTCCAGGTTTAGTCCAGGTTTGGTCCAGGTTTTGTCCAGGTTTGGTCCATGTTTGGTCCAGGTTTAATCCAGGTTTGGTGCAGCTTTAGTCCAGGTTTGGTCCAGGTTAGGTCCAGGTTTAGTCCAGGTTTATTCCAGGTTTAGTCCAGGTTTGGTCCAGGTTTTGTCCAGGTTTTGTCCAAATTTGGTCCAGGTTTGGTTCAGGTTTAGTCCAGGTTTGGTCCAGGTTTTGTCCAGGTTTGGTCCAGGTTTGGCCCAGGTTTAGTCCAGGTTTTGTCCAGGTTAGGTCCAGGTTTAGTCCAGGTTTAGTCCAGGTTTAGTCCAGGTTTATTACAGGTTTAGTCCAGGTTTTGTCCAAATTTGGTCCAGGTTTGGTTCAGGTTTAGTCCAGGTTTGGTCCAGGTTTTGTCCAGGTTTGGTCCAGGTTTAGTCCACGTTTATTACAGGTTTAGTCCAGGTTTTGTCCAAATTTGGTCCAGGTTTGGTCCAGGTTTAGTCCAGATTTGATCCAGGTTTAGTCCAGGTTTGGTCCAGGTTTAGTCCAGGTTTTGTCCAGGTTTAGTCCAGGTTTAGTCCAGGTTTAGTCCAGATTTGGTCCATGTTTGGTCCAGGTTTGGTCCAGGTTTAGTCCAGATTTGGTCCAGGTTTAGTCCAGGTTTAGTCCAGATTTAGTCCAGGTTTGGTCCAGGTTTAGTCCAGGTTTAGTCCAAATTTGGTCCAGGTTTGTTTCAGGTTTGGTCCAGTTTTAGTCCAGGTTTAGTCCAGGTTTAGTCCAGGTTTAGTCCAGGTTTGGTCCAGGTTTGGTCCAGGTTTAGTCCAGGTTTAGTCCAGGTTTTGTCCAGTTTTAGTCCAGGTTTAGTCCAGGTTTGGACCAGGTTTAGTCCAGGTTTGGTCCACGTTAGGTCCAGGTTTAGTCCAGGTTTAGTCCAAATTTGGTCCAGGTTTGTTTCAGGTTTAGTCCAGTTTTAGTCCAGGTTTAGTCCATGTTTAGTCCAGGTTTAGTCCAGGTTTGGTCAAGGTTTAGTCCAGGTTTAGTCCAGGTTTGGTCCAAGTTTAGTCCAGGTTTTGTCCAGGTTTAGTCCAGGTTTAGTCCAAATTTGGTCCAGGTTTGTTTCAGGTTTGGTCCAGTTTTAGTCCAGGTTTAGTCCAGGTTTAGTCCAGGTTTAGTCCAGGTTTGGTCCAGGTTTGGTCCAGGTTTAGTCCAGGTTTAGTCCAGGTTTAGTCCAGTTTTAGTCCAGGTTTGGTCCAGGTTTAGTCCAGGTTTAGTCCAGGTTTGGTCCAGGTTTTGTCCAGGTTTTGTCCAGGTTTGGTCCAGGTTTAGTCCAGGTTTGGTCCAGGTTTAGTCCAGGTTTGGTCCAGGTTTGGTCCAGGTTTAGTCCAGGTTTAGTCCAGGTTTAGTCCAGGTTTAGTCCAGGTTTGGTCCAGGTTTGGTCCAGGTTTAGTCCAGGTTTAGTCCAGGTTTTGTCCAGATTTTGTCCAGGTTTGGTCCAGGTTTGCTCCAGGTTTAGTCCAGGTTTAGTCCAGGTTTAGTCCAGGTTTTGTCCAGATTTTGTCCAGGTTTGGTCCAGGTTTAGTCCAGGTTTGGTCCAGGTTTAGTCCAGGTTTAGTCCAGGTTTGGTCCAGGTTTATTCCAGGTTTAGTCCAGTTTTAGTCCAGGTTTAGTCCAGGTTTGGTCCAGGTTTAGTCCAGGTTTAGTCCAGGTTTGGTCCAGGTTTTGTCCAGGTTTGGTCCAGGTTTGGTCCAGGTTTAATCCAGGTTTGGTCCAGCTTTAGTCCAGGTTTGGTCCAGGTTAGGTCCAGGTTTAGTCCAGGTTTATTCCAGGTTTAGTCCAGGTGTTGTCCAGGTTTTGTCCAGGTTTTGTCCAAATTTGGTCCAGGTTTGGTTCAGGTTTAGTCCAGGTTTGGTCCAGGTTTTGTCCAGGTTTGGTCCAGGTTTGGCCCAGGTTTAGTCCAGGTTTTGTCCAGGTTAGGTCCAGGTTTAGTCCAGGTTTAGTCCAGGTTTATTCCAGGTTTTGTCCAAATTTGGTCCAGGTTTGGTTCAGGTTTAGTCCAGGTTTGGTCCAGGTTTTGTCCAGGTTTGGTCCAGGTTTAGTCCAGGTTTAGTCCAGGTTTGGTCCAGGTTTAGTCCAGGTTTGGTCCAGGTTAGGTCCAGGTTTAGTCCAGGTTTGGTCCAGGTTAGGTCCAGGTTTAGTCCAGGTTTAGTCCAGGTTTTGTCCAGGTTTTGTCCAGATTTAGTCCAAATTTGGTCCAGGTTTAGTCCAGGTTTGGTCCAGGTTAGGTCCAGGTTTAGTCAAGGTTTTGTCCAAATTTGGTCCAGGTTTGGTTCAGGTTTAGTCCAGGTTTGGTCCAGGTTTTGTCCAGGTTTGGTCCAGGTTTGGCCCAGGTTTAGTCCAGGTTTGGTCCAGGTTAGGTCCAGGTTTAGCCCACGTTTATTACAGGTTTAGTCCAGGTTTTGTCCAAATTTGGTCCAGGTTTGGTCCAGGTTTGGTCGAGGTTTAGTCCAGATTTGATCCAGGTTTAGTCCAGGTTTGGTCCAGGTTTGTTTCAGGTTTAGTCCAGTTTTAGTCCAGGTTTAGTCCAGGTTTAGTCCAGGTTTGGTCCAGGTTTAGTCCAGGTTTAGTCCAGGTTTAGTCCAGGTTTGGTCCAGGTTTAGTCCAGGTTTGGTCCAGGTTTATTCCAGGTTTAGTCCAGTCTTAGTCCAGGTTTAGTCCAGGTTTTGTCCAGGTTTGGTCCAGGTTTGGTCCAGGTTTAATCCAGGTTTGGTCCAGCTTTAGTCCAGGTTTGGTCCAGGTTAGGTCCAGGTTTAGTCCAGGTTTGGTCGACGTTAGGTCCAGGTTTAGTCCAGGTTTTGTCCAGGTTTTGTCTAGGTTTAGTCCAAATTTGGTCCAGGTTTAGTCCAGGTTTGGTCCAGGTTAGGTCCAGGTTTAGTCCAGGTTTATTCCAGGTTTACTCCAGGTTTGGTCCAGGTTGGGTCCAGGTTAGGTCCAGGTTTAGTCCAGGTTTATTCCAGGTTTAGTCCAGGTTTATTCCAGGTGTTGTCCAGGTTTTGTCCAGGTTTTGTCCAGGTTTAGTCCAAATTTGGTCCAGGTTTAGTTCAGGTTTGGTCCAGGTTTTGTCCAGGTTTGGTCCAGGTTTAGTCCAGGTTTAGTCCAGGTTTATTACAGGTTTAGTCCAGGTTTTGTCCAAATTTGGTCCAGGTTTGGTTCAGGTTTAGTCCTGGTTTGGTCCAGGTTTTGTCCAGGTTTGGTCCAGGTTTAGTCCAGGTTTAGTGCAGGTTTATTACAGGTTTAGTCCAGGTTTTGTCCAAATTTGGTCCAGGTTTGGTCCAGGTTTGGTCCAGGTTTAGTCCAGATTTGTTCCAGGTTTAGTCCAGGTTTAGTCCAGGTTTGGTCCAGGTTTAGTCCAGGTTTTGTCCAGGTTTAGTCCAGGTTTAGTCCAAATTTGGCCAAGGTTTGTTTCAGGTTTAGTCCAGTTTTAGTCCAGGTTTAGTCCAGGTTTAGTCCAGGTTTGGTCCAGGTTTAGTCCAGGTTTAGTCCAGGTTTGGTCCAGGTTTAGTCCAGGTTTAGTCCAGGTTTGGTCCAGGTTTATTCCAGGTTTAGTCCAGTTTTAGTCCAGGTTTAGTCCAGGTTTGGTCCAGGTTTAGTCCAGGTTTAGTCCAGGTTTGTTCCAGGTTTTGTCCAGGTTTGGTCCAGGTTTAGTCCAGGTTTGGTCCAGGTTTAGTCCAGGTTTGGTCCAGGTTAGGTCCAGGTTTAGTCCAGGTTTGGTCCACGATAGGTCCAGGTTTAGTCCAGGTTTAGTCGAGGTTTTGTCCAGGTTTTGTCCAGGTTTGGTCCAGGTTTAGTCCAAATTTGGTCCAGGTTTAGTCCAGGTTTAGTCCAGGTTTTGTCCAGGTTTTGTCCTGGTTTGGTCCAGGTTTAGTCCAAATTTGGTCCAGGTTTAGTCCAGGTTTGGTCCAGGTTAGGTCCAGGTTTAGTCCAAATTTGATCCAGGTTTAGTCCAGGTTTGGTCCACGTTAGGTCCAGGTTTATTCCAGGTTTATTCCAGGTTTTGTCCAGGTTTAGTCCAGGTTTGGTCCAGGTTAGGTCCAGGTTTAGTCCAGGTTTTGTCCAAATTTGGTCCAGGTTTGGTTCAGGTTTAGTCCAGGTTTGGTCCAGGTTTTGTCCAGGTTTGGTCCAGGTTTGGTCCAGGTTTGGTCCAGGTTTAGTCCAGGTTTAGTCCAGGTTTTGTCCAAACTTGGTCCAGGTTTGGTTCAGGTTTAGTCCAGGTTTGGTCCAGGTTTTGTCCAGGTTTGGTCCAGGTTTAGTCCAGGTTTAGTCCAGGTTTATTACAGGTTTAGTCCAGGTTTAGTCCAAATTTGGTCCAGGTTTAGTCCAGGTTTGGTCCAGGTTTTGTCCAGGTTTGGTCCAGGTTTAGTCCAGGTTTCGTCCAGGTTTCGTCCAGGTTGATTACAGGTTTAGTCCAGGTTTAGTCCAAATTTGGTCCAGGTTTAGTCCAGGTTTGGTCCAGGTTAGGTCCAGGTTTAGTCCAAATTTGATCCAGGTTTAGTCCAGGTTTGGTCCACGTTAGGTCCAGGTTTATTCCAGGTTTATTCCAGGTTTTGTCCAGGTTTAGTCCAGGTTTGGTCCAGGTTTTGTCCAGGTTTGGTCCATGTTTGGTCCAGGTTTAATCCAGGTTTGGTGCAGCTTTAGTCCAGGTTTGGTCCAGGTTAGGTCCAGGTTTAGTCCAGGTTTATTCCAGGTTTAGTCCAGGTTTAGTCCAGGTTTATTCCAGGTGTTGTCCAGGTTTTGTCCAGGTTTTGTCCAAATTTGGTCCAGGTTTGGTTCAGGTTTAGTCCAGGTTTGGTCCAGGTTTTGTCCAGGTTTGGTCCAGGTTTTGTCCAGGTTTGGTCCAGGTTTAGTCCACGTTTATTACAGGTTTAGTCCAGGTTTTGTCCAAATTTGGTCCAGGTTTGGTCCAGGTTTAGTCCAGATTTGATCCAGGTTTAGTCCAGGTTTGGTCCAGGTTTAGTCTAGGTTTTGTCCAGGTTTAGTCCAGGTTTAGTCCAGGTTTAGTCCAAATTTGGTCCAGGTTTGGTCCAGGTTTGGTCCAGGTTTAGTCCAGATTTGGTCCAAGTTTAGTCCAGGTTTGGTCAAGGTTTAGTCCAGATTTAGTCCAGGTTTAGTCCAGGTTTAGTCCAAATTTGGTCCAGGTTTGTTTCAGGTTTGGTCCAGTTTTAGTCCAGGTTTAGTCCAGGTTTAGTCCAGGTTTAGTCCAGGTTTGGTCCAGGTTTGGTCCAGGTTTAGTCCAGGTTTAGTCCAGGTTTTGTCCAGTTTTAGTCCAGGTTTAGTCCAGGTTTGGACCAGGTTTAGTCCAGGTTTGGTCCACGTTAGGTCCAGGTTTAGTCCAGGTTTAGTCCAAATTTGGTCCAGGTTTGTTTCAGGTTTACTCCAGTTTTAGTCCAGGTTTAGTCCATGTTTAGTCCAGGTTTAGTCCAGGTTTGGTCAAGGTTTAGTCCAGGTTTAGTCCAGGTTTGGTCCAAGTTTAGTCCAGGTTTTGTCCAGGTTTAGTCCAGGTTTAGTCCAAGTTTGGTCCAGGTTTTGTCCATGTTTGGTCCAGTTTTAGTCCAGGTTTAGTACAGGCTTACTCCAGGGTTTAGTCCAGGTTTGGTCCAGGTTTGGTCCAGGTTTAGTCCAGGTTTGGTCCAGGTTTAGTCCAGTTTTAGTCCAGGTTTGGTCCAGGTTTAGTCCAGGTTTAGTCCAGGTTTGGTCCAGGTTTTGTCCAGGTTTTGTCCAGGTTTGGTCCAGGTTTAGTCCAGGTTTGGTCCAGGTTTAGTCCAGGTTTGGTCCAGGTTTGGTCCAGGTTTAGTCCAGGTTTAGTCCAGGTTTAGTCCAGTTTTAGTCCAGGTTTGGTCCAGGTTTAGTCCAGGTTTAGTCCAGGTTTAGTCCAGGTTTGGTCCAGGTTTTGTCCAGGTTTTGTCCAGGTTTGGTCCAGGTTTAGTCCAGGTTTAGTCCAGGTTTAGTCCAGGTTTTGTCCAGGTTTTGTCCAGGTTTGGTCCAGGTTTAGTCCAGGTTTGGTCCAGGTTTAGTCCAGGTTTAGTCCAGGTTTGGTCCAGGTTTAGTCCAGGTTTAGTCCAGTTTTAGTCCAGGTTTAGTCCAGGTTTGGTCCAGGTTTAGTCCAGGTTTAGTCCAGGTTTGGTCCAGGTTTTGTCCAGGTTTGGTCCAGGTTTGGTCCAGGTTTAATCCAGGTTTGGTCCAGCTTTAGTCCAGGTTTGGTCCAGGTTAGGTCCAGGTTTAGTCCAGGTTTATTCCAGGTTTAGTCCAGGTGTTGTCCAGGTTTTGTCCAGGTTTTGTCCAAATTTGGTCCAGGTTTGGTTCAGGTTTAGTCCAGGTTTGGTCCAGGTTTTGTCCAGGTTTGGTCCAGGTTTGGCCCAGGTTTAGTCCAGGTTTTGTCCAGGTTAGGTCCAGGTTTAGTCCAGGTTTAGTCCAGGTTTATTCCAGGTTTTGTCCAAATTTGGTCCAGGTTTGGTTCAGGTTTAGTCCAGGTTTGGTCCAGGTTTTGTCCAGGTTTGGTCCAGGTTTAGTCCAGGTTTAGTCCAGGTTTGGTCCAGGTTTAGTCCAGGTTTGGTCCAGGTTAGGTCCAGGTTTAGTCCAGGTTTGGTCCACGTTAGGTCCAGGTTTAGTCCAGGTTTAGTCCAGGTTTTGTCCAGGTTTTGTCCAGATTTAGTCCAAATTTGGTCCAGGTTTAGTCCAGGTTTGGTCCAGGTTAGGTCCAGGTTTAGTCCAGGTTTATTCCAGGTTTTTTCCAGGTTTTGTCCAGGGTTAGTCCAGGTTTGGTCCAGGTTAGGTCCAGGTTTAGTCAAGGTTTTGTCCAAATTTGGTCCAGGTTTGGTTCAGGTTTAGTCCAGGTTTGGTCCAGGTTTTGTCCAGGTTTGGTCCAGGTTTGGCCCAGGTTTAGTCCAGGTTTGGTCCAGGTTAGGTCCAGGTTTAGCCCACATTTATTACAGGTTTAGTCCAGGTTTTGTCCAAATTTGGTCCAGGTTTGGTCCAGGTTTGGTCGAGGTTTAGTCCAGATTTGATCCAGGTTTAGTCCAGGTTTGGTCCAGGTTTGTTTCAGGTTTAGTCCAGTTTTAGTCCAGGTTTAGTCCAGGTTTAGTCCAGGTTTGGTCCAGGTTTAGTCCAGGTTTAGTCCAGGTTTAGTCCAGGTTTAGTCCAGGTTTAGTCCAGGTTTGGTCCAGGTTTATTCCAGGTTTAGTCCAGTTTTAGTCCAGGTTTAGTCCAGGTTTGGTCCAGGTTTAGTCCAGGTTTGGTCGAGGTTTTGTCCAGGTTTGGTCCAGGTTTAATCCAGGTTTGGTCCAGCTTTAGTCCAGGTTTGGTCCAGGTTAGGTCCAGGTGTAGTCCAGGTTTGGTCCACGTTAGGTCCAGGTTTAGTCCAGGTTTTGTCCAGGTTTTGTCTAGGTTTAGTCCAAATTTGGTCCAGGTTTAGTCCAGGTTTGGTCCAGGTTAGGTCCAGGTTTACTCCAGGTTTATTCCAGGTTTACTCCAGGTTTGGTCCAGGTTGGGTCCAGGTTAGGTCCAGGTTTAGTCCAGGTTTATTCCAGGTTTAGTCCAGGTTTATTCCAGGTGTTGTCCAGGTTTTGTCCAGGTTTTGTCCAGGTTTAGTCCAAATTTGGTCCAGGTTTAGTTCAGGTTTGGTCCAGGTTTAGTCCAGTTTTAGTTCAGGTTTAGTCCAGGTTTGGACCAGGTTTAGTCCAGGTTTGGTCCAGGTTTTGTCCAAATTTGGTCCAGGTTTCCAGGTTTAGTCCAGGTTTGGTCCAGGTTTAGTCCAGGTTTTGTCCAGGTTTAGTCCAGGTTTAGTCCAAATTTGGTCCAGGTTTGTTTCAGGTTTAGTCCAGTTTTAGTCCAGGTTTAGTCCAGGTTTAGTCCAGGTTTAGTCCAGGTTTGGTCCAGGTTTAGTCCAGGTTTAGTCCAGGTTTAGTCCAGGTTTAGTTCAGGTTTGGTCCAGGTTTAGTCCAGGTTTACTCCAGGTTTGGTTCAGGTTTGGTCTAGGTTTAGTCCAGTTTTAGTCCAGGTTTAGACCAGGTTTAGTCCAGGTTTAGTCCAGGTTTAGTCCAGGTTTGGTCCAGGTTTTGTCCAGGTTTGGTCCAGGTTTGGTCCAGGTTTAGTCCAGGTTTGGTCCAGGTTAGGTCCAGGTTTAGTCCAGGTTTGGTCCACGTTAGGTCCAGGTTTAGTCCAGGTTTAGTCCAGGTTTAGTCCAGGTTTAGTCCAAATTTGGTCCAGGTTTGTTTCAGGTTTAGTCCATGTTTAGTCCAGGTTTAGTCCAGGTTTGGTCCAAGTTTAGTCCAGGTTTAGTCCAGGTTTGGTCCAGGTTTAGTCCAGGTTTTTGGCCAGGTTTAGTCCAGGTTTAGTCCAAATTTGGTCCAGGTTTGTTTCAGGTTTAGTCCAGTTTTAGTCCAGGTTTAGTCCAGGTTTAGTCCAGGTTTGGTCCAGGTTTAGTCCAGGTTTAGTCCAGGTTTGGTCCACGTTAGGTCCAGGTTTAGTCCAGGTTTAGTCCAGGTTTAGTCCAAATTTGGTCCAGGTTTGTTTCAGGTTTAGTCCAGTTTTAGTCGAGGTTTAGTCCATGTTTAGTCCAGGTTTAATCCAGGTTTGGTCAAGGTTTAGTCCAGATTTAGTCCAGGTTTAGTCCAGGTTTAGTCCAAATTTGGTCCAGGTTTGTTTCAGGTTTGGTCCAGTTTTAGTCCAGGTTTAGTCCAGGTTTAGTCCAGGTTTAGTCCAGGTTTGGTCCAGGTTTGGTCCAGGTTTAGTCCAGGTTTAGTCCAGGTTTTGTCCAGTTTTAGTCCAGGTTTAGTCCAGGTTTGGACCAGGTTTAGTCCAGGTTTGGTCCACGTTAGGTCCAGGTTTAGTCCAGGTTTAGTCCAAATTTGGTCCAGGTTTGTTTCAGGTTTAGTCCAGTTTTAGTCCAGGTTTAGTCCATGTTTAGTCCAGGTTTAGTCCAGGTTTGGTCAAGGTTTAGTCCAGGTTTAGTCCAGGTTTGGTCCAAGTTTAGTCCAGGTTTTGTCCAGGTTTAGTCCAGGTTTAGTCCAAATTTGTTCCAGGTTTGTTTCAGGTTTGGTCCAGTTTTAGTCCAGGTTTAGTCCAGGTTTAGTCCAGGTTTAGTCCAGGTTTGGTCCAGGTTTGGTCCAGGTTTAGTCCAGGTTTAGTCCAGGTTTAGTCCAGTTTTAGTCCAGGTTTAGTCCAGGTTTGGTCCAGGTTTAGTCCAGGTTTAGTCCAGGTTTGGTCCAGGTTTTGTCCAGGTTTTGTCCAGGTTTGGTCCAGGTTTAGTTCAGGTTTGGTCCAGGTTTAGTCCAGGTTTGGTCCAGGTTAGGTCCAGGTTTAGTCCAGGTTTGGTCCACTTTAGGTCCAGGTTTAGTCCAGGTTTAGTCCAGATTTTGTCCAGGTTTTGTCCAGGTTTAGTCCAAATTTGGTCCAGGTTTAGTCCAGGTTTGGTCCAGGTTAGGTCCAGGTTTAGTCCAGGTTTATTCCAGGTTTTGTCCAGGTTTTGTCAAGGGTTAGTCCAGGTTTGGTCCAGGTTAGGTCCAGGTTTAGTCAAGGTTTGGTCCAAATTTGGTCCAGGTTTGGTTCAGGTTTAGTCCAGGTTTGGTCCAGGTTTTGTCCAGGTTTGGTCCAGGTTTGGTCCAGGTTTGGCCCAGGTTTAGTCCAGGTTTGGTCCAGGTTAGGTCCAGGTTTAGTCCACGTTTATTACAGGTTTAGTCCAGGTTTTGTCCAAATTTGGTCCAGGTTTGGTCCAGGTTTGGTCCAGGTTTAGTCCAGATTTGATCCAGGTTTAGTCCAGGTTTCGTCCAGGTTTAGTCCAGGTTTAGTCCAGGTTTATTACAGGTTTAGTCCAGGTTTTGTCCAAATTTGGTCCAGGTTTGGTCCAGGTTTGGTCCAGGTTTAGTCCAGATTTGGTCCAAGTTTAGTCCAGGTTTGGTCCAGGTTTAGTCCAGGTTTAGTCCAGGTTTGGTCCCGGTTTAGTCCAGGTTTTGTCCAGGTTTAGTCCAGGTTTAGTCCAGGTTTAGTCCAGGTTTAGTCCAAATTTGGTCCAGGTTTGTTTCAGGTTTAGTCCAGTTTTAGTCCAGGTTTAGTCCAGGTTTAGTCCAGGTTTGGTCCAGGTTTAGTCCAGGTTTAGTCCAGGTTTAGTCCAGGTTTGGTCCAGGTTTAGTCCAGGTTTAGTCCAGGTTTGGTCCAGGTTTATTCCAGGTTTAGTCCAGTTTTAGTCCAGGTTTAGTCCAGGTTTGGTCCAGGTTTAGTCCAGGTTTAGTCCAGGTTTGGTCCAGGTTTTGTCCAGGTTTGGTCCATGTTTGGTCCAGGTTTAATCCAGGTTTGGTCCAGCTTTAGTCCAGGTTTGGTCCAGGTTAGGTCCAGGTTTAGTCCAGGTTTATTCCAGGTTTAGTCCAGGTTTAGTCCAGGTTTATTCCAGGTGTTGTCCAGGTTTTGTCCAGGTTTTGTCCAAATTTGGTCCAGGTTTGGTTCAGGTTTAGTCCAGGTTTGGTCCAGGTTTTGTCCAGGTTTGGTCCAGGTTTGGCCCAGGTTTAGTCCAGGTTTTGTCCAGGTTAGGTCCAGGTTTAGTCCAGGTTTAGTCCAGGTTTATTCCAGGTTTTGTCCAAATTTGGTCCAGGTTTGGTTCAGGTTTAGTCCAGGTTTGGTCCAGGTTTTGTCCAGGTTTGGTCCAGGTTTAGTCCAGGTTTAGTCCAGGTTTATTACAGGTTTAGTCCAGGTTTTGTCCAAATTTGGTCCAGGTCTGGTTCAGGTTTAGTCCAGGTTTGGTCCAGGTTTTGTCCAGGTTTGGTCCAGGTTTAGTCCACGTTTATTACAGGTTTAGTCCAGGTTTTGTCCAAATTTGGTCCAGGTTTGGTCCAGGTTTAGTCCAGATTTGATCCAGGTTTAGTCCAGGTTTGGTCCAGGTTTAGTCCAGGTTTTGTCCAGGTTTAGTCCAGGTTTAGTCCAGGTTTAGTCCAAATTTGGTCCAGGTTTGGTCCAGGTTTGGTCCAGGTTTAGTCCAGATTTGGTCCAAGTTTAGTCCAGGTTTGGTCAAGGTTTAGTCCAGATTTAGTCCAGGTTTAGTCCAGGTTTAGTCCAAATTTGGTCCAGGTTTGTTTCAGGTTTGGTCCAGTTTTAGTCCAGGTTTAGTCCAGGTTTAGTCCAGGTTTAGTCCAGGTTTGTTCCAGGTTTGGTCCAGGTTTAGTCCAGGTTTAGTCCAGGTTTTGTCCAGTTTTAGTCCAGGTTTAGTCCAGGTTTGGACCAGGTTTAGTCCAGGTTTGGTCCACGTTAGGTCCAGGTTTAGTCCAGGTTTAGTCCAAATTTGGTCCAGGTTTGTTTCAGGTTTACTCCAGTTTTAGTCCAGGTTTAGTCCATGTTTAGTCCAGGTTTAGTCCAGGTTTAGTCCAGGTTAGGTCCAGGTTAGGTCCAGGTTTAGTCCAGGTTTATTCCAGGTTTAGTCCAGTTTTAGTCCAGGTTTGGTCCAGGTTAGGTCCAGGTTTAGTCCAGGTTTAGTCCAGGTTTTGTCCAGGTTTGGTCCAGGTTTGGCCCAGGTTTAGTCCAGGTTTGGTCCAGGTTAGGTCCAGGTTTAGTCCAGGTTTAGTCCAGGTTTATTCCAGGTTTTGTCCAAATTTGGTCCAGGTTTGGTTCAGGTTTAGTCCAGGTTTGGTCCAGGTTTTGTCCAGGTTTGGTCCAGGTTTAGTCCAGGTTTAGTCCAGGTTTTGTCCAGGTTTGGTCCAGGTTTGGCCCAGGTTTAGTCCAGGTTTGGTCCAGGTTAGGTCCAGGTTTAGTCCAGGTTTAGTCCAGGTTTATTCCAGGTTTTGTCCAAATTTGGTCCAGGTTTAGTCCAGGTTTAGTCCAGGTTTAGTCCAGGTTTAGTCCAAATTTGGTCCAGGTTTGTTTCAGGTTTAGTCCATGTTTAGTCCAGGTTTAGTCCAGGTTTGGTCCAAGTTTAGTCCAGGTTTAGTCCAGGTTTGGTCCAGGTTTAGTCCAGGTTTTTGGCCAGGTTTAGTCCAGGTTTAGTCCAAATTTGGTCCAGGTTTGTTTCAGGTTTAGTCCAGTTTTAGTCCAGGTTTAGTCCAGGTTTAGTCCAGGTTTGGTCCAGGTTTAGTCCAGGTTTAGTCCAGGTTTGGTCCACGTTAGGTCCAGGTTTAGTCCAGGTTTAGTCCAGGTTTAGTCCAAATTTGGTCCAGGTTTGTTTCAGGTTTAGTCCAGTTTTAGTCGAGGTTTAGTCCATGTTTAGTCCAGGTTTAATCCAGGTTTGGTCAAGGTTTAGTCCAGATTTAGTCCAGGTTTAGTCCAGGTTTAGTCCAAATTTGGTCCAGGTTTGTTTCAGGTTTGGTCCAGTTTTAGTCCAGGTTTAGTCCAGGTTTAGTCCAGGTTTAGTCCAGGTTTGGTCCAGGTTTGGTCCAGGTTTAGTCCAGGTTTAGTCCAGGTTTTGTCCAGTTTTAGTCCAGGTTTAGTCCAGGTTTGGACCAGGTTTAGTCCAGGTTTGGTCCACGTTAGGTCCAGGTTTAGTCCAGGTTTAGTCCAAATTTGGTCCAGGTTTGTTTCAGGTTTAGTCCAGTTTTAGTCCAGGTTTAGTCCATGTTTAGTCCAGGTTTAGTCCAGGTTTGGTCAAGGTTTAGTCCAGGTTTAGTCCAGGTTTGGTCCAAGTTTAGTCCAGGTTTTGTCCAGGTTTAGTCCAGGTTTAGTCCAAATTTGTTCCAGGTTTGTTTCAGGTTTGGTCCAGTTTTAGTCCAGGTTTAGTCCAGGTTTAGTCCAGGTTTAGTCCAGGTTTGGTCCAGGTTTGGTCCAGGTTTAGTCCAGGTTTAGTCCAGGTTTAGTCCAGTTTTAGTCCAGGTTTAGTCCAGGTTTGGTCCAGGTTTAGTCCAGGTTTAGTCCAGGTTTGGTCCAGGTTTTGTCCAGGTTTTGTCCAGGTTTGGTCCAGGTTTAGTTCAGGTTTGGTCCAGGTTTAGTCCAGGTTTGGTCCAGGTTAGGTCCAGGTTTAGTCCAGGTTTGGTCCACTTTAGGTCCAGGTTTAGTCCAGGTTTAGTCCAGATTTTGTCCAGGTTTTGTCCAGGTTTAGTCCAAATTTGGTCCAGGTTTAGTCCAGGTTTGGTCCAGGTTAGGTCCAGGTTTAGTCCAGGTTTATTCCAGGTTTTGTCCAGGTTTTGTCAAGGGTTAGTCCAGGTTTGGTCCAGGTTAGGTCCAGGTTTAGTCAAGGTTTGGTCCAAATTTGGTCCAGGTTTGGTTCAGGTTTAGTCCAGGTTTGGTCCAGGTTTTGTCCAGGTTTGGTCCAGGTTTGGTCCAGGTTTGGCCCAGGTTTAGTCCAGGTTTGGTCCAGGTTAGGTCCAGGTTTAGTCCACGTTTATTACAGGTTTAGTCCAGGTTTTGTCCAAATTTGGTCCAGGTTTGGTCCAGGTTTGGTCCAGGTTTAGTCCAGATTTGATCCAGGTTTAGTCCAGGTTTGGTCCAGGTTTAGTCCAGGTTTAGTCCAGGTTTATTACAGGTTTAGTCCAGGTTTTGTCCAAATTTGGTCCAGGTTTGGTCCAGGTTTGGTCCAGGTTTAGTCCAGATTTGGTCCAAGTTTAGTCCAGGTTTGGTCCAGGTTTAGTCCAGGTTTAGTCCAGGTTTGGTCCCGGTTTAGTCCAGGTTTTGTCCAGGTTTAGTCCAGGTTTAGTCCAGGTTTAGTCCAGGTTTAGTCCAAATTTGGTCCAGGTTTGTTTCAGGTTTAGTCCAGTTTTAGTCCAGGTTTAGTCCAGGTTTAGTCCAGGTTTGGTCCAGGTTTAGTCCAGGTTTAGTCCAGGTTTAGTCCAGGTTTGGTCCAGGTTTAGTCCAGGTTTAGTCCAGGTTTGGTCCAGGTTTATTCCAGGTTTAGTCCAGTTTTAGTCCAGGTTTAGTCCAGGTTTGGTCCAGGTTTAGTCCAGGTTTAGTCCAGGTTTGGTCCAGGTTTTGTCCAGGTTTGGTCCATGTTTGGTCCAGGTTTAATCCAGGTTTGGTCCAGCTTTAGTCCAGGTTTGGTCCAGGTTAGGTCCAGGTTTAGTCCATGTTTAGTCCAGGTTTAGTCCAGGTTTAGTCCAGGTTAGGTCCAGGTTAGGTCCAGGTTTAGTCCAGGTTTATTCCAGGTTTAGTCCAGTTTTAGTCCAGGTTTGGTCCAGGTTAGGTCCAGGTTTAGTCCAGGTTTAGTCCAGGTTTTGTCCAGGTTTGGTCCAGGTTTGGCCCAGGTTTAGTCCAGGTTTGGTCCAGGTTAGGTCCAGGTTTAGTCCAGGTTTAGTCCAGGTTTATTCCAGGTTTTGTCCAAATTTGGTCCAGGTTCGGTTCAGGTTTAGTCCAGGTTTGGTCCAGGTTTTGTCCAGGTTTGGTCCAGGTTTAGTCCAGGTTTAGTCCAGGTTTTGTCCAGGTTTGGTCCAGGTTTGGCCCAGGTTTAGTCCAGGTTTGGTCCAGGTTAGGTCCAGGTTTAGTCCAGGTTTAGTCCAGGTTAATTCCAGGTTTTGTCCAAATTTGGTCCAGGTTTAGTCCAGGTTTAGTCCAGGTTTAGTCCAGGTTTAGTCCAAATTTGGTCCAGGTTTGTTTCAGGTTTAGTCCATGTTTAGTCCAGGTTTAGTCCAGGTTTGGTCCAAGTTTAGTCCAGGTTTAGTCCAGGTTTGGTCCAGGTTTAGTCCAGGTTTTTGGCCAGGTTTAGTCCAGGTTTAGTCCAAATTTGGTCCAGGTTTGTTTCAGGTTTAGTCCAGTTTTAGTCCAGGTTTAGTCCAGGTTTAGTCCAGGTTTGGTCCAGGTTTAGTCCAGGTTTAGTCCAGGTTTGGTCCACGTTAGGTCCAGGTTTAGTCCAGGTTTAGTCCAGGTTTAGTCCAAATTTGGTCCAGGTTTGTTTCAGGTTTAGTCCAGTTTTAGTCGAGGTTTAGTCCATGTTTAGTCCAGGTTTAATCCAGGTTTGGTCAAGGTTTAGTCCAGATTTAGTCCAGGTTTAGTCCAGGTTTAGTCCAAATTTGGTCCAGGTTTGTTTCAGGTTTGGTCCAGTTTTAGTCCAGGTTTAGTCCAGGTTTAGTCCAGGTTTAGTCCAGGTTTGGTCCAGGTTTGGTCCAGGTTTAGTCCAGGTTTAGTCCAGGTTTTGTCCAGTTTTAGTCCAGGTTTAGTCCAGGTTTGGACCAGGTTTAGTCCAGGTTTGGTCCACGTTAGGTCCAGGTTTAGTCCAGGTTTAGTCCAAATTTGGTCCAGGTTTGTTTCAGGTTTAGTCCAGTTTTAGTCCAGGTTTAGTCCATGTTTAGTCCAGGTTTAGTCCAGGTTTGGTCAAGGTTTAGTCCAGGTTTAGTCCAGGTTTGGTCCAAGTTTAGTCCAGGTTTTGTCCAGGTTTAGTCCAGGTTTAGTCCAAATTTGTTCCAGGTTTGTTTCAGGTTTGGTCCAGTTTTAGTCCAGGTTTAGTCCAGGTTTAGTCCAGGTTTAGTCCAGGTTTGGTCCAGGTTTGGTCCAGGTTTAGTCCAGGTTTAGTCCAGGTTTAGTCCAGTTTTAGTCCAGGTTTAGTCCAGGTTTGGTCCAGGTTTAGTCCAGGTTTAGTCCAGGTTTGGTCCAGGTTTTGTCCAGGTTTTGTCCAGGTTTGGTCCAGGTTTAGTTCAGGTTTGGTCCAGGTTTAGTCCAGGTTTGGTCCAGGTTAGGTCCAGGTTTAGTCCAGGTTTGGTCCACTTTAGGTCCAGGTTTAGTCCAGGTTTAGTCCAGATTTTGTCCAGGTTTTGTCCAGGTTTAGTCCAAATTTGGTCCAGGTTTAGTCCAGGTTTGGTCCAGGTTAGGTCCAGGTTTAGTCCAGGTTTATTCCAGGTTTTGTCCAGGTTTTGTCAAGGGTTAGTCCAGGTTTGGTCCAGGTTAGGTCCAGGTTTAGTCAAGGTTTGGTCCAAATTTGGTCCAGGTTTGGTTCAGGTTTAGTCCAGGTTTGGTCCAGGTTTTGTCCAGGTTTGGTCCAGGTTTGGTCCAGGTTTGGCCCAGGTTTAGTCCAGGTTTGGTCCAGGTTAGGTCCAGGTTTAGTCCACGTTTATTACAGGTTTAGTCCAGGTTTTGTCCAAATTTGGTCCAGGTTTGGTCCAGGTTTGGTCCAGGTTTAGTCCAGATTTGATCCAGGTTTAGTCCAGGTTTCGTCCAGGTTTAGTCCAGGTTTAGTCCAGGTTTATTACAGGTTTAGTCCAGGTTTTGTCCAAATTTGGTCCAGGTTTGGTCCAGGTTTGGTCCAGGTTTAGTCCAGATTTGGTCCAAGTTTAGTCCAGGTTTGGTCCAGGTTTAGTCCAGGTTTAGTCCAGGTTTGGTCCCGGTTTAGTCCAGGTTTTGTCCAGGTTTAGTCCAGGTTTAGTCCAGGTTTAGTCCAGGTTTAGTCCAAATTTGGTCCAGGTTTGTTTCAGGTTTAGTCCAGTTTTAGTCCAGGTTTAGTCCAGGTTTAGTCCAGGTTTGGTCCAGGTTTAGTCCAGGTTTAGTCCAGGTTTAGTCCAGGTTTAGTCCAGGTTTGGTCCAGGTTTAGTCCAGGTTTAGTCCAGGTTTGGTCCAGGTTTTGTCCAGGTTTGGTCCATGTTTGGTCCAGGTTTAATCCAGGTTTGGTCCAGCTTTAGTCCAGGTTTGGTCCAGGTTAGGTCCAGGTTTAGTCCAGGTTTATTCCAGGTTTAGTCCAGGTTTAGTCCAGGTTTATTCCAGGTGTTGTCCAGGTTTTGTCCAGGTTTTGTCCAAATTTGGTCCAGGTTTGGTTCAGGTTTAGTCCAGGTTTGGTCCAGGTTTTGTCCAGGTTTGGTCCAGGTTTGGCCCAGGTTTAGTCCAGGTTTTGTCCAGGTTAGGTCCAGGTTTAGTCCAGGTTTAGTCCAGGTTTATTCCAGGTTTTGTCCAAATTTGGTCCAGGTTTGGTTCAGGTTTAGTCCAGGTTTGGTCCAGGTTTTGTCCAGGTTTGGTCCAGGTTTAGTCCAGGTTTAGTCCAGGTTTATTACAGGTTTAGTCCAGGTTTTGTCCAAATTTGGTCCAGGTCTGGTTCAGGTTTAGTCCAGGTTTGGTCCAGGTTTTGTCCAGGTTTGGTCCAGGTTTAGTCCACGTTTATTACAGGTTTAGTCCAGGTTTTGTCCAAATTTGGTCCAGGTTTGGTCCAGGTTTAGTCCAGATTTGATCCAGGTTTAGTCCAGGTTTGGTCCAGGTTTAGTCCAGGTTTTGTCCAGGTTTAGTCCAGGTTTAGTCCAGGTTTAGTCCAAATTTGGTCCAGGTTTGGTCCAGGTTAGGTCCAGGTTTAGTCCAGGTTTGGTCCACGTTAGGTCCAGGTTTAGTCCAGGTTTAGTCCAGATTTTGTCCAGGTTTTGTCCAGGTTTAGTCCAAATTTGGTCCAGGTTTGTTTCAGGTTTGGTCCAGTTTTAGTCCAGGTTTAGTCCAGGTTTAGTCCAGGTTTAGTCCAGGTTTGGTCCAGGTTTGGTCCAGGTTTAGTCCAGGTTTAGTCCAGGTTTTGTCCAGTTTTAGTCCAGGTTTAGTCCAGGTTTGGACCAGGTTTAGTCCAGGTTTGGTCCACGTTAGGTCCAGGTTTAGTCCAGGTTTAGTCCAAATTTGGTCCAGGTTTGTTTCAGGTTTACTCCAGTTTTAGTCCAGGTTTAGTCCATGTTTAGTCCAGGTTTAGTCCAGGTTTAGTCCAGGTTAGGTCCAGGTTAGGTCCAGGTTTAGTCCAGGTTTATTCCAGGTTTAGTCCAGTTTTAGTCCAGGTTTGGTCCAGGTTAGGTCCAGGTTTAGTCCAGGTTTAGTCCAGGTTTTGTCCAGGTTTGGTCCAGGTTTGGCCCAGGTTTAGTCCAGGTTTGGTCCAGGTTAGGTCCAGGTTTAGTCCAGGTTTAGTCCAGGTTTATTCCAGGTTTTGTCCAAATTTGGTCCAGGTTTGGTTCAGGTTTAGTCCAGGTTTGGTCCAGGTTTTGTCCAGGTTTGGTCCAGGTTTAGTCCACGTTTAGTTCAGGTTTTTTACAGGTTTAGTCCAGGTTTTGTCCAAATTTGGTCCAGGTTTGGTCCAGGTTTAGTCCAGATTTGATCCAGGTTTAGTCCAGGTTTGGTCCAGGTTTAGTCCAGGTTTTGTCCAGGTTTAGTCCAGGTTTAGTCCAGGTTTAGTCCAAATTTGGTCCAGGTTTGTTTCAGGTTTAGTCCAGTTTTAGTCCAGGTTTAGTCCAGATCTAGTCCAGGCTTGGTCCAGGTTTAGTCCAGGTTTAGTCCAGGTTTAGTCCAGGTTTGGTCCAGGTTTAGTCCAGGTTTGGTCCAGGTTTGGTCCAGGTTTATTCCAGGTTTAGTCCAGTTTTAGTCCAGGTTTAGTCCAGGTTTTGTCCAAATTTGGTCCAGGTTTGGTTCAGGTTAGGTCCAGGTTTAGTCCAGGTTTGGTCCAGGTTTAGTCCAGGTTTGGTGCAGGTTTAGTCCTGGTTTGGTACAGGTTTAGTCCAGGTTTAGTCCAGGTTTATTACAGGTTTTGTCCAGGTTTAGTCCAGGTTTTGTCCAGGTTTTGTCCAAATTTGGTCCAGGCTTGGTTCAGGTTAGGTCCAGGTTTAGACCAGGTTTGGTCCAGGTTTGGTCCAGGTTTAGTCCAGATTTGGTCCAGGTTTAGTCCAGGTTTAGTCCAGATTTGGTCCAGGTTTAGTCCAGGTTTAGTCCAGGTTTAGTCCAAATTTGGTCCAGGTTTGTTTCAGGTTTGGTCCAGTTTTAGTCCAGGTTTAGTCCAGGTTTAGTCCAGGTTTAGTCCAGGTTTGGTCCAGGTTTGGTCCAGGTTTAGTCCAGGTTTAGTCCAGGTTTAGTCCAGTTTTAGTCCAGGTTTAGTCCAGGTTTGGTCCAGGTTTAGTCCAGGTTTAGTCCAGGTTTGGTCCAGGTTTTGTCCAGGTTTGGTCCAGGTTTAGACCAGGTTTGGTCCAGGTTTAGTCCAGGTTTGGTCCAGGTTAGGTCCAGGTTTAGTCCAGGTTTAGTCCAAATTTGGTCCAGGTTTGTTTCAGGTTTGGTCCAGTTTTAGTCCAGGTTTAGTCCAGGTTCAGTCCAGGTTTAGTCCAGGTTTGGTCCAGGTTTGGTCCAGGTTTAGTCCAGGTTTAGTCCAGGTTTTGTCCAGTTTTAGTCCAGGTTTAGTCCAGGTTTGGACCAGGTTTAGTCCAGGTTTGGTCCACGTTAGGTCCAGGTTTAGTCCAGGTTTAGTCCAAATTTGGTCCAGGTTTGTTTCAGGTTTGGTCCAGTTTTAGTCCAGGTTTAGTCCAGGTTTAGTCCAGGTTTAGTCCAGGTTTGGTCCCGGTTTTGTCCAGGTTTTGTCCAGGTTTGGTCCAGGTTTAGTCCAGGTTTGGTCCAGGTTTAGTCCAGGTTTGGTCCAGGTTAGGTCCAGGTTTAGTCCAGGTTTGGTCCACGTTAGGTCCAGGTTTAGTCCAGGTTTAGTCCAGATTTTGTCCAGGTTTTGTCCAGGTTTAGTCCAAATTTGGTCCAGGTTTAGTCCAGGTTTGGTCCAGGTTAGGTCCAGGTTTAGTCCAGGTTTATTCCAGGTTTTGTCCACGTTTTGTCAAGGGTTAGTCCAGGTTTGGTCCAAATTTGGTCCAGGTTTGTTTCAGGTTTGGTCCAGTTTTAGTCCAGGTTTAGTCCAGGTTTAGTCTAGGTTTAGTCCAGGTTTGGTCCAGGTTTGGTCCAGGTTTAGTCCAGGTTTAGTCCAGGTTTAGTCCAGTTTTAGTCCAGGTTTAGTCCAGGTTTGGTCCAGGTTTAGTCCAGGTTTAGTCCAGGTTTGGTCCAGGTTTTGTCCAGGTTTGGTCCAGGTTTAGACCAGGTTTGGTCCAGGTTTAGTCCAGGTTTGGTCCAGGTTAGGTCCAGGTTTAGTCCAGGTTTAGTCCAAATTTGGTCCAGGTTTGTTTCAGGTTTGGTCCAGTTTTAGTCCAGGTTTAGTCCAGGTTCAGTCCAGGTTTAGTCCAGGTTTGGTCCAGGTTTGGTCCAGGTTTAGTCCAGGTTTAGTCCAGGTTTTGTCCAGTTTTAGTCCAGGTTTAGTCCAGGTTTGGACCAGGTTTAGTCCAGGTTTGGTCCACGTTAGGTCCAGGTTTAGTCCAGGTTTAGTCCAAATTTGGTCCAGGTTTGTTTCAGGTTTAGTCCAGTTTTAGTCCAGGTTTAGTCCATGTTTAGTCCAGGTTTAGTCCAGGTTTGGTCAAGGTTTAGTCCAGGTTTAGTCCAGGTTTGGTCCAAGTTTAGTCCAGGTTTTGTCCAGGTTTAGTCCAGGTTTAGTCCAAATTTGGTCCAGGTTTGTTTCAGGTTTGGTCCAGTTTTAGTCCAGGTTTAGTCCAGGTTTAGTCCAGGTTTAGTCCAGGTTTGGTCCAGGTTTGGTCCAGGTTTAGTCCAGGTTTAGTCCAGGTTTAGTCCAGTTTTAGTCCAGGTTTAGTCCAGGTTTGGTCCAGGTTTAGTCCAGGTTTAGTCCAGGTTTGGTCCAGGTTTAGTCCAGGTTTGGTCCAGGTTAGGTCCAGGTTTAGTCCAGGTTTGGTCCACGTTAGGTCCAGGTTTAGTCCAGGTTTAGTCCAGATTTTGTCCAGGTTTTGTCCAGGTTTAGTCCAAATTTGGTCCAGGTTTAGTCCAGGTTTGGTCCAGGTTAGGTCCAGGTTTAGTCCAGGTTTATTCCAGGTTTTGTCCACGTTTTGTCAAGGGTTAGTCCAGGTTTGGTCCAGGTTAGGTCCAGGTTTAGTCAAGGTTTTGTCCAAATTTGGTCCAAATTTGGTTCAGGTTTAGTCCAGGTTTGGTCCAGGTTTTGTCCAGGTTTGGTCCAGGTTTGGCCCAGGTTTAGTCCAGGTTTGGTCCAGGTTAGGTCCAGGTTTAGTCCACGTTTATTACACGTTTAGTCCAGGTTTTGTCCAAATTTGGTCCAGGTTTGGTCCAGGTTTAGTCCAGATTTGATCCAGGTTTAGTCCAGGTTTGGTCCAGGTTTAGTCCAGGTTTAGTCCAGGTTTATTACAGGTTTAGTCCAGGTTTTGTCCAAATTTGGTCCAGGTTTGGTCCAGGTTTGGTCCAGGTTTAGTCCAGATTTGGTCCAAGTTTAGTCCAGGTTTGGTCCAGGTTTAGTCCAGGTTTAGTCCAGGTTTGGTCCAGGTTTAGTCCAGGTTTTGTCCAGGTTTAGTCCAGGTTTAGTCCAGGTTTAGTCCAGGTTTAGTCCAAATTTGGTCCAGGTTTGTTTCAGGTTTAGTCCAGTTTTAGTCCAGGTTTAGTCCAGGTTTAGTCCAGGTTTGGTCCAGGTTTAGTCCAGGTTTAGTCCAGGTTTGGTCCAGGTTTAGTCCAGGTTTAGTCCAGGTTTGGTCCAGGTTTATTCCAGGTTTAGTCCAGTTTTAGTCCAGGTTTAGTCCAGGTTTGGTCCAGGTTTAGTCCAGGTTTAGTCCAGGTTTGGTCCAGGTTTTGTCCAGGTTTGGTCCAGGTTTGGTCCAGGTTTAATCCAGGTTTGGTCCAGCTTTAGCCCAGGTTTGGTCCAGGTTAGGTCCAGGTTTAGTCCAGGTTTATTCCAGGTTTAGTCCAGGTTTATTCCAGGTGTTGTCCAGGTTTTGTCCAGGTTTTGTCCAAATTTGGTCCAGGTTTGGTTCAGGTTTAGTCCAGGTTTGGTCCAGGTTTTGTCCAGGTTTGGTCCAGGTTTGGCCCATGTTTAGTCCAGGTTTTGTCCAGGTTTATTCCAGGTTTTGTCCAAATTTGGTCCAGGTTTGGTTCAGGTTTAGTCCAGGTTTGGTCCAGGTTTTGTCCAGGTTTGGTCCAGGTTTAGTCCAGGTTTAGTCCAGGTTTATTACAGGTTTAGTCCAGGTTTAGTCCAAATTTGGTCCAGGTTTGTTTCAGGTTTAGTCCAGTTTTAGTCCAGGTTTAGTCCAGGTTTAGTCCAGGTTTGGTCCAGGTTTAGTCCAGGTTTAGTCCAGGTTTAGTCCAGGTTTGGTCCAGGTTTAGTCCAGGTTTAGTCCAGTTTTAGTCCAGGTTTAGTCCAGGTTTGGTCCAGGTTTAGTCCAGGTTTAGTCCAGGTTTGGTCCAGGTTTTGTCCAGGTTTGGTCCAGGTTTGGTCCAGGTTTAGTCCAGGTTTAGTCCAGGTTTTGTCCAGGTTTGGTCCAGGTTTGGTCCAGGTTTAATCCAGGTTTGGTTCAGCTTTAGCCCAGGTTTGGTCCAGGTTAGGTCCAGGTTTAGTCCAGGTTTATTCCAGGTTTAGTCCAGGTTTATTCCAGGTGTTGTCCAGGTTTTGTCCAGGTTTTGTCCAAATTTGGTCCAGGTTTGGTTCAGGTTTAGTCCAGGTTTGGTCCAGGTTTTGTCCAGGTTTGGTCCAGGTTTGGCCCATGTTTAGTCCAGGTTTTGTCCAGGTTTATTCCAGGTTTTGTCCAAATTTGGTCCAGGTTTGGTTCAGGTTTAGTCCAGGTTTGGTCCAGGTTTTGTCCAGGTTTGGTCCAGGTTTAGTCCAGGTTTAGTCCAGGTTTATTACAGGTTTAGTCCAGGTTTAGTCCAAATTTGGTCCAGGTTTGTTTCAGGTTTAGTCCAGTTTTAGTCCAGGTTTAGTCCAGGTTTAGTCCAGGTTTGGTCCAGGTTTAGTCCAGGTTTGGTCCAGGTTTAGTCCAGGTTTGGTCCAGGTTTATTCCAGGTTTAGTCCAGTCTTAGTCCAGGTTTAGTCCAGGTTTGGTCCAGGTTTAGTCCAGGTTTAGTCCAGGTTTGGTCGAGGTTTTGTCCAGGTTTGGTCCAGGTTTGGTCCAGGTTTAATCCAGGTTTGGTCCAGCTTTAGTCCAGGTTTGGTCCAGGTTAGGTCCAGGTTTAGTCCAGGTTTGGTCGACGTTAGGTCCAGGTTTAGTCCAGGTTTTGTCCAGGTTTTGTCTAGGTTTAGTCCAAATTTGGTCCAGGTTTAGTCCAGGTTTGGTCCAGGTTAGGTCCAGGTTTAGTCCAGGTTTATTCCAGGTTTACTCCAGGTTTGGTCCAGGTTGGGTCCAGGTTAGGTCCAGGTTTAGTCCAGGTTTATTCCAGGTGTTGTCCAGGTTTTGTCCAGGTTTTGTCCAGGTTTTGTCCAGGTTTTGTCCAGATTTTGTCCAAATTTGGTCCAGGTTTGGTTCAGGTTTAGTCCAGGTTTGGTCCAAGTTTTGTCCAGGTTTGGCCCAGGTTTGGCCCAGGTTTAGTCTAGGTTTTGTCCAGGTTAGGTCCAGGTTTAGTCCAGGTTTATTACAGGTTTTGTCCAAATTTGGTCCAGGTTTGGTTCAGGTTTAGTCCAGGTTTGGTCCAGGTTTTGTCCAGGTTTGGTCCAGGTTTAGTCCAGGTTTAGTCCAGGTTTATTACAGGTTTAGTCCAGGTTTTGTCCAAATTTGGTCCAGGTTTGGTTCAGGTTTAGTCCAGGTTTGGTCCAGGTTTTGTCCAGGTTTGGTCCAGGTTTAGTCCAGGTTTTGTCCAGGTTTAGTCCAGGTTTAGTCCAAATTTGGTCCAGGTTTGTTTCAGGTTTAGTCCAGTTTTAGTCCAGGTTTAGTCCAGGTCTAGTCCAGGCTTGGTCCAGGTTTAGTCCAGGTTTAGTCCAGGTTTAGTCCAGGTTTGGTCCAGGTTTAGTCCAGGTTTGGTCCAGGTTTGGTCCAGGTTTATTCCAGGTTTAGTCCAGTTTTAGTCCAGGTTTAGTCCAGGTTTTGTCCAAATTTGGTCCAGGTTTGGTTCAGGTTTAGTCCAGGTTTGGTCCAGGTTTTGTCCAGGTTTGGTCCAGGTTTAGTCCAGGTTTAGTCCAGGTTTATTACAGGTTTAGTCCAGGTTTTGTCCAAATTTGGTCCAGGTTTGGTTCAGGTTTAGTCCAGGTTTGGTCCAGGTTTTGTCCAGGTTTGGTCCAGGTTTAGTCCAGGTTTTGTCCAGGTTTAGTCCAGGTTTAGTCCAAATTTGGTCCAGGTTTGTTTCAGGTTTAGTCCAGTTTTAGTCCAGGTTTAGTCCAGGTCTAGTCCAGGCTTGGTCCAGGTTTAGTCCAGGTTTAGTCCAGGTTTGGTCCAGGTTTAGTCCAGGTTTTGTCCAGGTTTAGTCCAGGTTTAGTCCAAATTTGGTCCAGGTTTGTTTCAGGTTTAGTCCAGTTTTAGTCCAGGTTTAGTCCAGGTCTAGTCCAGGCTTGGTCCAGGTTTAGTCCAGGTTTAGTCCAGGTTTAGTCCAGGTTTGGTCCAGGTTTAGTCCAGGTTTGGTCCAGGTTTGGTCCAGGTTTATTCCAGGTTTATTCCAGGTTTAGTCCAGGTTTAGTCCAGGTTTAGTCCAGGTTTGGTTCAGGTTAGGTCCAGGTTTTGTCCAGGTTTAGTCCAGGTTTGATGAATTCTCAGGAGTTTGTGAAGCCACAAACGTCATGGTAAGTTGTCTCAAAAGTTCACCTCTTGTCAGTGAAAATCCATCGGTAACTCGCTGTCCTGATCCTGCCGACAACGCCAAAACTACAGACTGTGTTTGAACGGCGAATCGTCGCTGCTCGTGTGCTGTGTGAATGAGACCGACCTTGGCCACAAAAAATCAAATATATTTTGTATTTAATAACTTTAAATTCATTCATAATTCCCAGCGCTGCGTAACGACAGGAAACTCTTCGTCTCTCGGATCTGGGTGAGATGAGGATGGAGCATGACGACAGCAGCAGCCAATCACAGCGCACCACAGCAGCAGGCAGCCAATCAGAGCGCAGGGTGTGGCGACAGGTGAGGCGTCCATTTTAAAACGTTTCACACAAATTAAACACGGCTTAAGTATGTACCACCAGAAAGAGACGAGGAGGTAAAAGTCCAGGGACGCAACCAGGGGTGTAACTGCGGGACTTTTGTTCACGTTTCAGGTCCATCTTGAACTAGTCTTTACCGAAAATCACCTGTTTGTCCCATAATGAGAACCTTCTGCAGTTTGGATTAATCATTTTTCGTAATGTTCGTAATGATTATTTTCCACTTTACTAACGAGAAAATTAACTCGTGATCTGGAGAAAACACCGTATCTCCGTCGGTAAAGACAAAGCCGGGCCAGTCTTCTGCGGAGGCGCCGCGGACTCATCTTGAAATGATCCCGAATTAAAAGACGTAATGCAATCTCCCCCCGTGTCAACCCCTGATCAATATATTGCCTTATCAGCTGATCAATTATTATTCCAGACATTCTAATGACCAAAAACGCGTCTATTCAGAATGAGAAATAGTCCTGAAGTCAGAATGACTAAACCTGGACCTAACCTGGACCAAACCTGGACCAAACCTGGACTAAACCAGGACCAAACCTGGTCCAAACCTGGACTAAACCTGGACTAAACCTGGATTAAAACTGGACTAAACCTGGACTAAAACTGGACTAAACCTGGACCAAACCTGGACTAAACCTGGACTAAAACTGGACTAAACCTGGACTAAACCTGGATTAAAACTGGACTAAACCTGGACTAAACCTGGACCAAACCTGGACTAAAACTGGACTAAACCTGGACCAAACCTGGACTAAACCTGGACTAAAACTGGACTAAACCTGGACTAAAACTGGACTAAACCTGGACCAAACCTGGACTAAAACTGGACTAAAACTGGACTAAACCTGGACCAAACCTGGACTAAAACTGGACTAAACCTGGACCAAACCTGGACTAAACCTGGACTAAACCTAGACTAAACATGGACCAAACCTGGACCAAACCTGGATCAAATTTAGACAAAACCTGGACTAAACCTGGACTAAACCTGGACTAAACCTGGACCAATCCTGGATCAAATTTAGACAAAACCTGGACTAAACCTGGACTAAACCTGGACTAAACCTGGACCAAACCTGGACTCAACCTGGACTAAACCTGGACCAAACCTGGACTAAACCTGGACCAAACCTGGACTAAACCTGGACTAAACCTAGACCAAACCTGGTCCAAACCTGGACTAAACCTGGACTAAACCTGGATTAAAACTGGACTAAACCTGGACTAAAACTGGACTAAACCTCGACCAAACCTGGACTAAACCTGGACTAAACCTGGATTAAAACTGGACTAAACCTGGACTAAACCTGGACCAAACCTGGACTAAACCTGGACCAAACCTGGACTAAACCTGGACTAAAACTGGACTAAACCTGGACTAAAACTGGACTAAACCTGGACCAAACCTGGACTAAAACTGGACTAAAACTGGACTAAACCTGGACCAAACCTGGACTAAAACTGGACTAAACCTGGACCAAACCTGGACTAAACCTGGACTAAACCTAGACTAAACATGGACCAAACCTGGATCAAATTTAGACAAAACCTGGACTAAACCTGGACTAAACCTGGACCTAACCTGGACCAAACCTGGACTAAACCTGGACCAAACCTGGACTAAACCTGGACTAAACTTGGACCAAACCTGGACTAAACCTGGACTAAACCTGGACTAAACCTGGACCAAACCTGGACTTAACCTGGACTAAACCTGGACCAAACCTGGACTAAACCTGGACCAAACCTGGACTAAACCTGGACCAAACCTGGACTAAACCTGGACCAAACCTGGTCCAAACCTGGACTAAACCTGGACTAAACCTGGACTAAAACTGGACTAAACCTGGATTAAAACTGGACTAAACCTGGACTAAACCTGGACCAAACCTGGACTAAAACTGGACTAAACCTGGACCAAACCTGGACTAAACCTGGACCAAACCTGGACTAAAACTGGACTAAAACTGGACTAAAACTGGACCAAACCTGGACTAAAACTGGACTAAAACTGGACCAAACCTGGACCAAACCTGGACTAAAACTGGACTATGCCTGGACTAAACCTGGACTTTACCTGGACTAAACCTGGACCAAACCTGGACCAAAACCTGGACTAAATCTGGACTAAACCTGGATTAAAACTGGACTAAACCTGGACTAAAACCGGACTAAACCTGGACCAAACCTGGACTAAACCTGGACTAAACCTGGACTAAACCTGGATTAAAACTGGACTAAACCTGGACTAAACCTGGACCAAACCTGGACTAAAACTGGACTAAACCTGGACCAAACCTGGACTAAACCTGGACTAAACCTGGACTAAAACTGGACTAAACCTGGACCAAACCTGGACTAAAACTGGACTAAAACTGGACTAAACCTGGACCAAACCTGGACTAAAACTGGACTAAACCTGGACCAAACCTGGACTAAACCTAGACTAAACATGGACCAAACCTGGACCAAACCTGGATCAAATTTAGACAAAACCTGGACTAAACCTGGACTAAACCTGGACCTAACCTGGACCAAACCTGGACTAAACCTGGACTAAACCTGGACCAAACCTGGACTAAACCTGGACTAAACTTGGACCAAACCTGGTCCAAACCTGGACTAAACCTGGACTAAACCTGGACCAAACCTGGACTTAACCTGGACTAAACCTGGACCAAACCTGGACTAAACCTGGACCAAACCTGGACTAAACCTGGACTAAACCTGGACCAAACCTGGTCCAAACCTGGACTAAACCTGGACTAAACCTGGATTAAAACTGGACTAAACCTGGACTAAAACTGGACTAAACCTGGACCAAACCTGGACTAAACCTGGACTAAAACTGGACTAAACCTGGACTAAACCTGGATTAAAACTGGACTAAACCTGGACTAAACCTGGACCAAACCTGGACTAAAACTGGACTAAACCTGGACCAAACCTGGACTAAACCTGGACTAAAACTGGACTAAACCTGGACTAAAACTGGACTAAACCTGGACCAAACCTGGACTAAAACTGGACTAAAACTGGACTAAACCTGGACTAAACCTGGACCAAACCTGGACTAAAACTGGACTAAACCTGGACCAAACCTGGACTAAACCTGGACTAAAACTGGACTAAACCTGGACCAAACCTGGACTAAACCTGGACTAAACCTAGACTAAACATGGACCAAACCTGGACCAAACCTGGATCAAATTTAGACAAAACCTGGACTAAACCTGGACTAAACCTGGACTAAACCTGGACCAATCCTGGATCAAATTTAGACAAAACCTGGACTAAGCCTGGACTAAACCTGGACTAAACCTGGACCAATCCTGGATCAAATTTAGACAAAACCTGGACTAAACCTGGACCAAACCTGGACTAAGCCTGGACCAAACCTGAGTCAGCATGTCACAACGTGGTGGTAGACATTTCAGTTGTTTTCACGAGATCACGGAATAATTGTTTCGTTTTCTCGAGATCTCGAATGAATTACCTCGTTATCTCGGGATAACAAGGAAGAAAAAAATACTGTTTATGAACATGGCCTCTGTGGACTTCGGGAACTCGTCAATATTCCATGTGCAGTATGTGTAAAACTTCTGTGGTCTGGTGCTGTCAAGAACATTAAGAAGAACGTTACATTATTCTGTGTAAAAACCCTGTAGTTTTGACCTCTACAAACATGTCCTGAAATGCCCCTGTGCGTCAGATGCCCTGCCCGTGCGTCAGATGCCCTGCCCGTGCGTCAGATGCCCTGCCCGTGCGTCAGATGCCCTGCCTGTGCGTCAGAAGCTCTTCCCGGGATACGTTTGCAGTTCAGATTTCAGCCTCTTAGACGTGCTCGGTTACACCCCTGTCGCGGTGGAAGAAAGAGTGGATTCAAAGATCAGTGTTTGTTTGATTGTTTGATTTTAATATTATTTATGTCGACTTTGCCATATCTGGAAAATAGCTACAGCCAATAACAGTAAAACAAGCTGGTGTCTGAAGCACGTTCGTGTCGGATTGGAAACAAAATTCTTTCCTTAAAGTGCACATGACAGGTTTCACTAACATTTGCCTTACGTCGTTAAATAATTTAATTTTGGTTTATAAGTCTACTTCCCGGTTGGCATACGTAGAGGTAATTCCATAACCTAGAGACGCAATAGTCACGATTAGACTTTAAACTGTCAGATAAAGTCCTTCCTCATGCGTAAATTGGGATTCTGTTTTAGAATCCATCGCTATTTCCTGTAATTTTGTACTTTTTGGTCCAGGTTAGGTCCAGGTTTAGTCCAGGTTTGGTCCAGGTTTTGTCCAGGTTTAGTCCAGGTTTATTCCAGGTTTTGTCCAAATTTGGTCCAGGTTTGGTTCAGGTTTAGTCCAGGTTTGGTCCAGGTTTAGTCCAGGTTTAGTCCACGTTTATTACAGGTTTAGTCCAGGTTTTGTCCAAATTTGGTCCAGGTTTGGTCCAGGTTTAGTCCAGATTTGATCCAGGTTTAGTCCAGGTTTGGTCCAGGTTTGGTCCAGGTTTAGTCCAGGTTTTGTCCAGGTTTAGTCCAGGTTTAGTCCAAATTTGGTCCAGGTTTGTTTCAGGTTTAGTCCAGTTTTAGTCCAGGTTTAGCCCAGGCTTGGTCCAGGTTTAGTCCAGGTTTAGTCCAGGTTTAGTCCAGGTTTAGTCCAGGTTTGCTCCAGGTTTAGTCCAGGTTTAGTCCAGGTTTGGTCCAGGTTTGATCCAGGTTTATTCCAGGTTTAGTCCAGTTTTAGTCCAGGTTTAGTCCAAATTTGGTCCAGGTTTGTTTCAGGTTTAGTCCAGTTTTAGTCCAGTTTTAGTCAAGGTTTAGTCCAGGTTTTGTCCAAATTTGGTCCAGGTTTGGTCCAGGTTTAGTCCAGATTTGATCCAGGTTTAGTCCAGGTTTGGTCCAGGTTTGGTCCAGGTTTGGTCCAGGTTTAGTCCAGGTTTAGTCCAGGTTTGCTCCAGGTTTAGTCCAGGTTTGGTCCAGGTTTGATCCAGGTTTATTCCAGGTTTAGTCCAGGTTTAGTCCAGGTTTGGTCCAGGTTTGATCCAGGTTTATTCCAGGTTTAGTCCAGTTTTAGTCCAGGTTTAGTCCAAATTTGGTCCAGGTTTGTTTCAGGTTTAGTCCAGTTTTAGTCCAGTTTTAGTCAAGGTTTAGTCCAGGTTTTGTCCAAATTTGGTCCAGGTTTGGTTCAGGTTTAGTCCAGGTTTAGTCCAGGTTTAGTCCAGTTTTAGTCCAGGTTTAGTCCAGGTTTTGTCCAAATTTGGTCCAGGTTTGGTTCAGGTTAGGTCCAGGTTTCCTGTAATTTTGTACTTTTCTCCAACGTTTTCCCACAAACTGCCACGTAAAGTATGTAAAAAATGCTAAATATTGAGTACAAACCAGGTCGGAATGACAAAAAAAGCCTGTCATATGCACTTTAATTTAAACCAGGTCAGATTTGGCATTTACAGAAACACTGGCACCACTAAAAGTACAATACAACGGTACATTGTGCAAAATACGTAGAGTCCAGAGGCAGCGGTACACGGATGGTACATGCTTAGAGAAGCGACTGCGTGATGAGGATGATGACAGCGGGATGACCAAGTACAGATGAAGCAGCCATTCTGGATTCCAACACAAATCCATAGACAGTTTCTGGAGATGGCAGATGGGTTGGACAGGTGAGCGCGGCGTTAGCGTAAAGAGGGCGGGGCTTTAGCAGCTTCAACACGACGTTCAGGCCGAGTCCACACGGATAAAGATCAGGACAAATCCGTAAGATCCAAATGTGTACAAAACACTTGATGAACTGTTCATTTATTGACACGTCAGCGTTCCCGACTGTGTCACCGTGGTAACTGCTGAGCTTTCCTCCGCAGACATACATGTGGAACACCCGCAATGTGACGTGTCTGCCAACTATCGCTCGTGATACTCATGTTAAATCCTGCAAACATGTACAGAACTGACTTTTCAGGTTTAAAATGTTCAAATCTTGGGCATGTTTTTTTCCAAAGAGAATATTTTTGGTGTGTGAATTAATTTGGAAAAATACCGTACATTTGGTATATTTTTACAGCTGTCAAAGAGAGAATGGCCTAAAAGAGGCGCAAGAGGGGGAGAGCGTGGGGTGGCACTTTTGTAAAGCCTGTAATAATAATAATAATAATATACACGTAAAAAATATACGTCACAGCAGTTTGTTACCAAAAATCACCCAAATATCTCTAAAACAGCAGAACAGACGCCAATTTAAGTGTGAAAAATGACAAAAAGTGGCGTAAAAGGACCCAGCCGGACACAACTCCTGGGGTTTCCTTAAAACAACATTTAGGCTACGTCCCAAATCTGATTTTTTTGCCTCTATGCGACCTGTATCTGATCTTCTAATGACAATCTGAACGACACAGATCATATTTTTTCAAATGTGACCCAGGCCACTTGGATATGTGCTCCTAAAACCTGTGAAGAATCCCTCAGTCGTCCAGGTAGAATCCATCGTAAAAGGAGAAATTCAATTTGTCAACTGGACAAAGTTTCGAAGACGTTTCGCAGCTCATCCGAGCTTGCCTGGTTTACACCAGACCATATCACAATATGGTCTGGGAGCACCTACTGAATATCTCGTAGTGGAGGTGTGGTTTACGATCGTTTATTGGGCGTTATGAATGTCTATCATTTGGCGTATACGTAGCCCAGAGCCAATCATGTCAGTTGTCAGTTTAAACTACAAGTTTCTGTTTGTCGCGTAGTACAAGTCACCGTCTTTCCACCCCTCCCCGCTCTCTGATTGGCTCCCAGAATCAGGAGAGCTCACTTGCCATAGTCGCCAGGCTGTGTTTTAGATCGGAACGAACATCAGTAGCTTGGATGAGCTGCGAAACGTCTTTGTCCAGTTGACAAAATTTAATTTCTCCTTTTACCACTGTCCTAAAACCGATACATATCCGATCTTTTGGCGACTTCAGTGTGAACGGCCAGGTCGCGTTCATCCGACCTGCCGTGTTTCCTCCAGAGAGAGTGGTACACGTAGGCGCTCACAAATGTACATAAATGTTCAATTTTGTATGAACTCCGTGTCAGTGAAGCGGCGAAGCACATAGTAATCCCACCACTCTCGGCTCCGCACCCACACGTTCCTCTGGATGTGGCCGACAACCTCGCTCTTCTCCTTCTTTATCTCCTTTTTAAAACAAATATATTGTCCATGTGCTGCTCCGGTAGGACAGCAGCTTTAATAGATCCAGACGCTCACTCATAGCGTCCATGTTTACTTCCGTAAACACTGAGCGCGCTCGCTGCACGCGACGTCGTCGTGTCCTCCGAGGCGCATGCGGGACACTTTTGGGGCGTTTAACGTTCACACTGGAGATCACATACAAGTCGCATTTAACTGGAAATGTGAACGACCTCGCCAAAAAATTGGATTTCACCAAAAAAATCAGAATTGAGCATTGTGACCGTAGCCTGAGTGTGATGATGTTTCGTTGGTGCATGTTTGTTAAGTCCATGTAAAGTGATGGTTCCTTCAGATTTTTGCTTCAGTTTTTTGTTTAGTTCGCACACATGAACCTGTCTCCCACAAAACTGTATTTTAAGTTACAAAAAAACCAACAACCTATGGCTAAAATGTCCTAAAGTTTTAAAAGCCTGAAGAGTGCGGAGTGCAGGACCTCAAGACAGTTAAATGTATTTGAGATGAAACGTTATAACGACAGTAACGGGTTTATCTGTGTGGACCTGGCCTTTTTACAGTGAACAAACATGATTAGCACCTTTAAACCTGTACAATATCAAAACACCATGTCATTATAAAGTCTGAGGTTTCCCTTTAAATCCACCCCACACCACGACATTCAAAAACACCGCGAGCGAGCGGCGTTAGCACCAGAGCACGCTGTCACTCCCAGATCTGCCACAGAAACACGTTTCACTGAGTATTCTTTGTTTCACACGGACTGTTGGATCTGCTGAAGCGTCAGGAAACATGTTCGACACTCGAAATGAGGAGGAAGCTTCAGTTTTTACAAACACACATCTGTGCTAATGCTAATGCTGATGCTAAGTCTTATTAAAACATGAACTCGGACACCCCTGTTACATATAGAGCGTTTTCACGTGACCGCATAATCCGGACGCCGCCATTTTGGGAGGTTTCGAAGCACCGTGAACAGTGCATTTATGCCGCAAAGTTTTAAAAAATGGTCAAGCATTGTGCGGTCCTCAGCGTCACAACAGACCGGACAGAGAAAAAGACCTGCAGTTCTGTCGTTTCCCAGCCAGGGTGAACAGACGGAGCGATTATCAAAGGACAGGAGGCGATTGTGGCTCGTCTCAAACAGAACCTGGATGGGGAAAATCTCGACATTCACATATGCTCAGCTCATTTTCAACATACTGTGCGTTGTGATTCCTAATTTTGAACCAATTTGTAGCGACCATGTTTACATAAACAAACACCGACTAAACTAGATCCAAGGCATAAATGTTGTAAGTCAGACCCCCCCGGGATTTCGCGGGCATTTTTTGTGATTGTTTCGGGCTAAAATGCCTGAATTTGCGGGAGCTTTTCCAAAAAGTTGTGATGAAAGTTGCGGTGCTTTTAAGGTTTTTGTTGTGATTTTGTTGCGGGAGGAAGTGAAAGTTGCGATAAATAGTTGCGATTTTTCCTTTTTGTAATTAAAATTGAGTAATATTTTGAATACTGAGTTATTACTGACAAAGAATAATACAAAGACACAGAGATCACAGATATGGTCCTAAAACAACCTTACCAACATCCAAAATAAATGACTACTAGGAGGGGAACTGTTTCGGTCTTTTGCTGTTATTTTTGTGGGCAAATGGCGCCGCAGACATGTTTCTTTGCCATTAGAAGCCGTGTCTCAATTCCCAGAGCGCGCGGCTCGGACCGCAGTCGTTAAGCGGTCCGCGGACTGCAGTCGGGGCTGAGCAAGTGTGCACCTCCTTGACTGCAGTCTGAGCCCCCTTCGGGCCGCGCTCCGAGCTGTGCGCTCTGGGAACTGGGACACAGCCGCAGTTTCGTTTTGTCACACGGAAGTAAAGCAGAAGGAAGTTGGTTGGCGTTCAATACGTCGCCGATGATTGGTCAAAATGAGTAAAAATTGCGGGAAAGTTGCGGTGATTGGTCGAAATTGCAACACCGCCCTGAATTCACGGGGATTGGCTGAAGTTGCGTTGAAGTTGCAAATCGCAACATCGTGAATTCCTGGAGGGTCTGGTAAATACTTGTACGTGTTCATTTGCTTCATTAGCCCCTAAAAACGCAAAATACTCGTACTTAAAACACGTTACACATGTGATACAAGTATGCCGACCTTTGCCATCACAATACGCTTGTCACCAATTTTCCGCTCTCCACAAACAGACTGGTTGTTCCTCCAGACCTTTAGCGCTCTGAAGGTCTTGTGCTGTGTCAGGGTTTGGGGAGAAGTCGACAATATCGGGATCTCTGACAGCAGCAGAATCGACAAATCGCCGCTGTCACTGAACAAACTTGAATCCATCTCATGCGGATCTTCTTGCCCAATTAATTCAAGTTTTTTCATCTACCGTAACGCTTCTTATCCCTATACAGCAGGTCAACTGTGTCAGAACTTTTGGATTCCGATGTGGAAGGTTTATTGCGATATTTAGAATTTTTTTTCTGCATGGTTGCTTTATAAACACGTTTAATTTTGAACGCGCAAAGCTCCCAAGATGGCCGCACATCCGGGTAATCGTCCTGTTTTTCCGGGTTTGTAAAAATGCTCTATTATATTGATGAGTGAGCGATTGGACCCAAATAATTTCCTTTGTCTAATAACAACACAGTTACATTTGGATTAAAAATATGGCGATTATTAGTGACGACTCCGAAATGACCATTAGCATTAGCACCAACACACAGACGTCCCTGTGTAAACGCTGAAGTTTTCTCTGCATTTGTGTTTAACATGTCAGTGACATTCACCCTCCGGCCACTGGGGGTCGCTCTGATTGGACCTCGCCGGGCACCGCGCACAGAGCCAATCGACAGGTGTGAATTTGTCACGAAAGGACCAATCGCAGCACTGACGCAGATCAGGGAGTCACAGTCCGATTAGCACCTCTGACAGTCAGTATTAGCACCTGCGCTAACTCTAGAGACAGAGGGGGAAACTTACAGTGGCGTAGGGGGCGCTAGAGTCCAGCTCCGCCTGAGAGAGCTCGTCAGTGTCCCTCTGCTGCCCCCTGTCTGCGTTTAGCTCCACGTACGGATGCGCCGCTTTGGGACTTTTCCCGCTCCCGTCTTTGCCCAGCCTCATCTCGTCTCCGTCTCGGCCCCTCGGCTTCTGGTCGCAGCATTTGGAGCCGAGGACGAGCTTCTGGTCCACGTACATCCCCCGCGAGTACTGTCCGTAATAAAGCGACTGCGCCAGCGCCGTCTGGCTCATGGCTAACTGCAGCTGCGATTGTCCGTCGGATTTTTTACTTTCACAAAACTCTGAGCTTTTGTCGTCCTCCTTCGCCTCGTCTTTGCGCTCCTTTCTCTGTCTCTCGGGCAGTGCGTATCCCTGGAGGTAGTAGGGGTCGTATCCGTGGTAATAAGGGGACTGCGGGTTATCTTTCACCGGATTCTTCGCTGGATTCGGATTAACGTTAACCTCAGCTGACGCAGATTTGGTGGCGCCGTCCTCCCCCGCGTCTGATATGTCCGAATACGCGGGGCTGTTGTTTTTACTGTCCACGCTGCACCCGTCCACGCGCGACGAGCCGCCGATGGAAGGACTCGGTGCGTTATCCGTGAACGTGTAGACTTTATCCGCCTCTGCTCGGATACTCGCCATCCGACTCTCCGGCGTCTCCGACAAGCCGTTCAGCACTTCCTGTTTGCTCAAGTGCTCCTTCAAAAGACTCCCCGGAATCTCTTTCACTGCCATTTTAGTTCCGTTTTCCTCAATTTTACAGTTTTCGCCGTTAGCCACCCTGCTAGCAACATCTTTAGCTAATTTGTCTTTCAATCTCTTCTTCTCCTTCTTTTTCAGCTCTTTGCTACAGCCCACGAGGGTCGCTTTGACTAAACTCGGCTCCACCACGAGACTTAATTTTGGTTTAATCGGTTTTAACGGAATATTTTTCGTGGTTAAACTCAGAGGCTGCTGTTGACCCGCTGGGTTTTCTGACACCGAGTTTGCGGCGTACGACGTGTTTGGGATCGCAATGAGTTTCGGCGGAGCAGGTGCCGGAGCGATCGGGCGGTTTATTCTTGATTTTGAGATCTTTTCGACTTTTCCATTCGCCTTTTTGCTCTTTTTATCAATCAAACCTTCCGCTTCGAGTTTCGGCATCTCCACGGTGGAGTTCCTGTCCGGCACCATGCAGTTTTCCAGCACCACCGTCATGTTGGAGATTATCGGTAAATTTGTCAAATCGTCTATGAGTCCGTCTTTGAGAATAGAAGTCCGCCGTGTTTTCGCGTTTTGATCCGTGCTCAGTAGAAGCCGCCTGTTTTTCGGAGACCCCACTGTGGTAACTTTATACAACGGTGCCGCTTTCTTCGTTGAACTATCCGAAATCTCGTAGCTGCCGATGGTGTCCTCACAGTCGGACAGTCGCTCCTCGCTCTCTGCGTCCTTCATCGCGTCTGTATCCGGTTTCTCCGCCTCCAGGTGTGCATGTGTTTGGTGGTAGCGCAGTCCGTTGATGTGTTTGTATCTCTTCGTGCAGTTGGGGTGTGGACAGTCGATGAGAATGGGCAGCCCTCCTCCACCCGGGTCCATGAAGGAGGGATCGTTTTTTCCTTGCGGCGTCGACGGGGCGCTGCGTGACTTCGCCCGGATGCGTTTCCCATTGGCGTTTTTCATATCATCAGCTCCCACTAAACTCAAATCCAAATCCGCCGGCGGTTTGTTCTTGCGTTTCCCGGACAAACTGTTGGTGGATTTGACGTCGTCCACGGTGAAGAATGAGGAGCGTCCGTTGGCGTTGATGAGGTTGAGGCTGCCACGGCGCCCCTTGTGGAGAGAGCTGGTGGTGCCTCCTCTGCTCCGGTGCGTCGTCGTCAGCGCGCGGACTTTAGCGGCGGGAGAGTCGAGGCAGGAGCGGTCACTCAGAGCCAATCGCAGCCTCTTTCCCCGACCACGAGCGCCGGGCAGGTCAGGATCCGAGCACGGGGAGTCACAGAACCTGGAACACAAGAAGAATGTTTAAAGTTTTACTTCTGTTCCATAAATTAAACTTCTATGGGGATTAAAGGGGGGCATCACACGTCTCTGGGGTATTAACTATGACACATCACATTAGGGGTGCACCGATACCCCTTTTTTGAAAACCGATACAAGTACGAGTCATTTAAGTACTTGCCGATACCGAGTACCGATGCCAATACTTTTAAACTCCCGAGTGAACGCTTCATCTACCCACTGAGCGGTCAGACTTAAGAGCGACACTGGGCAGACGCTGCTGCTCCAAATATCGGTGGTGAAACTTACGGACTTGATGTCACGTACCGGCGACTTCACGTGAGTCCTGACGCCATCGAAAACTTTAGGCAACATCATGTCTGTGGTGAAACGGCGACTGGGTAGCTCGTATCTGGGCTCGAGGACATCTGTCAGTCGCTGGAATCCAATATCGTCCACACCTGAAAAGACCTGGTCCAGCGCAATAAACTCGGTAAATGCCTCGGTTATTTTTTTTGCCCGGGGGCGATCTCTGGACATTTTCACCTCCTTCTTCAACCCTTTCGTTAAAGTTGGCTGGTGTTGGCGGCTGTTAGCCTTGATGAATTCGGCGTATTCGCCAGCATGGCGTGTTGGAGTTTGTTTGAGTGTTTTACTAGACGTGTCTTTTTCTCTGGACATTGGACAAAAACCTTTCTTTGTCTCCCCCTATCATTAAAGATCGGTAAAACAACACGGAATGACGTGAGGAAGGGGCGGAGGGGGTGGGGGGGGGCAGGGGCGTCAGGTGAGGGTCACAGGTGAGTAGGCGGAGCTTTACCTGGGAGGAGCCCAGTCGTGTTTGGTGCAATCCAACAGAGTCCCCACGTACGTCCTCTTCCTCCAGGTCACATTCACCACCAACACACCTGTCAATCATATACACCTGTCAATCACCTGTCAATCATATACACCTGTCAATCACCTGTCAATCATATACACCTGTCAATCATATACACCTGTGTTTGTGCGTGTTTCTGAGGGGTGTTTGTGTGTTTGTGCGTTGTCGTCATAATAGCCGTGTCTCAATTTGTGGTGTGCACAGTTCGGAGTGTGGTCTTAAGGGCTTGTACAGTCCTGAGTGCAGTCTGCGGACCGCATGGGCATCGGTGAAATGGGACGGGTCTGGCAACTACCAGATGCAGCCGCCGACTCCATTTTCTCCCGTAGAAGAAGTAGCGCGCGGTGCATGCTGGGATATATGACTGTGAGAAGTGTGCATGGATGCACAGATTTCCATGGAAACGACTGCGGTTTTCAGGGTGCATTTTAAGTGTGCATGGGACAAAAAACAAAAATGGGACAGCAGTGACGTATGGGGAAGTGACGTATGCGCCCTTAAAACCACACTGCGAACTGTGCACACTGCGAACTGAGACACGGCCCTTGTCTGAAAACCCCTCCCTGAAACTCCGCCCCCTGAAACTCCACCCCCTGAAACTCCGCCCCCTTAAACCCTGGCCCCCTGAAACCCTGCCCCCTGAAATTCCGCCCCTGAAACTCCACCCCTGAAACTCCACCCCTGAAACTCTGCCCCTGAAACTCCACCCCTGAAACCCATCCCTGAAACTCCACCCCTGAAACTCCACCCCTGAAACCCCTCCCTGAAACTCCACCCCCTGAAACTCCACCCCCGTAACTCCGCCCCCGTAACTCCGCCCCCTGCCGTAGCCGCCCTGTGATTGGGCCGACCTCTGCGGCGGTCCAGTTTAAACGTCCTGATGGATTGTCGTGGGTTTGTGGGCGCTCACCTTCCTGGGTCTCGTGCCACACGATGCCCTCCAGGTTGACGCTGGTGCCCGGCTGGCAGGGCCCTCTCTGGGGCCCCTCTCCCTCCCCACAGACCCTCTCCTGGGGGTTCGTGGTGTTCGTGCCCACGGAGCGAGTCCGGACCTGCTGCAGGACGGGTCTGTGCGACGGGAGGAGAGCGGAGGACAGGAGGGGCTTATGGTTCAGAGAGGAGGAGAGGGAGGAGGAGAGGGAGGAGGAGAGAGAAGAAGAGAGAGAGGGGAGCAGAGAGGAGGAGAGAGCTGGAGGAGAGCAGCCAGAGCCCACACAGGAGGACAGAGGGAAGAGAGTCTCCAGCTGAGAGAGAGAGAGAGAGGAGAGAGAGGGAGGAGAGAGAGGGAGGAGAGAGAGAGAGGGAGGAGAGAGAGAGAGAGGGAGATGAAGGGAGGAGAGAGAGAGAGAGAGACAGAGAGAGAGGGAGGAGAGAGAGAGGGAGATGAAGGGAGGAGAGAGAGAGAGAGAGACAGAGAGAGAGGGAGGAGAGAGAGAGAGAGGGAGGAGAGAGAGGGAGGAGAGAGAGAGAGAGGGAGATGAAGGGAGGAGAGAGAGAGAGAGAGACAGAGAGAGATTGAGGAGAGAGAGAGAGAGAGGGAGGAGAGAGAGAGAGAGAGAGATGAAGGGAGGAGAGAGAGAGAGAGGAGAGAGAGGGAGAGAGGGAGGAGAGAGAGAGAGAGGAAGATGAAGGGAGGAGAGAGAGAGAGACAGAGAGAGATTGAGGAGAGAGAGGGGGGAGAGGAAGGGAGGAGAGAGGGAGGGAGAGAGATAGTGAGAGGAGTGAGAGAGGAGAGAGACAGAGAGAGGGAGGAGAGGAGGGAGAGAGAGGGGGAGAGGAGGGAGAGAGAGAGAGGGAGGAGAGAGAGAGCGAGAGGGAGGAGAGAGAGAGGGACGGAGGGAGGGAGAGAGAGAGAGGGAGGAGAGAGAGAGAGGGGGGAGAGGAAGGGAGGAGAGAGAGAGGAGAGAGATAGTGAGAGGAGTGAGAGAGGAGAGAGACAGAGAGAGGGAGGAGAGGGAGGGAGAGAGAGGGGGAGAGGAGGGAGAGAGAGAGAGGGAGGAGAGAGAGAGCGAGAGGGAGGAGAGAGAGAGAGAAAGAGGGAGGAGAGAGAGAGGGAGGGAGGGAGGGAGAGAGAGAGAGAGAGGGAGGAGAGAGAGAGAGAGAGAGGGAGGAGAAAGAGAGGGGGAGGGAGGGAGGGAGAGAGAGAGGGAGGAGAGAGAGAGGGAGGAGAGAGAGAGAGAGAGGAGTGAGAGAGGAGAGAGAGAGAGGGAGGGAGGGAGGGAGAGAGAGAGAGAGAGAGAGAGAGGGAGGAGAGAGAGGGAGGAGAGAGAGAGAGGAGTGAGAGAGGAGAGAGACAGAGAGAGGGAGGAGAGGGAGGGAGAGAGGAGAGAGACAGAGAGAGGGAGGAGAGGGAGGGAGAGAGAGAGAGAGGGAGGAGAGAGAGGGAGGAGAGAGAGGAGTGAGAGAGGAGAGAGACAGAGAGAGGGAGGAGAGGGAGGGAGAGAGGAGAGAGACAGAGAGAGGGAGGGAGAGGAGGTAGAGAGAGAGCGAGAGGGAGGAGAGAGAGAGAGAGAGAGAGAGAGGGAGGGAGGAGAGAGAGAGAGAGAGAGAGAGGGAGGAGAGAGAGAGAGAGAGAGAGAGGGAGGAGAGAGGAAAGGAGGAAATGGGGAGGGGAGAGAGAGGAGGGATATAAAACATTAGATCTAAAGAACACGGACACAATCCCGGACCAGGATCCTAACCAGATCTGAGGGTCCTGGGAGGAGGAGGAGACCAGATGAAGACTTCAGGTTCCTCTGAGTCCAACAGAGTCCTGGTTCAGTCCTGGTCCAGACCTGGTTCAGTCCTGGTCCAGACCTGGTCCAGACCTGGTTCTGTCTTTCAGCACAGACCTGGTTGAACTTAAAGGAGACCCTGAGGACAAACTCAAAACACCCACGTGCACGCTCACACTGACACGTGCACACTCACAAACAACATCGGGACTCGAACCCACAACCTCCTCACTGAGAGGAGACAAACCACTGTGCCACAGGCCCAGACCAAAACACATGACCCAGACCAGGACTAAACCAGGACTGAACCAGGACTAAACCTGGAATAAACCAGGTCTAAACCAGGACTGAACCAGGTCTAAACCAGGACTGAACCAGGACTAAACCTGGAATAAACCAGGTCTAAACCAGGACTGAACCAGGACTGAACCAGGACTAAACCTGGAATAAACCAGGTCTAAATTCAGACTAAACCTGGACTAAACCAGGAATAAACCTGGACTAAACCTGGACTAAACCAGGTCTAAACCAGGACTAAATTTGGACTAAACCTGGACTAAGACAGGGCTAAACCAGGACTAAACCTGGACTGAACCTGGACTAAACCCGGACTAAACCAGGACTAAACCTGGACTAAACCTGGACTAAACCAGGACAAAACCAGGACTAGACCTGGAATAAACCAGGACTAAATTTGGACTAAACCTGGACTAAACCAGGAATAAACCTGGACTAAACCAGGACTAAACCAGGACTACCCAGGACTAAATTTGGACTAATCCTGGACTAAACCAGGGCTAAACCAGGACTAAACCAGGACTAAACCTGGACTGAACCAGGTCTAAACCAGGACTAAACCAGGAATAAACCAGGACTAAACCTGGACTGAACCAGGTCTAAACCAGGACTAAATTTGGACTAAACCTGGACTAAACCAGGGCTAAACCAGGACTAAACACGGACTAAACCAGGACTAAATTTGGACTAAACCTGGACTAAACCAGGGCTAAACCAGGACTAAACCTGGACTGAACCTGGACTAAACCCGGACTAAACCAGGACTAAACCTGGACTAAACCTGGACTAAACCAGGACAAAACCAGGACTAAACCTGGACTAAACCCGGACTAAACCCGGACAAAACCAGGACTAAACCTGGACTAAACCCTGACTAAACAGGACTAAACCAGGATTGAACCAGGAATAAACCTGGACTAAACAGGACAAAACCAGGGCTAAACCAGGACTAAACCCGGACTAAACCTGGACTAAACCAGGACAAAACCAGGACTAAACCTGGACTAAACCCGGAATAAACCCGGACTAAACCAGGACTAAACCTGGACTGAACCAGGACTAAATCAGGTCTAAACCTGGACTAAACCCGGACTAAAACAGGACTAAACCTGGACTAAACCAGGAATAAACCAGGACTAAACCTGGAGTGAACCAGGACTAAATCAGGTCTAAACCTGGACTAAAACAGGACTAAACCTGGACTAAACCAGGACTAAACAAGGACTAAATTCAGACTAAACCTGGACTACACCAGGGCTAAACTCAGACTAAAACAGGACTAAACCTGGACTAAACCAGGACTAAATTCAGACTAAATTCAGACTAAACCTGGACTACACCAGGACTAAACCCGGACTAAACCTGGACTAAACCCGGACTAAACCAGGACTAGGACTAAACCAGGACTAAACCTGGACTAAACCCGGACTAAACCAGGACTAAACCTGGACTAAACCCGGACTAAACCAGGACTAGGACTAAACCAGGACTAAACCAGGAATAAACCTGGACAAACCAGGACAAAACCAGGACTAAACCTGGACTAAACCCGGACAAAACCAGGACTAAACCTGGACTAAACCAGGACTAAACCCGGACTAAACCAGGACTGAACCAGGACTGAACCAGGACTGAACCAGGACTAAATCAGGTCTAAACCAGGACTAAACCAGGACTAAACTTGGACTAAACCAGGACTGAACCAGAACTGAACCCGGACTTAACCAGGACTGAACTAGGACTAAACCCGGACTAAACCAGGACTAAACCAGGACTAAACCCGGACTAAACCAGGACAAAACCAGGACTAAACCTGGACTAAACCCGGACTAAACCAGGACTAGGACTAAACCAGGACTAAACCCGGACTAAACCAGGACTAGGACTAAACCAGGACTAAACCAGGACTAAACCTGGACTAAACCAGGACTAAATTTGGACTAAACCAGGACTAAATTCAGACTAAACCTGGACTAAACCTGGACTAAACCAGGACTAAACTTGGACTAAACTTGGACTAAACCAGGACTGAACCAGGACTGAACCCGGACTGAACTAGGACTAAACCAGGGCTAAACCAGGACTAAACCTGGACTAAACCCGGACTAAACCAGGACAAAACCAGGACTAAACCTGGACTAAACCCGGACTAAACCAGGACTAGGACTAAACCAGGACTAAACCAGGACAGAACCAGCACTAAACCCGGACTAAACCAGGACTAAACCTGGACTAAACCAGGACAAAACCAGGACTAAACCTGGACTAAACCCGGACTAAACCAGGACTAAACCTGGACTAAACCAGGACAAAACCAGGACTAAACCTGGACTAAACCCGGACAAAACCAGGACTAAACCCGGACTAAACATGGACTAAAGCAGGGCTAAACCAGGACTAAACCCGGAATAAACCAGGTCTAAACCAGGACTAAACCTGGACTAAACCATGACTAACCCCGGACTAAACTAGGACTAAACCAGGACAGAACCAGGACTAAACCCGGACTCAACCTGGACTAAACCCGGACTAAACCTGGACTAAACCAGGGCTAAACCAAGACTAAACCAGGACTAAACCAGGCCTAAACCAGGATTAAACCTGGACTAAACCAGGACTAAATCAGGTCTAAACCTGGACTAAAACAGGACTAAACCTGGACTAAACCCGGACTACACCTGGACTAAACCAGGGCTAAACCAAGACTAAACCAGGACTAAACCAGGACTAAACCAGGATTAAACCTGGACTAAACCAGGACTAAACCAAGACTAAACCAGGACTAAACCAGGATTAAACCTGGACTAAACCAGGACTAAATCAGGTCTAAACCTGGACTAAAACAGGACTAAACCCGGACTAAACCAGGGCTAAACCAAGACTAAACCAGGACTAAACCAGGATTAAACCTC
>JAVJIX010000218.1:145000-182500 GCA_036785185.1 Paratrypauchen microcephalus | reverse complement strand
AAGTAGATCTACGGTCCGGTCCCTGAAGTAGATCTACGGTCCGGTCCCTGAAGTAGATCTACGGTCCGGTCCCTGAAGTAGATCTACGGTCCGGTCCCTGAAGTAGATCTACGGTCCGGTCCCTGAAGTAGGTCTACAGTCTGGTCCCTGAAGTAGATCTACGGTCCGGTCCCTGAAGTAGATCTACGGTCCGGTCCCTGAAGTAGATCTACGGTCCGGTCCCTGAAGTAGATCTACGGTCCGGTCCCTGAAGTAGATCTACGGTCCGGTCCCTGAAGTAGATCTACGGTCCGGTCCCTGAAGTAGATCTACAGTCTGGTCCCTGAGGTCCTCTGAAGCTCTTTGGTCTTTCCCGTGTTGGACAGTTGGGAGTCTGATTCTGTGGACAGGAGTCTTTCATACAGGCGACTCGTTAAAACAGGAGTCTGATTCAGGTGACGAGTGGATCAGGAGTGTCTCACTGGTCTGTGGGAGCAGAACTCTTCATGGTTGGTAGAGGATCAATGCAAATCAGTTCATAAATTTTCTTTAAAGTGATTTTCTGGATTTTCTTTTTGATTTTCTGTCTTGTAGTGTTAAAATAAACCTCCCATTAAAATTATAGACTGTTCATTTCTTTGTCAGTGGCAAATCTACAAAATCAGCAAGATCCTCCACTGTAGACTCACAACAGACCTGGACCAGACCTGGACCTGTCTGGTTTCTAGGTCAGTGTGGTGGACTCCTGGACTCTGGAGGTAAATATGAGGTGAGGACAAACACAAACTTTAGACCCAAACATGAGGCTCCGGTTTAAGACTTAAACCAGGACTAAACCAGGACTAAACCAGGACTACACCAGGACTAGACGGGTCAGCTCCCAAAACAAAGAAAGAACCAGTATCATGATACACCACGTCTGAATTGACTGAATAAAATATTATGAAGTTAAATAAAATGCTTCTGCTTTTAGTCCCGGTGTAGACCTGGTTTGGTTCTCGTTTAGGCCAGGTCTGGTCCTGGTTTAGACTTGTTCTGGTTCTGGTTTAGACCTGGTTTGACCCTGGTTTTAGCCCACACTCTGGGTTTTTGATGTTTTGTTTTGAGTGAAAGCTGAGACTCAAAGAATCATGGGAAACCACCTTCTTCACTGACACACGATACAACGAGGAGAATTAGTCCTGGTCTAGTCCTGGTCTAGTCCTGGTCTAGTCCTGGTTTAGTTCTGGTGTAGTCCTGGTTTAGTCCTGGTCTAGTCCTGGTTTAGTCCTGGTCTAGTCCTGGTTTAGTCCTAGTCTAGTCCTGGTTTAGTCCTGGTCTAGTCTTGGTTTAGTCCTGGTGTAGTCCTGGTTTAGTTCTGGTTTAGTCCTTGTGTAGTCCTGGTTTAGTCCTGGTCTAGTCCTGGTTTAGTTCTGGTGTAGTCCTGGTTTAGTTCTGGTTTAGTCCTTGTGTAGTCCTGGTTTAGTCCTGGTGTAGTCTTGGTTTAGTCCTGGTGTAGTCCTGGTTTAGTCCTGGTCTAGTCCTGGTTTAGTTCTGGTGTAGTCCTGGTTTAGTCCTGGTTTAGTTCTGGTCTAGTCCTGGTTTAGTTCTGGTCTAGTCCTGGTTTAGTCCTGGTCTAGTCCTGGTCTAATCCTGGTCTAGTCCTGGTCTATTCCTGGTCTATTCCTGGTCTAGTCTTGGTTTAGTCCTGGTGTAGTCCTGGTTTAGTCTAGTCCAGGTTTAGTCCTGGTCTAGTCTTGCTTTAGTCCTGGTGTAGTCCTGGTTTAGTCCTGGTCTAGTCCTGGTTTAGTTCTGGTTTAGTCCTGGTGTAGTCCTGGTTTAGTCCTGGTGTAGTCCTGGTTTAGTCCTGGTCTAGTCCTGGTTTAGTTCTGGTGTAGTCCTGGTTTAGTCCTGGTCTAGTCCTGGTTTAGTTCTGGTGTAGTCCTGGTCTAGTCCTGGTTTAGTTCTGGTGTAGTCCTGGTTTAGTCCTGGTCTAGTCCTGGTTTAGTTCTGGTGTAGTCCTGGTCTAGTCCTGGTTTAGTCCTGGTCTAGTCCTGGTTTAGTTCTGGTGTAGTCCTGGTTTAGTCCTGGTCTAGTCCTGGTTTAGTTCTGGTGTAGTCCTGGTGTAGTCCTGGTTTAGTCCTGGTCTAGTCCTGGTTTAGTTCTGGTCTAGTCCTGGTCTAGTCCTGGTCTAGTCTTGGTTTCATCCTGGTGTAGTCCTGGTTTAGTCCTGGTCTAGTCCTGGTTTAGTTCTGGTGTAGTCCTGGTTTAGTCCTGGTTTAGTTCTGGTCTAGTCCTGGTTTAGTTCTGGTCTAGTCCTGGTTTAGTCCTGGTCTAGTCCTGGTCTAATCCTGGTCTAGTCCTGGTCTATTCCTGGTCTATTCCTGGTCTAGTCTTGGTTTAGTCCTGGTGTAGTCCTGGTTTAGTCCTGGTCTAGTCCTGGTTTAGTTCTGGTCTAGTCCTGGTCTAGTCCTGGTCTAGTCTTGGCCTAGTCCTTCTTTAGTCCTGGTCTAGTCTTGGTTTAGTCTAGTCCAGGTTTAGTCCTGGTCTAGTCTTGGTTTAGTCCTGGTCTAGTCCTGGTTTAGTTCTGGTTTAGTCCTGGTGTAGTCCTGGTTTAGTCCTGGTGTAGTCCTGGTTTAGTCCTGGTCTAGTCCTGGTTTAGTTCTGGTGTAGTCCTGGTTTAGTCCTGGTCTAGTCCTGGTTTAGTCCTGGTCTAGTCTTGGTTTCATCCTGGTGTAGTCCTGGTTTAGTCCTGGTCTAGTCCTGGTTTAGTTCTGGTGTAGTCCTGGTTTAGTCCTGGTTTAGTTCTGGTCTAGTCCTGGTTTAGTTCTGGTCTAGTCCTGGTTTAGTCCTGGTCTAGTCCTGGTCTAATCCTGGTCTAGTCCTGGTCTATTCCTGGTCTATTCCTGGTCTAGTCTTGGTTTAGTCCTGGTGTAGTCCTGGTTTAGTCCTGGTCTAGTCCTGGTTTAGTTCTGGTCTAGTCCTGGTCTAGTCCTGGTCTAGTCCTGGTCTAATCCTGGTCTAGTCCTGGTCTAATCCTGGTCTAGTCCTGGTCTAGTCTTGGCCTAGTCCTTCTTTAGTCCTGGTCTAGTCTTGGTTTAGTCTAGTCCAGGTTTAGTCCTGGTCTAGCCCTGGTTTAGTCCTGGTCTAGTCCTGGTCTAATCCTGGTCTAGTCCTGGTCTAATCCTGGTCTAGTCCTGAGCTAGTCTTGGTCTAGTCCTTCTTTAGTCCTGGTCTAGTCTTGGTTTAGTCTAGTCCTGGTTTAGTCCTGGTCTAGTCCTGGTCTAATCCTGGTCTAGTCCTGGTCTATTCCTGGTCTATTCCTGGTCTAGTCTTGGTTTAGTCCTGGTGTAGTCCTGGTTTAGTCTAGTCCAGGTTTAGTCCTGGTCTAGTCCTGGTCTAATCCTGGTCTAGTCCTGGTCTATTCCTGGTCTATTCCTGGTCTAGTCTTGCTTTAGTCCTGGTGTAGTCCTGGTTTAGTCCTGGTCTAGTCCTGGTTTAGTTCTGGTTTAGTCCTGGTGTAGTCCTGGTTTAGTCCTGGTGTAGTCCTGGTTTAGTCTTGGTCTAGTGCTGGTTTAGTTCTGGTGTAGTCCTGGTTTAGTCCTGGTCTAGTCCTGGTTTAGTCCTGGTCTAGTCTTGGTTTCATCCTGGTGTAGTCCTGGTTTAGTCCTGGTCTAGTCCTGGTTTAGTTCTGGTGTAGTCCTGGTTTAGTCCTGGTTTAGTTCTGGTCTAGTCCTGGTTTAGTTCTGGTCTAGTCCTGGTTTAGTCCTGGTCTAGTCCTGGTCTAATCCTGGTCTATTCCTGGTCTAGTCTTGGTTTAGTCCTGGTGTAGTCCTGGTTTAGTCCTGGTCTAGTCCTGGTTTAGTTCTGGTCTAGTCCTGGTCTAGTCCTGGTCTAGTCCTGGTCTAGTCCTGGTTTAGTCCTGGTCTAGTCCTGGTCTAGTCCTGGTTTAGTCCTGGTCTAGTCCTGGTTTAGTCCTGGTGTAGTCCTGGTTTAGTCCTGGTCTAGTCCTGGTTTAGTTCTGGTGTAGTCCTGGTTTAGTCCTGGTCTAGTCCTGGTTTAGTCCTGGTCTAGTCTTGGTTTCATCCTGGTGTAGTCCTGGTTTAGTCCTGGTCTAGTCCTGGTTTAGTTCTGGTGTAGTCCTGGTTTAGTCCTGGTTTAGTTCTGGTCTAGTCCTGGTTTAGTTCTGGTCTAGTCCTGGTTTAGTCCTGGTCTAGTCCTGGTCTAATCCTGGTCTAGTCCTGGTCTATTCCTGGTCTATTCCTGGTCTAGTCTTGGTTTAGTCCTGGTGTAGTCCTGGTTTAGTCCTGGTCTAGTCCTGGTTTATTTCTGGTCTAGTCCTGGTCTAGTCCTGGTCTAGTCTTGGCCTAGTCCTTCTTTAGTCCTGGTCTAGTCTTGGTTTAGTCTAGTCCAGGATTAGTCCTGGTCTAGCCCTGGTTTAGTCCTGGTCTAGTCCTGGTCTAATCCTGGTCTAGTCCTGGTCTAATCCTGGTCTAGTCCTGGTCTAATCCTGGTCTAGTCCTGAGCTAGTCTTGGTCTAGTCCTTCTTTAGTCCTGGTCTAGTCTTGGTTTAGTCTAGTCCAGGTTTAGTCCTGGTCTAGCCCTGGTCTAGTCCTGGTTTAGTCCCAGGACTAAACCAGGATTGTAACCAGTTTTTGGACCATGGTCTGGTGTTTATTTGCAAACAGATCCGCGCTCTGAACTCTGGACACAAACAAACGCTCTGATTGGCCAATGGCTCTGACCACTTTCTGCATCCCGCTCTCTGATTGGCTTTCTGTTGTAATCGCACTCCTCTGGCCGCTCTCTGATTGGCTGTCGTGTATAACCGTGCTTCAGACGGTGTTCTGTGATTGGCTGGGCTCTCCCGTAGCCCCTCCTTCTCTCTCCCTCTGGCTCAGGTGTGTGTGTCAGTGTCGCACGGCCCTCCTCACATCTGCATCTCCCACTTTTACTCTTTTTATTTCTGATTAATTTGGGATAAAAGTGAAACTAAAACATGAACGAGACACAAGAGGAGGCGAAGAGGAGCTCCAGAGCCACCAGACCAGACCTGAGAGACCTGTGAGTGACAAAGACCTGGTTTAGACCTGGTTTAGACCTGGTTTAGACCTGGTTTAGTCCTGGTTTAGACCTGGTTTAGACCTGTTTTAGACCTGGTTTAGACCTGGTTTAGTCCTGGTTTAGTCCTGGTTTAGACCTGTTTTAGACCTGGTTTAGACCTGGTTTAGTCCTGGTTTAGTCCTGGTTTAGACCTGGTTTAGACCTGGTTTAGTCCTGGTTTAGACCTGGTTTAGTCCTGGTTTATACCTGGTTTAGTCCTGGTTTAGACCTGGTTTAGTCCGGGTTTAGTCCTGGTTTAGACCTGGTTTAGTCCTGGTTTAGTCCTGGTTTAGTCCGGGTTTAATCCTGGTTTAGTCCTGGTCTAGTCCTGGTTCAGTCCTGGTTTAGTCCGGGTTTAGTCCGGGTTTAGACCTGGTTTAGACCTGGTTTAGTCCTGGTTTAGTCCGGGTTTAGTCCTGGTTTAGACCTGGTTTAGTCCTGGTTTAGTCCTGGTTTAGTCCTGGTTTAGACCTGTTTTAGACCTGGTTTAGACCTGGTTTAGTCCTGGTGTAGTCCTTGTTTAGACCTGGTTTAGACCTGGTTTAGACCTGGTTTAGACCTGGTTCAGTCCTGGTTTAGTCCTGGTTTAGACCTGGTTTAGTCCTGGTTTAGTCCTGGTTTAGACCTGTTTTAGACCTGGTTTAGACCTGGTTTAGTCCTGGTGTAGTCCTTGTTTAGACCTGGTTTAGACCTGGTTTAGACCAGGTTTAGACTGTGGAAGAAATTCACAAGACCTCGTAGGAAAAATGCAGGCACTTTAATGTTGAACAGCAGACATGATTCTCCATCTCCTTGTCGTCTCCCATCGTCTCCTGTCTTGGTGCAGAACTGAGCTAAATTTAACCTACAGACTTGTTAACCATTAACTCAAACTAGGACGCTTAAGTAATGAAGTTATGCAAACAACGGGTCAATGGTGGTACATAACATAATAATAAAACACAGGCAAAGTCCAGTTTAAAAGACCACGTCTCTAGGTAATTCACTGAATCAGCATAAATCAGCCATAGTTGTCGTAAACCTCAATGTATTGGTAACTATTGATTGATAACACAAGAACAGAACATCAGCGACCTTTGACGTATTTCATAACAAAGATTATTTTCCTCACAGTTCCCTCCTTTGATCACATAAACACATGTGATCACACTTACATAGTAGAGTGGCAAGATGCTCCCTCTACAAATAAAATTAATCATCCCAAAATAACAATTTAACCTTAGCATTCATAGAGCATAACACATCTCAATGTCTTTATGTCAATATATCATGTAAATCATTGTACAAAACTCGGACGGCAGAATAAGTCACAAGGAGCAACACCTTAGGGCTTAGAATTTAAATTATTCATTTATTCAGCCAAAACTTAATTCGTTCAATTTTGATCAGACTAGATTAATGTATCAATAAGTCAAAATTACTCTATTAAACCTCTGAGGCAAGGACAACGCAACAGCAAATTACAATTAAAATAGCAATTGCAGTCACTATGGTAGTGATAATGGAGACAATTGTCGCAGCCCATGGGCCAAACATTTTATGAAACCAACTTGTCCAGGCATATTCAAGTACACCAGAGTTTCTTTAAGCTGTGGGGACAAGGACCTCTTATGGACATGGTCTGGTCCAGTTTTATATAGAACTTGAGTCGGTTTTAAATTCAATGAATCTGTAGGACCTATAGTGAATGGGATAATTAGCATAATTGGCACACACACACCTCACCATGTTGGAGATAGTATTGCATACAGACGGAAGTCTGCACATAACCACCAAATATCTGCTCATGAAATGGATTGGTTAGTCAAAAGTGAAAAAAAATTGTCATAATTGTCAGAAGTAAAAGTCTAAAAGTAAAAGTCTGATTACAAAAATTATTAGTAAAACCCTCAATGTCAACTCTGTTGTCAGTCCTTATGTCTGCGTTTGTGATCGTATCTCTGAGAAAACATGTATACATTGCAGTTCCCATTTTCCAAATAGTGGGTATGTCCTTTGAAGTTACAACCGGTAACTTGTCATGGAGTTAATAACACTCATCAGTCCATTCAAATGATTTTCTAATAAAGAGCTTAAGTATACTCGTCAAGTCCTTGTTATTGGAATATGGTATGAATGCAGTAGTTAGTTGTGGTCTGGCAGCCGAACATACAATACAATCTTCTGTGGTCAGAGTATGGAACGTATATTGTACTCATTTTAAACAAGTGTTTTCTATCATTTCCAATCCTGTCTCTATTTTTATTGCTTCAGTCAAAGAATTTATTTCATTCACTGGAGCAATCTTATTAGTTACTAATATGGTTATGTGGATATAGCCTTCAAAATTTAAATTGATTCTCCGATTACATGAAACAGTGGTAGTAAAACGGTTTATATTTGCAATGCCTCATCTTTCCTGATCTTTGTCAGGGTAATTCTCTGCTGTTGATCAGTTCTAAAATCACCTTGGTCTGTATTATGATGATCGTCCGTACTAGAAATTGCTCTGACATTGTTTGTGACCTTGTGGTCCTCATAATTATTAACTCTAGTCAGACAAGTGTCTTTTACAAACAATTTGGGTATTAAAAACATAATCTATAGCGGGTATGTTTTGACCTACAGTCCAATATTTCACATACGTTGAATAAAACACTATATATTTGGCCTTCATAGCAATATTTTTCATTCTGGAAATTTTTGAAAGTTCTCATTTTGCCCTTTTAGTGCTCCTTGTGTCTTACCCATATGGTTGGCTGAGTTGGTCGTGCCGTGAGTGGTCGTTGTGGTTGTCGTGTTGTTTGCCAGCCGTCCGAGATCAGTCTCAGTCAGTGGAATGTCCCCATACTATAACAACAGAAAATAATATAATCAGCGTAGTCAAGATTACACATTGTAAATTTAACAAATAATCATAATATGGCCTATACTGTCCTTTTTCTTCTCTATCTCCTCGATCTCCTCCCTTTTTCCTCCCCTTCTGGAGCCTCAGCGACGAAGGGTCGGGTGGGGTCATCAGCTGTTCATCGGTTTCAGCATCCGGTCCTGCATAGGCAGCTTCATCCTGGTTCCAGTAGTCCATTGATGGTTTCTTAAATTCCTGCTGCTTGTTCTTCTTTGAGTTCATTTTGGTATTTCTGCAGTTGGAGTTTCATAGTGGCCAGTTCCAGCTCCTGCTTCTTCTCCTCGGCCTCTTTTTTTACCCCTCTGGTACTTGTTTATTTGATGGCTGCAGTGTGCATCGAACTCATCGTCAGATTTAGTGTATATGCCCATCACGTTGTCCAAAGCGTCTTGCACTGCTTTTGGCATACCTTTCACCAGAGCTGAGCGATAGATGATTGACATTCCTGCTCTGGCATCGATCCGCTCTCCTGTGGCATCATGGTATAGATTAGTAGCACGTTGTTTGTAACTGTAGTAGTCTTCGTTGTCTTTCATTTGCATTGACAACAATTCTTCGGTCACGACAGAAGGATAGCGTTGACTGAGTTCTCTCTCCAGCACATCACGATAGTTGTATACGCCTTCTTGATCACACAGTGCATATCTCAAGCTCCTTTCGATAGCTTTTTTGATGTTTCTGGCAACAGTTTCGTCAGCAGCTTTGGTCAGAGCAGCCTGAATATCACCCCAGCAAAGTTGGTCTCCTGCGGTTTGTTTGAAAAGAGCTCTTAGCCATGGTAAGCCACCTTTGGTAAGTCTTGGAAGTGTCAACATCAAAGCACTCCAGTCTTTGATTGAAAATGGCTGATAGACCACAGTTTGACCATCTGTTCTCACTGGATACACACTTGCTTTTGGCTCTCGTTCCTTCCGCTGGCTGGGAGTATAAACTCCTGTCATCGGTTTGTGCGTTGCCCTGGAGGATGAATCTTCTCCAAAATGGGAGGGCTTCGAGGATGTAGCAGCTTTAGTATCGGGGCTTCTCAGCTTGCCGCTGGTGTAGGGTGAGGGATGGTATGGTCTTGGTGACTTGTACATGTTATCAAGTAGAGAAATCTCTCCGTCAGTGTCCTCATCACAGTCTTTTGCCCTTCTGTGTGACCTTCCTCTTCTCTCAGCAGACCCTTTTTCATCTTCGGTGTCACAACAAGAGTCTCTGAAATGTCTATGAGTTAGCACTGAATCTTCCTTTATTTTCACTTCTTTTCCGGTTTTCTTTAGGACCAAGATAGAAGACAGTTCTTTGGTATCTTGTAGGACTTTCAGGACTTTTGATTTGCTCGGGCTTGTTTGGGGTCCGCTTCATCCTGGAGTGCTTTATTCAACCAATATTCTGTCAACTGGCCAACCATGATAAAGTGTGAGGACATTTTGTGGTAATTTGGTTTTTTAAAGTTTAATTATTTATTTATTATACAAATTTTGGGCACAACGTCCGGTTTATGACTTTTTAGTGAATGTATCGCTATTTTGAGTACTGTGTACTTTTGATTCTACCTTTGGCTCTAAAAAATTTAATTCTTGGGGGCTTCTCCGTTCTATAGACAGTTCTCTAGAAGGGAGAAGAAATTTGACTTAGATAATTATGACTTCAGGTTATAATTAGTTTAAAATATTTAATTTAAAATTTTAATCACCTGATTTACGCACAGTTTTTTTTGCCTCAATTAGAATATGTGTCCGTCACGTTTTGTTGTCTGCGGGACGGTCCGAATTGCAGCTATTAAGTTTTAAGCTTCTGCAACAAAGAAAAGTAGCGCAGGAGTAAACGTAGAATTTTGAAAATAATTATTTTATTAATATTTAATTTAGATAAAACAAGAACTCCCAATCTTAAGTTATTTATAAAAGCAATTAGTTTATCCAGTACCTCCTTTAATATGACAGGTGATATAACCTTTTATATTTTTGAATTGTACCCGAAAAAATGAACTGTAATAAATTAAAAATAACTTTTAGCAATTTAAACCTCTATACTCCAATTATTTGTATTAAATTTTAAAATGTATCTACCTCCTCAATTGTTTTAGGACCTGATTGCCGATAAGATATTTACTTTAATAATTGCAATGCTGTCTCAATAGCTTAAACTGTTTCTTATTTATTTATTATTTCGTTCATTGATGGCACCGTGCAAAGAGTAATTCTCACACTGCTCCTTTAAACTCAAACTAGTCCAACTCGTACTGAGCAAACATACAGACCAGAGGCGCTCCGAGCCTGAAGCAACAAAGCGCTTTCTTTAATTCCCACATAACACTCAAAATACAGACTGACACTATTCTATCCTTGTCCCTAATTTTTCTAATTCCTTTTTCTCAACTCTTACAACATTAACAAGAACAACAACATTAATAGAGCTAAATTACGAGCTGACATATCTTTCCCTGTGACCTCTTGACCTCTCTGCTCGCTGCCGCTCATACACACACACACACACACAGAGAGACCGCAGGCAGAAATAGACACTCTTAACAAGATTTATTATTCCCATGAAATTGATTAAGCTAGCAAATCTTTGAGAGCTGAATTTAAAATATTTACAATTGTATTAAATTTAGAATTTATTGATTTAAATAAATTACACAATACAAGACTTTTAATTGAGATTCGCCAAAACAAGACAATTTTCAGTAAATAGAAAAATCTCCCGTTTTAGGTTATTCTCCAAATATTCCAGGACATGCAATAATTTAGAGATTTATTCCGAATTTTAAGAACATGCAATTTATTTCTAAGAACATGCAATTTTAAATTACTCAATAAATGCAGAATTATTTGATCCAAGTATCATTTGTAAGATCATGACACTCACACAACCAGAATTTCCACAAACATCTCTCCAATAAATGCCATAATTCTTATCTTTCAACATTCTTCTATCACATTTTATTTATAATCAAAGCTTTCAACAAGACTTTACATAAACCACCATAGCCAATATTTTAACTCAAATCAAGACTCTAAACATCTCTCCATCTCATGTTTGCTCAAATAAGTGCTTCTTACAACAATTCAACTTATTTACAAAGTGCCATCAATTTGAACAATTCATTTATACTATCTTCCTCTTTAAATCGACACCAAGAAACAAATCTCCCAGGTATTTCTAAATGTGTCATACTCGTCTTTTAATTTTTTCAGTATCTGCGTAATTTTGGTGGAATTAGCCGAACACAGACTTTTCGTTATATTTTCAGTTTTTTCTGTAATCTCTTTTACAAGCTCAGCTTTTAGTTTCAAGTGTATTTCTTTTTCACAAACTTTTGATGACGCTCTCGTAACAGTACTACCAGACGGGAGAGTCATAAAAAGGCAACCTGCTTGTAATTTAAGTCGTTTTTCCAGGTACAACTCAATTTAACTTTGGTCACATCAGTTTCCTGTACCAAAGTATTATTAATTTTGTCACAAACAAAATTGCGCATCCCCTATAAGATTGAGTATGCTACGAGTGTCTGTCAATTCGTGTTAGTTGCGTTTAGTTGGACAATTGACCTTCGGCCAATTCTACAGAAGCAAGTGACGTCATGTTCTTCGAACTCTTACTTCTGCATCCTGGGTGTCTTGAGAGCTTAAGGCAATCAAAAACACCAATAATGTTACTTTTGGAATTCCTTTTTTTGTAAACTCAAATTAGGAGTTTTTGTTTTTTCTTTTTGTGTAAAGTTTAACCACAAAAGTGTTTTTTCTTACAAAATCAGCTTTTTTTCTCTCTTCGTGCAAAGCAATAAACACGGAACTTAATTAATAACTTTGTTTTTTAATCACGCTTTATCAAATTTAAAGCTTAAACGCTCACTATTATTTTGATTCTACGCTCCTTCTTTTCTCACGTGTTGGCGTACAAACACGGACTTTTTAATTACTGATTTGATATTGTTTTAAAATTACCACTTAATTTATTACAAAGGTCCCTCACAAAACATCACATATAATTTTGGTTTTTGGCCAATGTGACAGATATTCTTTGAAAAAGGCACTGCCATACCGTTTTGTGGAGCGCTCTGGATGCGTTGTCTCTCAGAGGGGCCTTTGGGGAGACGACTGCCTGGTCCTTTCTGCATAGTTCTTTCACGTCGCGGTGTCACCAATTGTGGAAGAAATTCACAAGACCTCGTAGGAAAAATGCAGGCACTTTAATGTTGAACAGCAGACATGATTCTCCATCTCCTTGTCGTCTCCCATCGTCTCCTGTCTTGGTGCAGAACTGAGCTAAATTTAACCTACAGACTTGTTAACCATTAACTCAAACTAGGACGCTTAAGTAATGAAGTTATGCAAACAACGGGTCAATGGTGGTACATAACATAATAATAAAACACAGGCAAAGTCCAGTTTAAAAGACCACGTCTCTAGGTAATTCACTGAATCAGCATAAATCAGCCATAGTTGTCGTAAACCTCAATGTATTGGTAACTATTGATTGATAACACAAGAACAGAACATCAGCGACCTTTGACGTATTTCATAACAAAGATTATTTTCCTCACAAGACCTGGTTTAGACCTGGTTTAGTCCTGGTGTAGTCCTTGTTTAGACCTGGTTTAGACCTGGTTTAGACCAGGTTTAGACCTGGTTCAGTCCTGGTTTAGTCCTGGTTTAGACCTGGTTTAGTCCTGGTGTAGTCCTTGTTTAGACCTGGTTTAGTCCTGGTTTAGTCCTGGTTTAGACCTGGTTTAGTCCTGGTGTAGTCCTTGTTTAGTCCTTGTTTAGACCTGGCTTAGTCCTGGTTTAGTCCTGGTGTAGACCTGGTTTAGTCCTGGTTTTGCCTGGTTTAGACCTGGTTTAGTCCTGGTTTAGTCCTGGTTTAGTCCTGGTATAGTCCTGGTTTAGTCCTGGTTTAGACCTGGTTTAGTACTGGTTTAGTCTTGGTGTAGTCCTGGTTTAGTCCTGGTTTAGTCCTGGTTTAGACCTGGTTTAGTCCTGGTTTAGTCCTGGTATAGTCCTGGTTTAGTCCTGGTTTAGACATGGTTTAGTACTGGTTTAGTCTTGGTTTAGACCTGGTTTAGTCCTGGTTTAGTCCTGGTATAGTCCTGGTTTAGTCCTGGTTTAGACCTGGTTTAGTCCTGGTTTAGTCCTGGTTTAGTCCTGGTTTAGTCCTGGTTTAGTCCTGGTTCAGTCCTGGCTTAGTCCTGGTTTAGTCTTGGTGTAGACCTGGTTTAGTCCTGGTTTAGTCCTGGTTTAGTCCTGGTTTAGTCCTGGTTCAGTCCTGGCTTAGTCCTGGTTTAGTCCTGGTCTCAGACACCTGAGACGACCACAATAGACCGGCTCTAGCCTCAGATCGGGTTTGGTTCTGGACTCAGTCTTGCGCTTTCAATTAAAGCTGCACTGTGTCACTTTTCTACCACCCGTTCGTCTCCATGGAGATGCCGTTACTGTGTCTGGAATGTTCCAAGTATGTCATTAAACTCTCTACATTTTATTGCTGAAAAACACCTTTAAAAAAACAAAAAACAAAACGTGCATTCTTACAGTGAGAGGACTCTCCACAGATCTGACCTGTACCTGTGTTGTGATTGATCGTCTCATTGATCGATCTGACCTGTACCTGTGTTGTGATTGATCGTCTCATTGATCAGTGACACAGATTTGTTTGTTTGCCTCTGGAGGGCGGAGTCTAAAGTGGGTCAGGTTTATTTTTTTTAAATGTTTCTCAGGTTACAAAACTTTACAGTTTTTTCACATTTCTCAGAATCCTCAGACCCTCATGTTTCTACTGAAGCCTCCTCAGACCCTCATGTTTCTGCTGAAGTCTCCTCACACCCTCATGTTTCTGCTGAAGCCTCCTCAGACCCTCATGTTTCTGCTGAGGCCTCCTCAGACCCTCATGTTTCTACTGAAGCCTCCTCAGACCCTCATGTTTCTGCTGAAGCCTCCTCAGACCCTCATGTTTCTGCTGAACCCTCCTCAGACCCTCATGTTTCTGCTGAAGCCTCCTCAGACCCTCATGTTTCTGCTGAACCCTCCTCAGACCCTCATGTTTCTGCTGAAGCCTCCTCAGACCCTCATGTTTCTGCTGAAGCCTCCTCAGACCCTCATGTTTCTGCTGAAGTCTCCTCACACCCTCATGTTTCTGCTGAAGCCTCCTCAGACCCTCATGTTTCTGCTGAAGCCTCCTCAGACCCTCATGTTTCTACTGAAGCCTCCTCAGACCATCATGTTTCTACTGAAGCCTCCTCAGACCATCATGTTTCTGCTGAGGCCTCCTCAGACCCTCATGTTTCTGCTGAACCCTCCTCAGACCCTCATGTTTCTGCTGAGGCCTCCTCAGACCCTCATGTTTCTGCTGAACCCTCCTCAGACCCTCATGTTTCTGCCGAGGCCTCCTCAGACCCTCATGTTTCTGCTGAACCCTCCTCACACCCTCATGTTTCTACTGAAGCCTCCTCAGACCCTCATGTTTCTGCTGAACCCTCCTCAGACCCTCATGTTTCTACTGAAGCCTCCTCAGACCCTCATGTTTCTGCTGAACCCTCCTCAGACCCTCATGTTTCTACTGAAGCCTCCTCAGACCCTCATGTTTCTGCTGAACCCTCCTCAGACCCTCATGTTTCTGCTGAAGCCTCCTCAGACCCTCATGTTTCTGCTGAACCCTCCTCAGACCCTCATGTTTCTGCTGAACCCTCCTCAGACCATCATGTTTCTGCTGAGGCCTCCTCAGACCCTCATGTTTCTGCTGAAGCCTCCTCAGACCATCATGTTTCTGCTGAGGCCTCCATCATGAGGTCAGAACATGTGAAAGAACAGGACTCATGATGGAAACCTTCAGGACTGGACCATGGGCTTTATTTGTTGCAGGGATGAATTTGGAGTCAGGTCCATATGAGGAAAATGACATTTTTAAATTCTTGTTGCTCGTCTTGGTCAGGACCTCAGCTGGAGCATGTTTTTGGGTTGATGGTGGAAACCAGAGTGCCCGGAGAGAACCCGGGGATCGTATCTGGAACCTTCTTGTTGTGAGGCGTGAGTGCTCGCCACTCAGCCTCAGCCTCCGTGCCACCAAAAGTGAATCGTCACGAACAGGATTCGAACCTGTGCGGGGACACCCCATTGGATTTCGAGTCCAACGCCTTAACCTCTCGGCCACCGTGACTCCGGTTCTTCTCTCAAACAGAAAACACTGTTCCACCTTGTGATGTCATGTGGTGATACAGTAAGTAAGTGTTCCACTATGTTTTTAAACTCCACACACCTTCACTTTGGAGTAATTAGTCTTAGACTGTCTAAGACTAATTAATATAATATAATATAATCCAAATAAATTAGAATATTTCAGCCCTGGAAATGCCAGTCTTTACGGAAAACGACCACTTGATGACATCACAAGGTGGAACAGAGTGTTTGGAGCTTTGGAGATGTAGACAGATGAATAATAAAGAGTTCCTCAAACATGTGAATGAAACAAACTCAACTCCAGGTGTGTTTTTGAGGAGGAACATCATTAGAACATGACTTAGAGCTCACAGGGGCCAGGTTTACTTGATATAGGAGCTTTAAATGGACCTAAACCTTCTGCTGATGTTTCTCCACAGCTCAGACATGGAGGGAGGCTGTGAGGAGCGACTCCGGGTCAGCAGAGCCATCAGTGACCCGCTCCACAACCAGACCCAAGACCGGACCCAAGACCCCAACCAGGATCCTGACCAGAACCTGAGAAGAAAACCAGCTCTCGTCAGGTCTGAGGCTCCACAGCTCCCTCTGGTGTCACTCAGCAGACCCTCCAGGAATTCACGATGTTGCGATTTGCAACTTCAACGCAACTTCAGCCAATCCCCATGAATTCAGGGCGGTGTTGCAATTTTGACCGCAATCGCAACTTTCCCGCAATTTTTACTAATTTTGACCAATCATCGGCGACGTATTGAACGCCGACCAACTTCCTTCTGCCTTACTTCCGTGTGACAAAACGAAACTGCGGCTGTGTCCCAGTTCCCAGAGCGCACAGCTCGGAGCGCGGCCCGAAGGGGGCTCAGACTGCAGTCAAGGAGGTGCACACTTACTCAGCCCCGACTGCAGTCCGCGGACCGCTTAACGACTGCGGTCTTCGGACTGCATGTTAACTGCGTATGGGACAAAAAAGAAGTGGGACAGCAGTCGTCGTGCTGGTGTACTGTCGAAAAGTGTGACCCACATGCCCTTCGGGCCACGCTCCGAACTGTGCGCTCTGGGAATTGGGACACGGCTTCTAATGGCAAAGAAACATGTCTGCGGCACCATTTGCCCACAAAAATAACAGCAAAAGACCGAAACAGTTCCCCTCCTAGTAGTCATTTATTTTCGATGTTGGTAAGGTTGTTTTAGGACCATATCTGTGATCTCTGTGTCTTTGTATTATTCTTTGTCAGTAATAACTCAGTATTCAAAATATTACTCAATTTTAATTACAAAAAGCGAAAATCGCAACTATTTATCGCAACTTTCACTTCCTCCCGCAACAAAATTGCAACAAAAACCTTTAAAACACCGCAACTTTCATCGCAACTTTTTGGAAAACCTCCCGCAAATTCAGGCATTTTAGCCGCAACAATCACAAAAAATGCCCGTGAAATCCTGGGGGGTCTGACTCAGGTAAAACACTGAAGGTTCTGTTTGTGTTCAGGTCCAAGACGTTTGACCCGTCTCTGCTCCGAGAAGCTTCTGAGGCTGACCCGAAGATCCAAAGGAAGAAGTCCCAATACAACCAGGTACTACACTACACCTAACCCGCCCAAAACCTAACCAGACCCACCAACCCACCCACCTTCAGAACAACCAGACCCACCTAACACAACCACCTTCAGAACAACCAGACCCACCATTCCAACCACCTTCAGAACAACCAGACCCACCAACACAATCACCTTCAACCCAACCACGTTCAGAACAACCAGACCCACCATCCCAACCGCCTTCAGAACAACCAGACCCGCCTAACACAACCACCTTCAGAACAACCAGACCCACCAACACAAACACCTTCAGAACAACCAGACCCACCTAACACAACCACCTTCAGAACAACCAGACCCACCAAACCAACCACCTTCATAACAACCAGACCCACCAACACAACCACCCCAAAACAACCAGACCCACCAAAACAACCTCCTTCAGAACAATCAGACCCACAACCCAACCACCCTCAGAACAACCAGACCCACCAACCCAACCACCTTCAGAACAACCAGACCCGCCTAACACAACCACCTTCAGAACAACCAGACCCACCATCCCAACCGCCTTTAGAACAACCAGACCCACCATTCCAACCGCCTTTAGAACAACCAGACCCACCATCCCAACCACCTTCAGAACAACCAGACCCACCAACACAATCACCTTCAACCCAACCACGTTCAGAACAACCAGACCCACCATCCCAACCGCCTTCAGAACAACCAGACCCGCCTAACACAACCACCTTCAGAACAACCAGACCCACCAACACAAACACCTTCAGAACAACCAGACCCACCAACACAACCACCTTCAGGACAACTAGACCCACCAACACAATCACCTTCAACCCAACCACCTTCAGAACAACCAGACCCACCAACACAACCACCTTCAGAACAACCAGACTCACCAACACAACCAACTTCAACCCAACCATCTTCAAAACAACCAGACCTACCAACAAGACTACCTTTAGAACAACCAGACCCACCAACCCAACCACCTTCAGAACAACCAGACCCACCATCCCAGCCACCTTCAGAACAACCAGACCCACCATCCCAACCACCTTCAGAACAACCAGACCCACCAACACAACCACCTTCAGAACAACCAGACCCACCAACACAACCACCTTCAGGACAACTAGACCCACCAACACAACCACCTTCAGAACAACCAGACCCACCAACACAACCACCTTCAGAACAACCAGACCCACCAACACAACCACCTTCAGAACAACCAGACCCAGCAGCACAACCACCTTCAGAACAACCAGCCGCACCAACACAACCACCTTCAGAACAACCAGACCCACCAACCCAACCACCTTCAGAACAACCAGACCCACCATCCCAGCCACCTTCAGAACAACCAGACCCACCAACCCAACCACCTTCAGAACAACCAGACCCACCAACACAATCACCTTCAGAACAACCAACCACCATCCCAGCCACCTTCAGAACAACCAGACCCACCAACACAACCACCTTCAGAACAACCAGACCCACCAACACAACCAACTTCAACCCAACCACCTTCAAAACAACCAGACCTACCAACAAAACCACCTTTAGAACAACCAGACCCACCAACCCAACCACCCTCAGAATAACCAGACCCACCAACCCAACCACCTTCAGAACAACCAGACCCACCAACACAACCACCTTTAGAACAACCAGACCCACCAACCCAACCACCTTCAGAACAACCAGACCCACCATCCCAGCCACCTTCAGAACAACCAGACCCACCAACCCAACCACCTTCAGAACAACCAGACCCACCAACACAATCACCTTCAGAACAACCAACCACCATCCCAGCCACCTTCAGAACAACCAGACCCACCAACCCAACCACCTTCAGAACAACCACACCCACCAACCCACCCACCTTCAGAACAACCAGACCCACCTAACACAACCACCTTCAGAACAACCAGACCCACCTAACACAACCACCTTCAGAACAACCAGACCCACCAACCCAACCACCTTCAGAACAACCAGACCCGCCTAACACAACCACCTTCAGAACAACCAGACCCACCAACCCAACCACCTTCAGAACAACCAGACCCACCATCCCAGCCACCTTCAGAACAACCAGACCCACCAACCCAACCACCTTCAGAACAACCAGACCCACCAACCCAACCACCTTCAGAACAACCAGACCCACCAACCCAACCACCCTCAGAACAACCAGACCCACCCAATGCAACCACCTTTCTGTGTGGGAACTGCATGTTCTCTCTGTGTCTGTGTTTAGTTTGTATGTTCTCTGTGTGTCTGGCTCTGGTTATGTCACTGTCCTGTGTGGTCAGTTACAGTTACAGACTCACCTGTCCCTCACCTGTCTGTCCCTCACCTGTCTCTCACCTGTCTGTCCCTCACCTGTCCCTCACCTGTCCCTCACCTGTCCCTCACCTGTCTCTCACCTGTCCCTCACCTGTCTCTCACCTGTCCCTCACCTGTCCCTCACCTGTCCCCTCACCTGTCCCTCACCTGTCCCTCACCTGTCCCTCACCTGTCCCCTCACCTGTCCCTCACCTGTGTGTTTGTGCTTCTTCTGTTTCAGCTCTCAAAGACAAATGGACACTACCATAAAATATTTAAAGAGATCAGCAAAGAGGAGCATCTGCAGCAGAGTAAGTACTGAGCAAAACTACTACTACTACTACTACTACTACTACTACTACTACTACTACTACTACTACGACTACTACTACTACTACTACTACTACTACTACTACTACTACTACTACTACTACTACTACGACTATACCAATATCCAGAAGGCTGAAGGATTATCATAGCCAGTACATACTGCTGTTGTTGTGTCCTTGTGCATGAGACTTCTTGGCCTGCTTCCAATGTACAGCAGTAAATGGGTAACAAGTGTAATAACAAGTGTAATAAATACATTAATCGATTAATTACATTTTCTAAACATAGTGTTGTGTTGTGGCAGGTCACATTTCGACTGTACTGTACTGTCATGATACTGTAGTACTGTCATGATGCTGTAGTACTGTCATGATACTGTAGTACTGTCATGATGCTGTAGTACTCTCATGATACTGTAGTACTGTCATGATGCTGTAGTACTGTCATGATACTGTAGTAGTCATGATGCTGTAGTAGTATCATGATACTGTAGTAGTCATGATGCTGTAGTACTGTCATGATACTGTAGTACTGTCATGATGCTGTAGAACTGTCATGATACTGTAGTACTGTCATGATACTGTAGTACTGTCATGATGCTGTAGTACTGTCATGATACTGTAGTACTGTCATGAAGCTGTAGTACTGTCATGATACTGTAGTACTGTCATGATGCTGTAGTACTGTCATGATACTGTAGTACTGTCATGATACTGTAGTACTGTCATGATGCTGTAGTACTGTCATGATACTGTAGTACTGTCATGATGCTGTAGTACTGTCATGATACTGTAGTACTGTCATGATACTGTAGTACTGTCATGAAGCTGTAGTACTGTCATGATACTGTAGTACTGTCATGATACTGTAGTACTGTCATGATGCTGTAGTACTGTCATGATACTGTAGTACTGTCATGATGCTGTAGTACTGTCGTGATACTGTAGTACTGTCATGAAGCTGTAGTACTGTCATGATACTGTAGTACTGTCATGATACTGTAGTACTGTCATGATACTGTAGTACTGTCATGATGCTGTAGTACTGTCATGATACTGTAGTAGTCATGATGCTGTAGTAGTATCATGATACTGTAGTAGTCATGATGCTGTAGTACTGTCATGATACTTTAGTACTGCCATGATGCTGTAGTACTGTCATGATGCTGTAGTAATCTCATGATACTGTAGTACTGTCATGATGCTGTAGTACTGTCATGATACTGTAGTACTGTCATGATACTGTAGTACTGTCATGATGCTGTAGTACTGTCATGATGCTGTAGTACTCTCATAATACTGTAGTACTGTCATGATACTGTAGTACTCTCATGATACTGTAGTACTGTCATGATGCTGTAGTACTGTCATGATACTGTAGTACTCTCATGATATTGTAGTACTGTCATGATGCTGTAGTACTGTCATGATGCTGTAGTACTGTCATGATGCTGTAGTACTCTCATGATACTGTAGTACTGTCATGATGCTGTAGTACTGTCGTGATACTGTAGTACTGTCATGATACTGTAGTACTGTCATGATACTGTAGTACTGTCATGATGCTGTAGTACTCTCATGATACTGTAGTACTGTCATGATGCTGTAGTACTGTCATGATGCTGTAGTACTGTCGTGATACTGTAGTACTGTCATGAAGCTGTAGTACTGTCATGATACTGTAGTACTGTCATGATGCTGTAGTACTCTCATGATACTGTAGTACTGTCATGATGCTGTAGTACTGTCATGATACTGTAGTACTGTCATGATGCTGTAGTACTCTCATGATACTGTAGTACTGTCATGATGCTGTAGTACTCTCATGATACTGTAGTACTGTCATGATGCTGTAGTACTGTCATGATACTGTAGTAGTCATGATGCTGTAGTAGTCATGATGCTGTAGTAGTATCATGATACTGTAGTAGTCATGATGCTGTAGTACTGTCATGATACTGTAGTAGTCATGATGCTGTAGTACTGTCATGATACTGTAGTAGTCATGATGCTGTAGTAGTCATGATGCTGTAGTACTGTCATGATACTGTAGTAGTCATGATGCTGTAGTAGTCATGATGCTGTAGTACTGTCATGATACTGTAGTACTGTCATGATGCTGTAGTACTGTCATGATACTGTAGTACTGTCATGATACTGTAGTGCTGTCATGAAGCTGTAGTACTGTCATGATACTGTAGTACTGTCATGAAGCTGTAGTACTGTCATGATACTGTAGTACTGTCATGATACTGTAGTACTGTCATGATGCTGTAGTACTCTCATGATACTGTAGTACTGTCATGATGCTGTAGTACTGTCATGATACTGTAGTAGTCATGATGCTGTAGTAGTATCATGATACTGTAGTAGTCATGATGCTGTAGTACTGTCATGATACTTTAGTACTGTCATGATGCTGTAGTACTGTCATGATACTGTAGTACTGTCATTATGCTGTAGTAATCTCATGATACTGTAGTACTGTCATGATGCTGTAGTACTGTCTTGATGCTGTAGTACTGTCATGATACTGTAGTACTGTCATGAAGCTGTAGTACTGTCATGATACTGTAGTACTGTCATGATACTGTAGTACTGTCATGATGCTGTAGTACTCTCATGATACTGTAGTACTGTCATGATGCTGTAGTACTGTCATGATACTGTAGTAGTCATGATGCTGTAGTAGTACCATGATACTGTAGTAGTCATGATGCTGTAGTACTGTCATGATACTTTAGTACTGTCATGATGCAGTAGTACTGTCATGATACTGTAGTACTGTCATGATGCTGTAGTAATCTCATGATACTGTAGTACTGTCATGATGCTGTAGTACTGTCATGATGCTGTAGTAATCTCATGATACTGTAGTACTGTCATGATGCTGTAGTACTGTCATGATACTGTAGTACTCTCATGATACTGTAGTACTGTCATGATACTGTAGTACTGTCATGATGCTGTAGTACTGTCATGATGCTGTAGTACTCTCATGATACTGTAGTACTGTCATGATACTGTAGTACTCTCATGATACTGTAGTACTGTCATGATGCTGTAGTACTGTCATGATACTGTAGTACTCTCATGATATTGTAGTACTGTCATGATGCTGTAGTACTGTCATGATGCTGTAGTACTGTCATGATACTGTAGTAGTCTCATGATACTGTAGTACTGTCATGATGCTGTAGTACTCTCATGATACTGTAGTACTGTCATGATGCTGTAGTACTGTCGTGATACTGTAGTACTGTCATGATATTGTAATACTGTCATGATACTGTAGTACTGTCATGATACTGTAGTACTGTCATGATACTGTAGTACTGTCATGATATGAACATTTCAAACTGGATTTTGATACTAAACAGACTCTCAATACTCCACAGTGGTAATAAAAACCCTCTTTAGACAATCGTGTGATTCCTGTGATTTTCCACATTATTTGGTAGTTCTTTCTTTTCTGTGTAATCCTCAGTGGTCCTTTAGGTTCCTTAGTGGCCCTGTAGGTTCCTCAGTGGTCCTTTAGGTTCCTTAGTGGCCCTGTAGGTTCCTCAGTGGTCCTTTAGGTTCCTTAGTGGCCCTGTAGGTTCCTCAGTGGCCCTGTAGGTTCCTCAGTGGTCCTGTAGGTACCTCAGTGGCCCTGTAGGTTCCTCAGTGGTCCTGTAGTTTCCTCAGTGGTCCATGGGTGTACACTTGCCTCTGTGCTCTTATACTTGTTCTGATCCAGTTTGTTCTAAACACATTCAGGAAAGGTTCTGCTCTGTCATGTCAATAGGACTTTTTAGTATTGATAGCTTTCAAAAATGAGGATCTATTTTCAGTTCTAGTTTTTGTATTGATTAGGATTTCAATACTTTGACAATCCTACATTATTTCCTCATATATTACCTATTTAATCCCTGTATATTCCCTGTATATTCCCTGTATCTAACCTGTATATCTGCAGGCTACACATGCGCTCTGCAGAAGGACATCTTGTACCAGGGCCGTATGTTTGTGTCTGAGCACTGGATCTGCTTCCACTCCAAAGTCTTTGGCAAAGACACAAAGGTACAGATCAGCTAATTATATTAACTAACTATTCTAATTAATGAGCATGCTAACTAATCAAAGATACTAGGTACAGAGCTCCATCACCATATCAGCTGTATGTGCACTGACTCTAACAGCTAGAACTATACTAACTATACAACCGACAAATCAGAGCCACAGACCTCAGCTCACCTGCACACACTCACCTGTACTCTCACCTGTACTCTCGCCTGTACTCTCACCTGTACTCTCACCTGTACACACACCTGTACACTCACCTGTACACACTCACCTGTACACACTCACCTGTACACACTCACCTGTACTCTCACCTGTACACACACACCTGTACACACTCACCTGTACACACACCTGTACACACACCTGTACACTCACCTGTACACACTCACCTGTACATACTCACCTGTACTCTCACCTGTACACACACACCTGTACACACTCACCTGTACACACACCTGTACACACACCTGTACACTCACCTGTACACACTCACCTGTACATACTCACCTGTACACACTCACCTGTACTCACTCACCTGTACTCACTCACCTGTACACACACACTTGTACACTCACCTGTACACTCACCTGTACACACACACCTGTACATACTCACCTGTACACACTCACCTGTACTCACTCACCTGTACTCACTCACCTGTACACACACACTTGTACACTCACCTGTACACTCACCTGTACACTCACCTGTACACACTCACCTGTACACACTCACCTGTACTCACTCACCTGTACTCACTCACCTGTACACACACACTTGTACACTCACCTGTACACTCACCTGTACACACACACCTGTACATACTCACCTGTACACTCACCTGTACACAGTCACCTGTACTCACTCACCTGTACACACTCACCTGTACACACACACCTGTACATACTCACCTGTACACTCACCTGTACACACACACACACACACACACACCTGTACACACTCACCTGTACACTCACCTGTACACACTCACCTGTACAAAGTCACCTGTACACACACCTGTACACTCACCTGTACACACTCACCTGTACACACTCACCTGTACACTCACCTGTACACACAGACCTGTACACACTCAGCTGTACACTCACCTGTACACAGTCACCTGTACACACACCTGTACACACACCTGTACACACTCACCTGTACACACTCACCTGTACTCACTCACCTGTACACACTCACCTGTACACACACCTGTACACAGTCACCTGTACACACTCACCTGTACACACACCTGTACACAGTCACCTGTACTCACTCACCTGTACACACTCACCTGTACACACACCTGTACACAGTCACCTGTACTCACTCAACTGTACACACACCTGTACACACACCTGTACACACACCTGTACACAGTCACCTGTACTCACTCACCTGTACACACTCACCTGTACACACACCTGTACACAGTCACCTGTACTCACTCAACTGTACACACACCTGTACACTCACCTGTACTCACACCTGTACACAGTCACCTGTACTCACTCAACTGTACACACACACATGTACACTCACCAGTCCACACACTTGTACACACTCACCTGTACACTCACCTGTACACTCACCTGTACACACCTGTACACACACCTGTACACACTCACACCTGTACACACTCACCTGTACACACTCACCTGTACACACTCACCTGTACACACACACACACACACACACACACACACACACACACACACACCTGTACACACTCACCTGTACACACACCTGTACACTCACCTGTACTCTCACCTGTACACTCACCTGTACACACACACACCTGTACACTCACCTGTACACACACACACCTGTACACTCACCTGTACACACACACACGTGTACAGAGAGTCATTTCTAAACACTTACACACAGACGTCAGGGTCAGAAGAGTCAGAAGAGGCAGACGTCAGTGGCTCAGGTCTGAGTATGTTTGATTAAAGTCTCAGAACAGTGACACAGGTCCGACTCAAGTCCAGCTCACGAAGTCCAGCTCGGACAGACGTCTCTGTCCTCTGTGGTGTGGACTTTCCGTGTCCTCTGTCCTCTCCTGTTTCTCTGATGTAATCGCTTTAATCCTGAATAATTCAACTCTACACATGCTCCACACCACTGGGCTAGACCTGGTTTAGTCCTGGTTTAGACCTGATTTAGTCCTGGATTAGACCTGGTTTAGTCCTGGCTTAGTCCTGGTTTAGACCTGGTTTAGACCTGGTTTAATCCTGGTTTAGTCCTGGATTAGACCTGGTTTAATCCTGGTTCAGTCCTGGTTTAGACCTGGTTTAGTCCTGGATTAGACCTGGTTCAGTCCTGGTTTAGTCCTGGTTTAGACCTGGTTTAGTTCTGGTTTAGACCTGGTTCAGACCTGGTTTAGACCTGGTTTAGTCCTGGTTTAGTCCTGGTTTAGACCTGGTTTAGTCCTGGTTTAGACCTGGTTTAGACCTGGTTTAGTCCTGGTTTAGACCTGGTTTAGTCCTGGTTTAGACCTGGTTTAGACCTGGTTTAGTCCTGGTTTAGTCCTGGATTAGACCTGGTTCAGTCCTGGTTTAGTCCTGGTTTAGTCCTGGTTTAGACCTGGTTTAGTTCTGGTTTAGACCTGGTTCAGACCTGGTTTAGACCTGGTTTAGTCCTGGTTTAGTCCTGGTTTAGACCTGGTTTAGTCCTGGTTTAGACCTGGTTTAGACCTGATTTAGTCCTGGATTAGACCTGGTTTAGTCCTGGCTTAGTCCTGGTTTAGACCTGGTTTAGACCTGGTTTAATCCTGGTTTAGTCCTGGATTAGACCTGGTTTAATCCTGGTTCAGTCCTGGTTTAGACCTGGTTTAGACCTGGTTTAGTCCTGGTTTAGACCTGGTTTAGACCTTGTTTAGACCTGGTTTAGTCCTGGTTTAGACCTGGTTCAGACCTGGTTTAGTCCTGGTTTAGACCTGGTTTAGACCTGGTTTAGACCTGGTTTAGACCTGGTTTAGTCCTGGTTTAGACCTGGTTTAGACCTGGTTTAGACCTGGTTTAGTTCTGGTTTAGACCTGGTCCAGACCTGGTTCAGACCTGGTTTAGTTCTGGTTTAGACCTGGTTCAGACCTGGTTCAGACCTGGTTTAGTCCTGGTTTAGACCTGGTTTAGACCTGGTTTAGACCTGGTTTAGTCCTGGCTTAGACCTGGTTTAGACCTGGTTCAGACCTGGTTCAGACCTGGTTTAGTTCTGGTTCAGACCTGGTTTAGACCTGGTTTAGACCTGGTTTAGTCCTGGCTTAGACCTGGTTCAGACCTGGTTTAGACCTGGTTTAGTTCTGGTTTAGACCTGGTTTAGACCTGGTTTAGACCTGGTTCAGACCTGGTTTAGTCCTGGTTTAGACCTGGTTTAGACCTGGTTTAGTCCTGGTTTAGTCCTGGTTTAGACCTGGTTTAGACCTGGTTTAGACCTGGTTTAGTCCTGGTTTAGACCTGGTTTAGACCTGGTTTAGACCTGGTTTAGACCTGGTTTAGTCCTGGCTTAGACCTGGTTTAGACCTGGTTCAGACCTGGTTCAGACCTGGTTTAGTTCTGGTTCAGACCTGGTTTAGACCTGGTTTAGACCTGGTTTAGTCCTGGCTTAGACCTGGTTCAGACCTGGTTTAGACCTGGTTTAGTTCTGGTTTAGACCTGGTTTAGACCTGGTTCAGACCTGGTTTAGTCCTGGTTTAGACCTGGTTTAGACCTGGTTTAGTCCTGGTTTAGTCCTGGTTTAGACCTGGTTTAGACCTGGTTTAGACCTGGTTTAGTCCTGGTTTAGTCCTGGTTTAGACCTGGTTTAGTTCTGGTTTAGACCTGGTTTAGTCCTGGTTTAGACCTGGTTTAGTTCTGGTTTAGACCTGGTTTAGACCTGGTTCAGACCTGGTTCAGACCTGGTTTAGACCTGGTTTAGTTCTGGTTTAGACCTGGTTTAGACCTGGTTTAGACCTGGTTTAGACCTGGTTCAGACCTGGTTTAGTTCTGGTTTAGACCTGGTTTAGACCTGGTTTAGTCCTGGCTTAGACCTGGTTTAGACCTGGTTCAGACCTGGTTTAGACCTGGTTTTGTTCTGGTTCAGACCTGGTTCAGACCTGGTTTAGTCCTGGTTTAGACCTGGTTTAGACCTGGTTTAGTCCTGGTTTAGTCCTGGTTTAGTCCTGGTTTAGACCTGGTTTAGACCTGGTTTAGTCCTGGTTTAGTCCTGGTTTAGACCTGGTTTAGACCTGGTTTAGACCTGGTTTAGACCTGGTTTAGTCCTGGTTTAGACCTGGTTCAGACCTGGTTTAGTCCTGGTTTAGTCCTGGTTTAGACCTGGTTTAGTCCTGGTTCAGTCCTGGTTTAGTCCTGGTTTAGTCCTGGTTTAGTCCTGGTTTAGACCTGGTTCAGACCTGGTTTAGTCCTGGTTTAGACCTGGTTTAGACCTGGTTTAGTCCTGGTTTAGTCCTGGTTTAGTCCTGGTTTAGACCTGGTTTAGACCTGGTTTAGTCCTGGTTTAGACCTGGTTCAGACCTGGTTTAGTCCTGGTTTAGACCTGGTTCAGACCTGGTCTGTGTCTTGTGCAGATCGTGATCCCCGTCGTGTCCATCACAAACATAAAGAAGACGAAGACGGCGCTGCTTCTGCCCAACGCTCTGGTCATCGCCACCGCCAATGACCGGGTACAGACACACACATGCCTCACACTGGAAAATGGGATTTTATACTTGTACAAACTACTGATACTCTGCAGCTGAAGTCATCAACACTCCCTGTGTGAAGCTAACTTTAGGCACTGCTCTGTCTGAAGCCCTGTTATGTGTTAGACACTGGGGTTTTTTCTTGAGTTTTCAGATGTGTTTGTCACATGTGCATCGTCACCATGGAAACCGCTAAACATTCTACCAAAGACATACATGTATTTCCCCCCCCCCCGTGTGTGTGCGTGTGTATGTGTGTGCGTGTGTGTGCGTGTGTGTGTGTGTGTGCGTGTGTGTTTACTCTCGTTTGTGTTTCTTGCAGTACGTTTTCGTCTCGTTTATGTCCAGAGACAACACCTACAAGTTCCTCATGTCCATCTGCCTGCACCTGGAGGTGAGACGCACAACTGCCACACAACAACCACACAACTACCACACAACTGCCACACAACAACCACACAACTACCACACAACTGCCACACAACAACCACACAACTACCACACAACAACCACACAACTACCACACAACTGCCACACAACTGCCACACAACTGCCACACAACTATTACACAACTACCACACAACTACCACACAACAACCACACAACTGCTACACAACTACCACACAACTGCCACACAACAATCACACAACTGCCACACAACTACCACACAACAACCACACAACTGCTACACAACTACCACACAACTGCCACACAACAATCACACAACTGCCACACAACTACCACACAACAACCACACAACTACCATACAACTGCTACACAACTACCACACAACTGCCACACAACAACCACACAACTGCCACACAACTACCACACAACACCCACACAACTACCACATCACTGCCACACAACTACCACACAACAACCACACAACAACCACACAACTGCCACAAAACTACCACACAACAACCACACAACTACCACACAACTGCCACACAACTGCTACACAACTGCCACACAACAACCACACAACTGCCACACAACTACCACACAACTGCCACACAACAACCACACAACTGCCACAAAACTACCACACAACAACCACACAACTACCACACAACTGCCACACAACTGCTACACAACTGCCACACAACAACCACACAACTGCCACACAACAACCACACAACTGCTACTCAACTACCACACAACTACCACACAACTGCCACACAACTGCCACACAACTGCCACACAACTACCACACAACTGCCACATAACTACCACACAACCACACAAACACCACACAACCACCACACAACTACCACACAACTAGCAACCAAACTGCCACACAACTGCCACACAACTACCACACAACCACCACACAACTACCACACAAACACCGCACAACCACCGCACAACTACCACACAACTACCACACAACTGCCACACAACTGCCACACAACTACCACACAACTGCCACACAACTACCACACAACTACCACACAACTACCACACAACTGCCACACAACTACCACACAACTACCACACAACTGCCACACAACTACCACACAACCACCACACAACTACCACACAACTACCACACAACTACCACACAACTGCCACACAACTACCACGCAACTACCACATCACTGCCACACAACTACCACACAACTGCCACACAACTACCACACAACCATAATAATAATAATAATAATAATACATTTTATTTATAAAGCGCTTTTCAAGACACTCAAAGACGCTGTACAAGAGGTAAAATCAGTAATAATACAAGTAACAAAACAATAAACAATCAGAAAAACATTAAACATTAAGAAACATTAAAAGCAGTTTTAAAAAGGTGAGTCTTGAGCAATTTTTTGAAGGTGGGGAGGTCAGAGCAGTCACGGAGAGGTTGTGGGAGTGAGTTCCAGAGGGTGGGGGCAGCAATGGAGAAGGCTCTGTCACCCCACCACCAACCACCACACAACTACCACACAACTGCCACACAACTGCCACACAACAACCACACAACTGCCACACAACTGCCACACTCCTAAGACACAACCACACAAACACCATGTTGTGTAGTAGTCCTGGTTCAATCCCGGTTTAGTCCTGGTTCAGTCCTGGTTTAGTCCTGGTTTAGTCCATGTTCAGTCCTGGTTTAGCCCTGGTTTAGTCCTGGTTTAGTCCTGGTTCAGTCCTGGTTTAGTCCTGGTTTAGTCCTGGTTTAGTCCTGGTTTAGTCTTGATTTAGTCCTGGTTTAGTCCTGGTTTAGTCCTGGTTTAGTCCTGGTTCAGTCCTGGTTTAGTCCTGGTTTAGTCCTGGTTCAGTTCTGGTTTAGTCCTGGTTCAGTCCTGGTTCAGTCCTGGTTTAGTCCTGGTTCAGTCCTGGTTTAGTCCTGGTTTAGTCCTGGTTCAGTTCTGGTTCAGTCCTGGTTCAGTCCTGGTTTAGTCCTGGTTTAGTCCTGGTTCAGTCCTGGTTCAGTCCTGGTTTAGTCCTGGTTTAGTCCTGGTTTAGTCCTGGTTCAGTTCTGGTTTAGTCCTGGTTTAGTCCTGGTTCAGTCCTGGTTCAGTCCTGGTTTAGTCCTGGTTCAGTCCTGGTTTAGTCCTGGTTTAGTCCTGGTTCAGTCCTGGTTCAGTCCTGGTTGAGTCCTGGTTTAGTCCTGGTTCAGTCCTGGTTCAGTCCTGGTTCAGTCCTGGTTCAGTCCTGGTCCTGTTTCAGGAGAAGAGTCCGTGCAGTAGTCCCGTCCCTTCGTCTGTGGACAGTAGTTTCCGGAGTCCTCGTACGCCTCAGTCTCTGCACTTTCCTCTGGTCAGTTCAAGTTTTATTTCTCACATTTTTCACCCAAAAACACGAATCATTTTTTATTATCTCCATATTTTGTAATTCTCATATTTTTATTTTTCAGGCGTTTTCTGGAGACTTTGTGGAGCCGAGGAGAGAAGATCTGGAGGAGAGCAGCAGCTCCGACTCACAAACCCCAGACTACGACAAACTCAACGGTACAAAACCAGACCGACCTCACCTGTCCTCACCTGTCTCACCTGTCCCACCTGTCCAACCTGTCCCACCTGTCCTCACCTGTCCCACCTGTCTCACCTGTCCTCACCTGTCTCACCTGTCCTCACCTGTCCTCACTGGTCTCACCTGTCCCACCTGTCCTCACCTGTCCTCACCTGTCCAACCTGTCCCATCTGTCCTCACCTGTCCTCACCTGTCCTCACCTGTCCAACCTGTCCCATCTGTCCTCACCTGTCCTCACCTGTCCTCACCTGTCCAACCTGTCCCACCTGTCCCATTTGTCTCACCTGTCCTCACCGGTCTCACCTGTCCCACCTGTCTCACCTGTCCCACCTGTCTCACCTGTCCTCACCTGTCCTCACCGGTCTCACCTGTCTCACCTGTCCCACCTGTCCTCACCTGTCCCACCTGTCCTCACCTGTCCCCACCTGTCCTCACCTGTCTCACCTGTCCCACCTGTCCTCACCTGTCCCACCTGTCCTCACCTGTCCCCACCTGTCCTCACCTGTCTCACCTGTCCAACCTGTCCCACCTGTCCCACCTGTCCCACCTGTCCAACCTGTCCCACCTGTCCTCACCTGTCCCACCTGTCTCACCTGTCCTCACCTGTCTCACCTGTCCTCACCTGTCCTCACTGGTCTCACCTGTCCCACCTGTCCTCACCTGTCCTCACCTGTCCAATCTGTCCTCACCTGTCCTCACCTGTCCAACCTGTCCCACCTGTCCCACCTGTCTCACCTGTCCTCACCTGTCCTCACCGGTCTCACCTGTCTCACCTGTCCCACCTGTCCTCACCTGTCTCACCTGTCCCACCTGTCCTCACCTGTCCCACCTGTCCTCACCTGTCCTCACCTGTCTCACCTGTCCCACCTGTCCCACCTGTCCCACCTGTCCTCACCTGTCCCACCTGTCCACACCTGTCCCATCTGTCCTCACCTGTCCTCACCTGTCTCACCTGTCCTCACCTGTCTCACCGGTCTTACCTGTCCTCACCTGTCCAACCTGTCCCACCTGTCCTCACCTGTCCTCACCTGTCTCACCTGTCCTCACCTGTCCCATCTGTCCTCACCTGTCCTCACTTGTCCCACCTGTCCTCACCTGTCCTCACCTGTCCCACCTGTCCCATTTGTCTCACCTGTCCTCACTTGTCCCACCTGTCCTCACCTGTCCTCACCTGTCCTCACCTGTCCCACCTGTCCCATTTGTCTCACCTGTCCTCACTTGTCCCACCTGTCCTCACCTGTCCTCACCTGTCTCACCTGTCCTCACCTGTCCCATCTGTCCTCACCTGTCCTCACTTGTCCCACCTGTCCTCACCTGTCCTCACCGGTCTCACCTGTCCCACCTGTCCTCACCTGTCCTCACCTGTTCAACCTGTCTCACCTGTCCCACCTGTCTCACCTGTCCTCACCGGTCTCACCTGTCTCACCTGTCCCACCTGTCCTCACCTGTCCCATCTGTCCTCACCTGTCCCCACCTGTCCTCACCTGTCTCACCTGTCCTCACCTGTCCCACCTGTCCCACCTGTCCTCACCTGTCCCATCTGTCCTCACCTGTCTTCACCTGTCCCACCTATCTCACCTGTCCCACCTGTCTCACCTGTCCTCACCGGTCTCACCTGTCCCACCTGTCCTCACCTGTCTCACCTGTCCTCACCTGTCTCACCTGTCCTCACCTGTCCCACCTGTCCTCACCTGTCTCACCTGTCCTCACCTGTCCTCACCTGTCTCACCTGTCCTCACCTGTCTCACCTGTCCTCACCTGTCCTCACCGGTCTCACCTGTCCCACCTGTCCTCACCTGTCCAACCTGTCCCACCTGTCTCACCTGTCCTCACCTGTCCTCACCTGTCCCATCTGTCCTCACCTGTCCTCACCTGTCCAACCTGTCCCACCTGTCTCACCTGTTCTCACCTGTCCCACCTGTCCTCACCTGTCCAACCTGTCCCACCTGTCTCACCTGTTCTCACCTGTCCCACCTGTCCTCACCTGTCCTCACCTGTCTCTGGTTCTTCTCAGAGTTCCCGGTTCCTGAGTTCCTTTTGACTCGTCCTGAAAATCCTCCAAAAGTCTGTGACCCTCAAAAGAACCAAACTCCACCACAGAACATCTCAGAGAACAAGCACCGAGGTGAGGACCGAACCAGGACTAAACCAGGACTGAACCAGGACTGAACCAGGACTAAACCAGGACTAAACCAGGACTGAACCAGGACTGAACCAGGACTAAACCAGGACTGAACCAGGACTGAACCAGGACTGAACCAGGACTAAACCAGGACTAAACCAGGACTGAACCAGGACTAAACCAGGACTAAACCAGGACTGAACCAGGACTGAACCAGGACTAAACCAGGACTAAACCAGGACTGAACCAGGACTAAACCAGGACTAAACCAGGACTAAACCAGGACCGAACCAGGACTAAACCAGGACTAAACCAGGACCGAACCAGGACTAAACCAGGACTGAACCAGGACTGAACCAGGACTGAACCAAGACCGAACCAGGACTAAACCAGGACTAAACCAGGACTGAACCAGGACTGAACCAGGACTAAACCAGAACTAAACCAGGACTGAACCAGGACTGAACCAGGACTAAACCAGGACTGAACCAGGACTGAACCAGGAATGAACCAGGACTAAACCAGGACCGAACCAGGACTAAACCAGGACCGAACCAGGACTAAACCAGGACTAAACCAGGACCGAACCAGGACTAAACCAGGACTAAACCAGGACCGAACCAGGACCGAACCAGGACTAAACCAGGACCGAACCAGGACTGAACCAGGACTAAACCAGGACCGAACCAGGACTAAACCAGGACTAAACCAGGACCGAACCAGGACTAAACCAGGACTGAACCAGGACTGAACCAGGACTGAACCAGGACTGAACCAAGACCGAACCAGGACTAAACCAGGACTAAACCAGGACTGAACCAGGACTGAACCAGGACTAAACCAGGACTAAACCAGGACCGAACCAGGACTAAACCAGGACTAAACCAGGACTGAACCAGGACTAAACCAGGACCGAACCAGGACTGAACCAGGACTAAACCAGGACTGAACCAGGACCGAACCAGGACTAAACCAGGACCGAACCAGGACTAAACCAGGACTAAACCAGGACCGAACCAGGACTAAACCAGGACTGAACCAGGACTGAACCAGGACTGAACCAAGACCGAACCAGGACTAAACCAGGACTAAACCAGGACTGAACCAGGACTAAACCAGGACTAAACCAGGACTAAACCAGGACTAAACAGGACCGAACCAGGACTAAACCAGGACTAAACCAGGACTGAACCAGGACTAAACTAGGACTGAACCAGGACTAAACCAGGACTGAACCAGGACTAAACTAGGACTGAACCAGGACTAAACCAGGACTAAACCAGGACTAAAGTGTTTGTTCAGTTGCAGAGGTGTTGGACAGTCGGGGTCTGAAGTCCGTGTCTCTAAGCACTCTGCTGTGTGTGTACCTGCTGCTGTGAGTATCACGTTTGTTTGATTTGATGATATTGATGATATTGATATTATGATCAATATGTGTGTTTTGAAACGTCCTCATTAAAGACGTGTGTGTCCAGTGTGTGTGTGCTGCTGCTGTCCTCCTGTTACCTCGCCTTTAAGATCGTGTCTCTGGAGCAGAAACTGTCCACGCTGGGACCCGTGAGCCCCTTCACCGAGCACCCGTGAGTCTGGGAGGGCATCTGGGGCAATCCGAGGCACAGGGAGGGCATCTGAGGCACACCCACACACCGGGAGGGCATCTGAGGCACGGGGAGGGCATCTGAGGCACTCCCACACACCGGGAGGGCATCTGAGGCACGGGGAGGGCATCTGAGGCACGGGGAGGGCATCTGAGGCACACCCACACACCGGGAGGGAATCTGAGGCACGGGGAGGGCATCTGAGGCACGGGGAGGGCATCTGAGGCAATCCCACACACCGGGAGGGCATCTGAGGCACGGGGAGGGCATCTGAGGCACATCCACACACTGGGAGGGCATCTGAGGCACGGGGAGGGCATCTGAGGCACGGGGAGGGCATCTGAGGCACTCCCACACACCGGGAGGGCATCTGAGGCACGGGGAGGGCATCTGAGGCACGGGGAGGGCATCTGAGGCACACCCACACACCGGGAGGGCATCTGAGGCACTCCCACATACCGGGAGGGCATCTGAGGCACTCCCACACACCGGGAGGGCATCTGAGGCACGGGGAGGGCATCTGAAGCACTCCCACACACCGGGAGGGCATCTGAGGCACGGGGAGGGCATCTGAGGCACTCCCACACACCGGGAGGGCATCTGAGGCACGGGGAGGGCATCTGAGGCACGGGGAGGGCATCTGAGGCACACCCACACACCGGGAGGGAATCTGAGGCACGGGGAGGGCATCTGAGGCACGGGGAGGGCATCTGAGGCAATCCCACACACCGGGAGGGCATCTGAGGCACGGGGAGGGCATCTGAGGCACATCCACACACTGGGAGGGCATCTGAGGCACGGGGAGGGCATCTGAGGCACGGGGAGGGCATCTGAGGCACTCCCACACACCGGGAGGGCATCTGAGGCACGGGGAGGGCATCTGAGGCACGGGGAGGGCATCTGAGGCACACCCACACACCGGGAGGGCATCTGAGGCACTCCCACATACCGGGAGGGCATCTGAGGCACTCCCACACACCGGGAGGGCATCTGAGGCACGGGGAGGGCATCTGAAGCACTCCCACACACCGGGAGGGCATCTGAGGCACGGGGAGGGCATCTGAGGCACTCCCACACACCGGGAGGGCATCTGAGGCATGGGGAGGGCATCTGAGGCAATCCCACACACCGGGAGGGCATCTGAGGCAATCCCACACACCGGGAGGGCATCTGAGGCACGGGGAGGGCATCTGAGGCACGGGGAGGGCATCTGAGGCAATCCCACACACCGGGAGGGCATCTGAGGCACGGGGAGGGCATCTGGTCTAAACTTGCCTCTGTTTCAGGGACGTCCTCAGAGAGACGGCAGAACGAAACTCAGATCTGTTCTCAGAACTCATCACCATCAACCTCCTGAAACTGGAGAAGGTCAGTCCTGGTTTAGTCCTGGTTTAGACCTGGTTTAGTCCTGGTTTAGACCTGGTTTAGTCCTGGTTTAGACCTGGTTTAGTCCTGGTTTAGTCCTGGTTTAGTCCTGGTTTAGACCAAGTTTAGACCTGGTTCAGTCCTGGTTTAGTCCTGGTTTAGTCCTGGTTTAGTCCTGGTTTAGTCCTGGTTTAGTCCTGGTTTAGTCCTGGTTTAGTCCTGGTTTAGTCCTGGTTTAGTCCTGGTTTAGTCCTGGTTTAGTCCTGGTTTAGTCCTGGTTTAGTCCTGGTTCAGACCTGGTTTAGTCCTGTTTTAGTCATTGTTTAGACCTAGTTTAGTCCTGGTTTAGTCCTGGTTTAGTCCTGGTTTAGACCTGGTTCAGACCTGGTTTAGTCCTGTTTTAGTCATTGTTTAGACCTAGTTTAGTCCTGGTTTAGTCCTGGTTTAGACCTGGTTTTGTCCTATTTTAGTCCTGGTTTAGTCCTGGTTCAGACCTGGTTTAGTCCTGGTGTAGTCCTGGTTTAGTCCTGTTTTAGTCCTGGTTCAGTCCTGGTTTAGTCCTGTTTTAGTCCTGGTTTAGTCCTGGTTCAGACCTGGTTTAGTCCTGGTTTAGTCCTGGTTCAGTCCTGGTTTAGACCTGGTTCAGTCCTGGTTCAGTCCTGGTTTAGTCCTGTTTTAGTCCTGGTTTAGTCCTGGTTCAGACCTGGTTTAGTCCTGGTTTAGTCCTGGTTCAGACCTGGTTTAGTCCTGGTTTAGTCCTGTTTGAGTCCTGGTTTAGTTCTGGTTTAGACCTGGTTTAGTCCTATTTTAGTCCTGGTTCAGACCTGGTTTAGTCCTGTTTTAGTCCTTGTTCAGACCTGGTTTAGTCCTGTTTTAGTCCTTGTTCAGACCTGGTTTAGTCCTGGTTTAGTCCTGGTTTAGACCTGGTTTAGTCCTATTTTAATCCTGGTTTAGTCCTGGTTCAGACCTGGTTTAGTCCTGGTGTAGTCCTGGTTTAGTCCTGGTTTAGACCTGGTTCAGACCTGGTTTAGTCCTGTTTTAGTCATTGTTTAGACCTAGTTTAGTCCTGGTTTAGTCCTGGTTTAGTCCTGGTTTAGTCCTGTTTTAGTCATTGTTTAGACCTAGTTTAGTCCTGGTTTAGTCCTGGTTTAGACCTGGTTTAGTCCTATTTTAGTCCTGGTTTAGTCCTGGTTTAGTCCTGGTTTAGTCCTGTTTTAGTCATTGTTTAGACCTAGTTTAGTCCTGGTGTAATCCTGGTTCAGACCTGGTTTAGTCCTGTTTTAGTCCTGGTTTAGTCTTGGTTCAGACCTGGTTTAGTCCTGGTTTAGTCCTGGTTTAGTCCTGTTTTAGTCCT
>JAVJIX010000218.1:132500-137500 GCA_036785185.1 Paratrypauchen microcephalus | reverse complement strand
CAAAGTACTACTACTACTACTACTGCTACTGCTACTACTATTACTGCACCTACTACTACTGCTACTACTATTACTGCACCTACTACTACTGCTACTACTATTACTGCACCTACTACTACTGCTACTACTATTACTGCACCTACTACTACTGCTACTACTATTACTGCAACTACTACTACTACTACTACTATTACTGCACCTACTACTACTGCTACTACTATTACTGCACCTACTACTACTGCTACTACTATTACTGCACCTACTACTACTGCTACTACTATTACTGCACCTACTACTACTGCTACTACTATTACTGCACCTACTACTACTGCTACTACTATTACTGCACCTACTACTACTGCTACTACTATTACTGCAACTACTACTACTACTACTACTATTACTGCACCTACTACTACTGCTACTACTATTACTGCACCTACTACTACTGCTACTACTATTACTGCACCTACTACTACTGCTACTACTATTACTGCACCTACTACTACTGCTACTACTATTACTGCACCTACTACTACTACTACTACTATTGCTACTGCTAATCGTGAAGTTTAATATTTTGTCGATTAAAGGGTCAGAGAAATTGAATATGATTTTATTCAAATATAAAACAAATGAAAACACAACGGAAATCTGTACAACAAAAAGCACACACAGGGTTCAAACATGAGAGCTGCAGCGTCCTGCACTGAGAGAGCCCACGAACGCACCACCAGCTCACACTCTCTGCCACCTGATGATGTCATCACGTGGTGCCCGTACACTGCCACTGATATATGACCCTGGGTTAGACCTGGTTTAGTTTTGGCTCAGTTCCTGTTTATGCTCTGGTTTAGACCTGGTTTAGACCTGGTTAATCCTGGTTCAGTTCTGGTTTAGACCTGGTTTAGACCTGGTTAATCCTGGTTCAGTTCTGGTTTAGACCTGGTTTAGACCTGGTTAATCCTGGTTCAGTTCTGGTTTAGACCTGGTTTAGACCTGGTTTAGACCTGGTTTAGTTTTGGCTCAGTCCCTGTTTATTCTCTGGTTTAGTTCCAGTTTAGACCTGTTTTAGTCCTGGTTTAGTCCTGTTTTAGTTAAGGTTTAGTCCTGGCTTAGTCCTTGTTTAGTCTTGGTTTAATCCTGGTTTAGTCCTGCTTTACCTTATTTAGTCCTGGTTTAGTCCTAGGTTAGACCTGCTTTAGTCCTGTTTTAGTCCTAGTTTAGTCCTGGTTTAGTCCTGGTTTAGTCCTGTTTTAGTCCTGTTTTAGTCCTAGTTTAGTCCTGGTTTAGTCCTGTTTTAGTCCTAGTTTAGTCCTGGTTTAGTCCTGGTTTAGTCCTGGTTTAGTCCTGTTTTAGTCCTAGTTTAGTCCTAGTTTAGTCCTGTTTTAGTCCTGGTTTAGTCCTGTTTTAGTCCTGTTTTAGTCCTGGTTTAGTCCTGGTTTAGTCCTGTTTTAGTCCTGTTTTAGTCCTAGTTTAGTCCTAGTTTAGTCCTGGTTTAGTCCTGGTTTAGTCCTGTTTTAGTCCTAGTTTAGTCCTAGTTTAGTCCTGTTTTAGTCCTGTTTTAGTCCTAGTTTAGTCCTAGTTTAGTCCTGGTTTAGTCCTGGTTTAGTCCTGTTTTAGTCCTAGTTTAGTCCTAGTTTAGTCCTGTTTTAGTCCTGGTTTAGTCCTGTTTTAGTCCTGTTTTAGTCCTGGTTTAGTCCTGGTTTAGTCCTGTTTTAGTCCTGTTTTAGTCCTAGTTTAGTCCTGGTTTAGTCCTGGTTTAGTCCTGTTTTAGTCCTAGTTTAGTCCTAGTTTAGTCCTGTTTTAGTCCTGTTTTAGTCCTAGTTTAGTCCTAGTTTAGTCCTGGTTTAGTCCTGGTTTAGTCCTGTTTTAGTCCTAGTTTAGTCCTGGTTTAGTCCTGGTTTAGTCCTGGTTTAGTCCTGTTTTAGTCCTGTTTTAGTCCTAGTTTAGTCCTAGTTTAGTCCTGTTTTAGTCCTGTTTTAGTCCTAGTTTAGTCCTAGTTTAGTCCTGGTTTAGTCCTGGTTTAGTCCTGGTTTAGTCCTAGTTTAGTCCTGGTTTAGTCCTGGTTTAGTCCTGTTTTAGTCCTGTTTTAGTCCTAGTTTAGTCCTAGTTTAGTCCTGGTTTAGTCCTGGTTTAGTCCTGTTTTAGTCCTAGTTTAGTCCTAGTTTAGTCCTGTTTTAGTCCTGTTTTAGTCCTAGTTTAGTCCTAGTTTAGTCCTGGTTTAGTCCTGGTTTAGTCCTGTTTTAGTCCTAGTTTAGTCCTAGTTTAGTCCTGGTTTAGTCCTGGTTTAGTCCTGGTTTAGTCCTGTTTTAGTCCTAGTTTAGTTTAGTCCTGTTTAGTCCTGTTTTAGTCCTGTTTTAGTCCTAGTTTAGTCCTAGTTTAGTCCTGGTTTAGTCCTGGTTTAGTCCTGTTTTAGTCCTAGTTTAGTCCTGTTTTAGTCCTGGTTTAGTCCTGGTTTAGTCCTGTTTTAGTCCTGTTTTAGTCCTAGTTTAGTCCTGGTTTAGTCCTGGTTTAGTCCTGTTTTAGTCCTAGTTTAGTCCTAGTTTAGTCCTGTTTTAGTCCTGTTTTAGTCCTAGTTTAGTCCTAGTTTAGTCCTGGTTTAGTCCTGGTTTAGTCCTGTTTTAGTCCTAGTTTAGTCCTGGTTTAGTCCTGGTTTAGTCCTGGTTTAGTCCTGTTTTAGTCCTGTTTTAGTCCTAGTTTAGTCCTAGTTTAGTCCTGTTTTAGTCCTGTTTTAGTCCTAGTTTAGTCCTAGTTTAGTCCTGGTTTAGTCCTGGTTTAGTCCTGGTTTAGTCCTAGTTTAGTCCTGGTTTAGTCCTGGTTTAGTCCTGTTTTAGTCCTGTTTTAGTCCTAGTTTAGTCCTAGTTTAGTCCTGGTTTAGTCCTGGTTTAGTCCTGTTTTAGTCCTAGTTTAGTCCTAGTTTAGTCCTGTTTTAGTCCTGTTTTAGTCCTAGTTTAGTCCTAGTTTAGTCCTGGTTTAGTCCTGGTTTAGTCCTGTTTTAGTCCTAGTTTAGTCCTAGTTTAGTCCTGGTTTAGTCCTGGTTTAGTCCTGGTTTAGTCCTGTTTTAGTCCTAGTTTAGTTTAGTCCTGTTTAGTCCTGTTTTAGTCCTGTTTTAGTCCTAGTTTAGTCCTAGTTTAGTCCTGGTTTAGTCCTGGTTTAGTCCTGTTTTAGTCCTAGTTTAGTCCTGGTTTAGTCCTGGTTTAGTCCTGTTTTAGTCCTAGTTTAGTCCTAGTTTAGTCCTGGTTTAGTCCTGGTTTAGTCCTGTACAAATGTGGATTTTAAAACAAACTGTTACTTGTAAAAATTCTGAAATATTGTGCAAAATAAATACATGGCAGCGGCTCATTCCTGAGATTAGAATAAAATAAGATTTTTTTTTTTTTTTAAACAAAATTTAATGTGAAACTGAAACCACAAAGCCTGAAGTTTCGATCTGCACAAACCTCTGAATGTCGCTTCAGATTTCAGTCTTTTGTGGATTCTTCTGGACGTGTTTAAAATGTGAAACTTTGAAACAGAAATCACAAATATTTGTCAGAAAAATCACTTAGACATTTTCACAAATCGTTCAAACTGAGAGATCCTGTTCATGTTCAGAACTGTCACAGTTTGAGCTCAAGAAAACAGAATAAAGACAAACATGAGTCTAAAGTCGTCCGTGTGCTGACCCGCCCCCCCTGCAGAGCGTCTAAAGCCCCTCCTGCACCAGTTTGTTCACTTTTGTTTTTGTAGACTTATGGAGAACTGTCGTGAGGAGCCTGGGGGCGGAGTCTCGTACAGGCTCGTACTGCTCTTTAGGCTCAGGTCCTGCAGCCAAAGAAATCGACCCCGATGAGGCGGGGGTACCCCTCCAGAGGGGCCCCGGCCTCTGGGGCCCCGTCCACAGAGTTCAGCCCCACAGGGTCAAACTTCCAGTACTGCCTCCCCCGAACAAAGTGAGCGAAACCTGAAGGAGACAGACGTCAGGGAGGGCATCTGACACACGGGGAGGGCATCTGACACACACGAGGGCATCTGACACACGGGGAGGGCATCTGACACACACGAGGGCATCTGACACACGGGGAGGGCATCTGACACACGGGGAGGGCATCTGACACACACGAGGGCATCTGACACACGGGGAGGGCATCTGACACACACGAGGGCATCTGACACACGGGGAGGGCATCTGACACACGGGGAGGGCATCTGACACACGGAGAGGGCATCTGACACACGGGGAGGGCATCTGACACACGGAGAGGGCATCTGACACACGGGGAGGGCATCTGACACACGGGGAGGGCATCTGACACACGGGGAGGGCATCTGACACACGGGGAGGGCATCTGACACACGGAGAGGGCATCTGACACACGGGGAGGGCATCTGACACACGGGGAGAGCATCTGACACACGGGGAGGGCATCTGACACACACGAGGGCATCTGACACACGGGGAGGGCATCTGACATACGGGGAGGGCATCTGACACACGGGGAGGGCATCTGACACACACGAGGGCATCTGACACACGGGGAGAGCATCTGACACACGGGGAGGGCATCTGACACACGGGGAGGGCATCTGACACACGGGGAGGGCATCTGACACACACGAGGGCATCTGACACACAGGGAGGGCATCTGACACACACGAGGGCATCTGACACACGGGGAGAGCATCTGACACACGGGGAGGGCATCTGACACACGGGGAGAGCATCTGACACACGGGGAGGGCATCTGACACACGCGGAGGGCATCTGACACACGGGGAGGGCATCTGACACACGGGGAGGGCATCTGACACACGGGGAGGGCATCTGACACACGGGGAGGGCATCTGACACACGGGGAGGGCATCTGACACACACGAGGGCATCTGACACACACGAGGAGGGCATCTGACACACGGGGAGGGCATCTGACACACGGGGAGGGCATCTGACACACACGAGGGCATCTGACACACACGGGGAGGGCATCTGACACACGGGGAGGGCATCTGACACACAC
>JAVJIX010000218.1:10000-127500 GCA_036785185.1 Paratrypauchen microcephalus | reverse complement strand
GGTCCCCTGGTCCCCTGGTCCCCTGGTCCTCTGGTCCCCTGGTCCCCTGGTCCCCTGGTCCCCTGGTCCTCTGGTCCCCTGGTCCCCTGGTCCCCTGGTCCTCTGGTCCCCTGGTCCCCTGGTCCTCTGGTCCCCTGGTCCCCTGGTCCTCTGGTCCCTGGTCCCCTGGTCCCCTGGTCCCCTGGTCCCCTGGTCCTCTGGTCCCCTGGTCCCCTGGTCCTCTGGTCCCCTTGTCCCCTGGTCCCCTGGTCCCCTGGTCCCTGATCCTCTGGTCCTTGGTCTCCTGGTCCCCTGGTCCCCTGGTCCCCTGGTCCCCTGGTCCTCTGGTCACCTGGTCCTCTGGTCAACTGGTCCTCTGGTTCCCTGGTCCCCTGGTCCCCTGGTCCCTGGTCCTCTGGCCCCTGGTCCCTGGTCCTCTGGCCCCTGGTCCCTGGTCCCCTGGTCCCCTGGTCCCTGGTCCCTGGTCCTCTGGTCCCCTGGTCCCTGGTCCTCTGGTCCCCTGGTCCCCTGGTCCCTGGTCCTCTGGTCCCCTGGTCCCTGGTCCTCTGGTCCCCTGGTCCCCTGGTCCCTGGTCCCCTGGTCCTCTGGTCCCCTGGTCCCCTGGTCCTCTGGTCCCCTGGTCCCTGGTCCCCTGGTCCTCTGGTCCCCTGGTCCTCTGGTCTCCTGGTCCCCTGGTCCTCTGGTCTGCGGTGCTGCTCACCGGCGTCAGGATCTCATTGGTCTCCGGCGGCGCGGCGGGTGCGGCCGGCGTGGGTGGGCGGGGCGTCAGGTGCGGTGGGGGGCGGGGCTTGGCACCGTACAGGTACTGGATCCCTCTGCGGTCGTCCTCGCTGAGCCTCGGGGGAGAGGAGAAGGAGTAATACGCCGACATGATGGCCCCAGGCTCCGGAGAGTGCTGCAGCCCCAGAACATGACCAAACTCATGAGCGGCCACCTGCAGAAGGTCTGTGCCTGAGAGGAGCAGGAGAGAGGAGGAGAGGAGGAGAGGAGGAGAGGAGCAGGAGAGAGGAGGAGCAGAGGAGGAGAGGAGGAGAGGAGCAGGAGAGAGGAGGAGCAGAGGAGGAGAGAGGAGGAGCAGAGGAGCAGGAGAGAGGAGGAGAGGAGCAGGAGAGAGGAGGAGCAGAGGAGGAGAGGAGCAGGAGAGAGGAGGAGAGGAGCAGGAGAGGAGGAGAGGATGAGAGGAGCAGGAGAGCAGAGGAGGAGAGGAGCAGGAGAGAGGAGGAGAGGAGCAGGAGAGAGGAGGAGCAGAGGAGGAGAGGAGCAGAGGAGCAGGAGAGAGGAGGAGAGGAGCAGGAGAGAGGAGGAGCAGAGGAGCAGAGGAGCAGGAGAGAGGAGGAGCAGAGGAGCAGGAGACCAGAGGAGCAGAGGAGCAGGAGACCAGAGGAGCAGGAGAGAGGAGGAGAGGAGGAGGAGAGGGGGAGAGGAGCAGGAGAGAGGAGGAGCAGAGGAGCAGAGGAGCAGGAGAGAGGAGGAGCAGAGGAGCAGGAGACCAGAGGAGCAGGAGAGAGGAGGAGAGGAGGAGGAGAGGGGGAGAGGAGCAGGAGAGAGGAGGAGCAGAGGAGGAGATGAGGAGAGGAGGAGAGGAGCAGGAGAGAGGAGGAGCAGAGGACGAGAGGAGGAGAGGATGAGAGGAGCAGGAGAGCAGAGGAGGAGAGGAGCAGGAGAGAGGAGGAGCAGAGGAGGAGGAGACCAGAGGAGCAGGAGAGAGGAGGAGAGGAGGAGGAGAGGGGGAGAGGAGCAGGAGAGAGGAGGAGCAGAGGAGGAGAGGAGCAGGAGAGAGGAGGAGCAGAGGAGGAGAGGAGGAGGAGAGGAGCAGAGGAGCAGGAGAGAGGAGGAGAGGAGGAGAGGAGCAGGAGAGAGGAGGAGCAGAGGAGGAGATGAGGAGAGGAGCAGGAGAGAGGAGGAGCAGAGGACAAGAGGAGGAGAGGAGCAGGAGAGCAGAGGAGGAGCAGAGGAGGAGAGAGGAGGAGCAGGAGAGAGGAGGAGCAGAGGAGGAGAGGAGCAGGAGAGAGGAGGAGCAGAGGAGCAGAGGAGCAGGAGGGAGGAGAGGAGCAGGAGAGAGGAGGAGCAGAGGAGCAGGAGAGAGGAGGAGCAGAGAAGCAGGAGACCAGAGGAGCAGGAGAGAGGAGGAGAGGAGGAGGAGAGGGGGAGAGGAGCAGGAGAGAGGAGGAGCAGAGGAGGAGAGGAGGAGAGGAGCAGAAGAGAGGAAGAGCAGAGGAGGAGAGGAGCAGAGGAGCAGGAGAGAGGAGGAGCAGAGGAGGAGAGGAGGAGAGGAGCAGGAGAGCAGAGGAGGAGAGGAGCAGAGGAGGAGAGGAGCAGAGGAGCAGGAGACCAGAGGGGCAGGAGAGAAGAGGAGCAGAGGAGCAGGAGAGAAGAGGAGCAGAGGAGGAGAGGAGGAGAGGAGCAGGAGACCAAAGGAGCAGAGGAGCAGGAGAGAGGAGGAGCAGGAGACCAGAGGAGCAGGAGAGAGGAGGAGAGGAGGAGGAGAGGGGGAGAGGAGCAGGAGAGAGGAGGAGCAGAGAAGCAGGAGACCAGAGGAGCAGGAGAGAGGAGGAGCAGAGGAGGAGAGGAGCAGAGGAGCAGGAGAGAGGAGGAGCAGAGGAGCAGAGGAGCAGAGGAGCAGAGGAGCAGGAGACCAGAGGAGCAGGAGAGAGGAGGAGAGGAGGAGGAGAGGGGGAGAGGAGCAGGAGAGAGGAGTAGCAGAGGAGGAGATGAGGAGAGGAGGAGAGGAGCAGGAGAGAGGAGGAGCAGAGGACGAGAGGATGAGAGGAGCAGGAGAGAGGAGGAGCAGAGGAGGAGAGGAGCAGAGGAGCAGGAGAGAGGAGGAGCAGAGGAGCAGAGGAGCAGAGGAGCAGGAGACCAGAGGAGCAGGAGAGAAGAGGAGCAGAGGAGGAGAGGAGGAGAGGAGCAGGAGACCAGAGGAGCAGAGGAGCAGGAGACCAGAGGAGCAGGAGAGAGGAGGAGCAGAGGAGCAGAGGAGGAGAGGAGCAGGAGACCAGAGGAGCAGAGGAGCAGGAGAGAGGAGGAGCAGAGGAGCAGGAGAGGAGGAGCAGAGGAGCAGGAGACCAGAGAAGCAGGAGAGAAGAGGAGCAGAGGAGGAGAGAGGAGGAGCAGAGAAGGAGTGGAGCAGAGGAGCAGAGGAGGAGAAGAGCAGAGGAGAGGAGGAGCAGAGGAGCAGAGGAGGAGAAGAGCAGAGGAGAGGAGGAGCAGGAGAGCAGAGGAGGAGAGGAGCAGAGGAGGAGAGGAGGAGAGGAGCAGAGGAGGAGAGGAGCAGAGGAGAGGAGGAGCAGGAGAGCAGAGGAGCAGAGGAGCAGAGGAGCAGAGGAGGAGGAGAGGAGCAGAGGAGCAGAGGAGGAGAGGAGCAGAGGAGCAGGAGACCAGAGAAGCAGGAGAGAAGAGGAGCAGAGGAGAGGAGGAGCAGGAGAGCAGAGGAGGAGAGGAGCAGAGGAGCAGAGTAGCAGAGGAGGAGAGGAGCAGAGGAGAGGAGGAGCAGGAGAGCAGAGGACGAGAGGAGCAGAGGAGAGGAGGAGCAGAGGAGCAGAGTAGCAGAGGAGGAGAGGAGCAGAGGAGGAGAGGAGCAGAGGAGCAGAGGAGGAGAGGAGCAGAGGAGAGGAGGAGCAGGAGAGCAGAGGAGCAGAGTCAAACATCTGAGACATCTCTCCTCCTCTGCTCCTCCTCCTCTGCTCCTCTTTTACCCATGTGGTTCCCGAGCGTCCAGGCCTCGTCGTAGTCGAAGTGGACGTCTCCTTGGCGATGGGTTCTGGGGAAGAAGGCGTGAGCCAAGATCCCCCCGGGGCCGTCGAACGGGAGGTTATCCCCGTGCCAGTACCTGCACGGACAGAACGCACAAATAACACATAAATAACACATAAATAACACATAAATAACACGCAAATAACACGCAAATAACACACAAATAATACACAAATAACACGTAATTAACACATAAATAACACACAAATAACACGCAAATAACACGCAAATAACACGTAAATAACACACAAATAACACGCAAATAACACGTAAATAACACGTAAATAACACGTAAATAACAGACAAATAACAGACAAATAACACACAAATAACACGTAAATAACACGTAAATAACACACAAATAACACACAAATAACACGTAAATAACACACAAATAACACAAAAATAACACGCAAATAACACGTAAATAACACATAAATAACACACAAATAACACACAAATAACACGCAAATAACACGTAAATAACACGTAAATAACACCTAAATAACACACAGATAACACACAAATAACACACAAATAACACACAAATAACATGTAAATAACACACAAATAACACACAAGTAACACACAAATAACACGCAAATAACACGTAAATAACACACAAATAACACACAAATAACACACAAATAACACACAAATAACATGTAAATAACACACAAATAACACGCAAATAACACGCAAATAACACGTAACTAACACACAAATAACACGTAAATAACACGCAAATAACACACAAATAACACACAAATAACACACAAATAACCCGCAAATAACACGCAAATAACACGTAAATAACACACAAATAACACATAAATAACACGCAAATAACACGTAAATAACACACAAATAACACGCAAATAACACACAAATAACACACAAATAACACATAAATAACACACAAATAACACGTAAATAACACACAAATAACCCGCAAATAACACGCAAATAACACGTAAATAACACACAAATAACAGACAAATAACACACAAATAACACACAAATAACACGTAAATAACACACAAATAACACACAAATAACACACAAATAACACGCAAATAACACGTAAATTACACGCAAATAACACGCAAATAAAACGCAAGTAACACGTAAATAACAGACAAATAACAGACAAATAACACGCAAATAACACACAAATAACATGCAAATAACACGCAAATAACACGCAAATGACACGCAAATAACACGTAAATAACAGACAAATAACACACAAATAACACGCAAATAACACACAAATAACACACAAATAACACGCAAATAACACACAAATAACACGTAAATAACACGCAAATAACACACAAATAACACGCAAATAACACACAAATAACATGTAAATAACAGACAAATAACAGACAAATAACACACAAATAACACACAAATAACACGTAAATAACAGACAAATAACAGACAAATAACAGACAAATAACACACAAATAACACGTAAATAACACACAAATAACACAAAAATAACACGCAAATAACACGTAAATAACACATAAATAACAGACAAATAACACACAAATAACACGCAAATAACACGTAAATAACACGTAAATAACACGTAAATAACACACAGATAACAGACAAATAACACACAAATAACACACAAATAACACGTAAATAACACACAAAGAACACACACATAACACACAAATAACACACAAATAACACACAAATAACACGTAAATAACACACAAATAACACACAAATAACACGCAAATAACACGTCATTAACACATAAATAACACACAAATAACACGCAAATAACACGCAAATAACACGTAAATAACACACAAATAACACGCAAATAACACGTAACTAACACACAAATAACACACAAATAACAGACAAATAACACACAAATAACAGACAAATAACAGACAAAAAACACACAAAGAACACACAAATAACACGTAAATAACACACAAATAACACACAAATAACACGCAAATAACACACAAATAACACACAAATAACACACAAATAACACACAAATAACACACAAATAACCCGCAAATAACACGCAAATAACACGTAAATAACACACAAATAACAGACAAATAACACACAAATAACACACAAATAACACGTAAATAACACACAAATAACACACAAATAACACACAAATAACACGCAAATAACACGTAAATAACACGCAAATAACACGCAAATAAAACGCAAGTAACACGTAAATAACAGACAAATAACAGACAAATAACACGCAAATAACACGTAAATAACACACAAATAACACACAAATAACATGCAAATAACACGCAAATGACACGCAAATAACACGTAAATAACAGACAAATAACACACAAATAACACGCAAATAACACACAAATATCACACAAATAACACGCAAATAACACAGAAATAACACGTAAATAACACACAAATAACACACAAATAACACGCAAATAACACACAAATAACATGTAAATAAGAGACAAATAACAGACAAATACCACACAAATAACCCACAAATAACACGTAAATAGCAGACATATAACAGACAAATAACACGCAAATAACACACAAATAAGACACAAATAACACACAAATGACACTCAAATAACCCGCAAATAACCCGCAAATAACACGTAAATAACAGACAAATAACACACAAATAACATGCAAATAACACGCAAATAACAGACAAATAACACACAAATAACACACAAATAACACGTAATTAACACATAAATAACACACAAATAACACATAAATAACACGCAAATAACACGTAAATAACACACAAATAACACGCAAATAACACACAAATAACACACAAATAACACACAAATAACACATAAATAACACACAAATAACACGCAAATAACACGTAAATAACACACAAATAACACACAAATAACACACAAATAACACGCAAATAACACGTAAATAACACACAAATAACACACAAATAACACACAAATAACACACAAATAACACATAAATAACACACAAATAACACGTAAATAAAACGCAAGTAACACGTAAATAACAGACAAATAACAGACAAATAACACGTAAATAACAGGTAAATAACACACAAATAACATGCAAATAACACACAAATAACATGCAAATGACATGCAAATAACACGTAAATAACAGACAAATAACACACAAATAACACGCAAATAACACACAAATAACACGCAAATAACACACAAATAACACATAAATAACACGCAAATAACACACAAATAACACGCAAATAACACACAAATAACATGTAAATAACAGACAAATAACAGACAAATAACACACAAATAACACACAAATAACACGCAAATAACACGCAAATGACACGCAAATAACACGTAAATAACAGACAAATAACACACAAATAACACGCAAATAACACGTAAATAACACACAAATAACACACAAATAACACCTAAGTAACACACAAATAACACAAATAACACGCAAATAACAGACAAATAACACGGAAATAACAGACAAATAACATACAAATAACACGCAAATAACACGTAAATAACACGCAAATAACACACAAATAACACGTAAATAACACACAAATAACAGACAAATAACATACAAATAACACGCAAATAACACACAAATAACACGTAAATAACACGCAAATAACACACAAATAACACACAAATAACACACAAATAACCCGTAAATAACACGCAAATAACACACAAATAACACGTAAATAACAGACAAATAACACACAAATAACACGCAAATAACACGCAAATAACACACAAATAACATGCAAATAACACGCAAATAACACGCAAATAACACACAAATAACACACAAATAACACACAAATAACCCGTAAATAACACACAAATAACACGCAAATAACACGTAAATAACACACAAATAACACGCAAATAACACATAACTAACACACAAATAACACGTAAATAACACACAAATAACACGCAAATAACACGTAAATAACACACAAATAACACGCAAATAACACGCAAATAACACACAAATAACACGCAAATAACACATAAATAACACACAAATAACACGTAAATAACACACAAATAACACGCAAATAACACGCAAATAACACGCAAATAACACATAAATAACACGCAAATAACACGTAAATAACAGACAAATAACAGACAAATAACACGTAAATAACAGGTAAATAACACACAAATAACATGCAAATAACACACAAATAACATGCAAATGACACGCAAATAACACGTAAATAACAGACAAATAACACACAAATAACACGCAAATAACACACAAATAACACGCAAATAACACACAAATAACACATAAATAACACGCAAATAACACACAAATAACACGCAAATAACACACAAATAACATGTAAATAACAGACAAATAACAGACAAATAACACACAAATAACACACAAATAACACGCAAATAACACGCAAATGACACGCAAATAACACGTAAGTAACAGACAAGTAACACACAAATAACACGCAAATAATACGTAAATAACCCACAAATAACACACAAATAACACCTAAGTAACACACAAATAACACAAATAACACGCAAATAACAGACAAATAACACGGAAATAAGAGAGAAATAACATACAAATAACACGGAAATAACACGTAAATAACACTCAAATAACACACAAATAACACGTAAATAACACACAAATAACAGACAAATAACATACAAATAACACGCAAATAACACACAAATAACACGTAAATAACACGCAAATAACACACAAATAACACACAAATAACACACAAATAACACGTAAATAACACACAAATAACACGCAAATAACACGTAAATAACACGCAAATAACACGCAAATAACACGTAAATAACACGCAAATAACACGCAAATAAAACGCAAGTAACACGTAAATAACAGACAAATAACAGACAAATAACACGTAAATAACAGGTAAATAACACACAAATAACATGCAAATAACACACAAATAACATGCAAATGACACGCAAATAACACGTAAATAACAGACAAATAACACACAAATAACACGCAAATAACACACAAATAACACGCAAATAACACACAAATAACACATAAATAACACGCAAATAACACACAAATAACACGCAAATAACACACAAATAACATGTAAAGAACAGACAAATAACAGACAAATAACACGCAAATAACACACAAATAACACGCAAATAACACACAAATAACACATAAATAACACGCAAATAACACACAAATAACACGCAAATAACACACAAATAACATGTAAATAACAGACAAATAACAGACAAATAACACACAAATAACACACAAATAACACGCAAATAACACGCAAATGACACGCAAATAACACGTAAATAACAGACAAATAACACGCAAATAACACGTAACTAACACACAAATAACACGTAAATAACACGCAAATAACAGACAAATAACACACAAATAACACACAAATAACACGTAAATAACACACAAATAACAGACAAATAACACACAAATAACACACAAATAACACGTAAATAACACACAAATAACACGTAAATAACACACAAATAACACACAAATAACACGCAAATAACACGTAATTAACACACAAATAACACAAATAACACGCAAATAACAGACAAATAACACGGAAATAACAGACAAATAACATACAAATAACACGCAAATAACACGTAAATAACACGCAAATAACACACAAATAACACGTAAATAACACACAAATAACAGACAAATAACATACAAATAACACGCAAATAACACACAAATAACACGTAAACACGCAAATAACACACAAATAACACACAAATAACACACAAATAACCCGTAAATAACACGCAAATAACACACAAATAACACGTAAATAACAGACAAATAACACACAAATAACACGCAAATAACACGCAAATAACACACAAATAACATGCAAATAACACGCAAATAACACGCAAATAACACACAAATACCACACAAATAACACACAAATAACCCGTAAATAACACACAAATAACACGCAAATAACACGTAAATAACACACAAATAACACGCAAATAACACATAACTAACACACAAATAACACGTAAATAACACACAAATAACATGCAAATAACACGTAACTAACACACAAATAACACGTAAATAACAGGCAAATAACACACAAATAACACATAAATAACACACAAATAACACGCAAATAACACGCAAATAACACACAAATAACACACAAATAACACGTAATTAACACATAAATAACACACAAATAACACGCAAATAACACGTAAATAACACACAAATAACACGTAAATAACACACAAATAACACGCAAATAACACGTAACTAACACACAAATAACACGTAAATAACACGCAAATAACACACAAATAACACACAAATAACACACAAATAACACGTAAATAACATGCAAATAACACACAAATAACACACAAATAACACGTAAATAACACACAAATAACACACAAATAACATGCAAATAACAAATAACATACAAATAACACGCAAACAACACGTAAATAACAGACAAATAACATACAAATAACACGCAAATAACACGTAAATAACACGTAAATAAGTTATTTGTGTGTTATTTGTTTGTTATTTGCGTGTTATTTGTGTGTTATGTGCGTGTTATTTGCATGTTATTTGAAATAGCACACAAATAACACACAAATAACATGCAAATAGCACGCAAATAACACACAAATAACAGTGTGTGTGAGGCTGAAGTGCGTCTGGCTGCCATGTTTGTTTCGATTTATTTGGACGTTTCACCTGTGGCTGGTTTGTGTGTGTTTGTTGTATGTATATTTGTGTGTTTTTGTTTTTGTATTTGTGTGTTTGTTGTGTTTGTGTGCTTGTTGAGTGTTTGTTGTGTGTTTGTTGTGTATATTTGTGTGTTTACCAGGGGGGTATTCCATGAACGTCACTAAACATAGCGGCGCCTAAGTGTTTAGTTCTTGCCTGAAGAAGCGTCACCTTAGACTAAAGCCTGAAGTCGTTCCACTAACGCATTTCAGCTGCGCCTCAGCAGCGCTAACTTCAGCCGCGCCTATCCTGTCCTGGCCTAGACGCGTGCACGGGGAACGTAAGAAGTCCAGAACAAGCGACTGTCAAAAACGCCATCATGTCGAAGATTCAGGCCGATTATTTCAGTGCATCAGAACAGAAGTTGCTTTTGGAACTCAACAACGCACTTGCAAGAGACATGGCGTGGCAGAAGATCGCCGAACGCTTAAATACGTAAGTTAAGTCCTATAACGGTGCTGGAGGTTGAGTTTTTTAAGTCTGTTTTTCAAGACTGATGTCAACGCTGATCTGTGGTGCAGAGGAAAAGTTACGGTCTGGGGTGCGGGAGATTGTGAGTTTGATTCTCAGGGAGAACAGTTGATGTCATAAATATTATATATTTGTAGAGCAGTCTTGTCAGTTGTAATTTATTTTTACTATTTGCTTTTTAGTATTTGCTCCAACTAATACGTTAAACTGTGTTATCTTGTCTTTGAGCAGGAATAATGTGAAGAGGACTGTTTTGCAGGTAAAGACAAAGCATAAAAACATTTTGCAGAGTGGTAAGTAAGCTAATATTAATATTATTATTCAGTGAAATTAGTAATACTGTTGAAATGGTACCTTAATTTAATTTAAAATGAACAGTAGCTACCAAGCCACAGGAGGTGGGAGCCCCCCTCAAAACCTTTCACCTGCAGAGGAGCTGGCACTGGCCCTAAACCGGGGTCGCCCACTGGTGGAGGTAACTGAAGGAGGGACCCCATCAAAGATCCTTCCTGCGAGTTCTCGTGAAGAGTATATTCAAGGTATTCTCTAGGCTAATGCTTGCCTCAGCTGTGATCCAAGCATTTGTGTATTTTAATAGTATGCTTGTGTTCTAGTTACTGAAGATGGCGTACACTTGGACCCTCCTCAGCAGTCCTCCAGCAGTGCCTTGCCTGACCCTCAGCAGTCCTCCAGCAGTGCCTTGCCTGACCCTCAGCAGTCCTCCAGCAGTGTCTTGCCTGACCCTCACCACTCCTCCAGCAGTTCCTTGGCTGACCCTCAGCAGTCCTCCAGCAGTGCCTTGCCTGACCCTCAGCAGTCCTCCAGCAGTGTCTTGCCTGACCCTCAGCAGTCCTCCAGCAGTGGCCTCACACCAGAATGTCATACCTAATGTCTTTTATTGTTTTATGCCTATTGATGGAAATTGATAAAAAGGATTTCATTAAAGAGGCTTGCACAGCATCTCTGAAGCAAATTTGTTGAATCATTGAAATGTTGCATCATGGAGTGTGCCTGTTATTTGGCTACATTTTGTTTTAAAAGTAAAGGTTTACCTGTAACTGTATTCTTTGATAGAGATGTCATAAAATATAAAGTGTCAATGTCGTCAAGTGAGAGTGATGTTAGGGCCAGCTGATATAAGTTCGATGATGATATGAATAATTTTAGGTTAAATTCATTCACATTTGTGTAATGTGTGGCAAATGTAAATTCGTGAAAATATAACACAATAATTGACTTGCACATGAATACGTCAATCGAACCCGGGACACCCACGTGAAAGACGCAGTGCTTAACCACTCGACCAAAGTCTTTCTCTGAGACACCTCTGGAATTCTTCTATCTGATAATGTCATAAAGACCGGAGATTTGTCAAGAACCAAGAACGTAAGGTAATTTATTTTTTTGCTGATATTGTTTTCGGACAACACAGATACTCATGCGGGAGGTGTGCGGAACTGTTTGTTTGACAGTCTGTTTATGTCAGGTACGTATTCTCTGCGACACGGCCTGATTAAGCCTCATCTTTAGCCTGTTCCGGACCAGGCTAGCTCCGACAACTGTGTTGCCGCAGTAACTCAGCGGGGACTGAGGTTAGCGAGAGTCATGGAACCGAACGCTCACTAAAACTAGCGCCAACTGTCGAATAAAGCCGGGCTTTGTGTTTAGCCGCGTTCGTGGAATACCCCTTTGGTGAAGTCGATCCGGATGTCGGCGTTCCCGTGGTGGATCTGTTTGTGTGTGTGTTGTGTGTGTGTTGTGTGTGTGTTGTGTGTTTGTTGTGTGTTTGTTGTGTGTTTGTGTGTGTATTTGTGTGTTTACCTGGTGAAGTCGAACCGGATGTCGGCGTTCCCGTGGTGGATCTGTTTGTGTGTGTGTTGTGTGTGTGTTGTGTGTTTGTTGTGTGTTTGTGTGTGTATTTGTGTGTTTACCTGGTGAAGTCGATCCGGATGTCGGCGTTCCCGTGGTGGATCTGTTTGTGTGTGTGTTGTGTGTGTGTTGTGTGTGTGTTGTGTGTTTGTTGTGTGTTTGTGTGTGTATTTGTGTGTTTACCTGGTGAAGTCGATCCGGATGTCGGCGTTCCCGTGGTGGATCTCGGTGAAGCTCAGGGGAGTGACGTCGCTCCAGATTTTCAGAGCTTCTTTAAAAACGCGACGCACTTTCTCCTCACGCAGTTGCCACGGAAACCGCACGATTCTGGAACATACAAACGTTTAAAACAAAAGGCCCAGGAGCCAGAGAGTCCAGAGGGGTATTCCACGAACGCAGCTAAGCGCAAAGCCCGGCTTTTAGTCACGTTCCTTATGTATTTTCACTGGATTTTTTTGGAGCGTTGGAAAACGATATATTTTTGAAAAGTAGACTGTATAAGCAATCCGAAAACCAATGTTTCCATTTGCACAGGTGTCTTTTTCAAAAGGGTGTCCGAAAAACCTACATTTTCTAATTTCTCAGCTTCTGAATAAGCTAGAACATTGATTTTAACTGCTAAACCTACATTTTCAGGTACAATGAATCCAATGGCACAAAAATAAATTGTATAGGTCTTAACAAAATGGATTTTAATACAGAATTTTTCTTTTATTGATTGTTTTACAGACATGCACACATGGTTAATGTAATGGAACGTTAACTTGAATTCTTGAATGGCCTTATGCCCTTAAAGCAGCTTGCAGTTTCAAACAGATATGAGTTTAGGCTACACATAGGAAGGATTATGCTCTTTTGACAGTCTCTACACCTCATCGTCATCATCATCATCGTACGTGATATCTTGACAGATATCACGTACCACACTGACAGATCTGTACAGGCTAAGTTCTTTGTTCTGCAAGAGCAGCTAGCAGAGGAACAGTCTGATTTGCACTGACATCTCACCATCTCGACAATGGTTTTTGGAGCTGGAAGGACCTCTGTGGTGGTACGTTTTATCGGACCATCTGAGTCTTTGAAGTACCCATTTTCCAGGGGATCCAACTGTGGATCCTGCTGAGCGATGGCTGCCTGTCCCCACACCCGTGTTTGGATATGGACTCTCAAGATGTGCTGTTTCAGAGCTCCGATTGTTGGGGGGAGCTTGTCACCTTCTGCCATGTGCTTGCAGAAGAGATGCCAACGTAGGTCAGGGATTGTCTTGATGCTGATGCCCTTGGGTGTGTAGGCTGTACATACAAAGGTAGCCAGTGTTGAAAGCATTCCCTCCGTCACTTCTGCTTCCTCCAGAAGCATCTGCAGAGCATTGATGACATCCTCATCAGCTTTGAGGCACACCTGGAACCATGTTGCCTTGCCTATGCGAGAGAACCTTCCAGTGTTGTCAGCCCCTGTGAAAGCATGGAAGGCAGGCAAAGCCTTTGCTCTTTCTGGACTTAGAGCTCTCCACAGTGGTTCAATTTGCACAACACCAGATGCCACAGAAATGGAAGTGTTCTTCAGCAGGACATCATAGTTTGCTGTGACCAGCACCAAGACACTAAAGACACTAAAGACAACTAAGTCACTAAATGGGCAACACCTGTTGACACTCAATACGTTCACTATGTGGCACTGCTCCTGTATACTGGGTACACTGTAGTTGTGAGCTTTGCACAGGCAAGCCTGAACATGTACAGCAAAATGATGGACATGTAAACTGCACCAGTTTTGCATATTCCAGCGGGGATGTTTTGTATGGTGGGCTTGACAGACATGCATCTACTTGTAAATACTATAAATCACCAGGTCAAATAAATTAGTGTGGTAACAAAATGTCTGAGAACATTAAAACTACCACCATTAGATTCAGTGACCCTGAAAATGTAGGTTTAGCAGTTAAAATCAACGTTCTAGCTTATTCAGAAGCTGAAAAATTCCAAATTTTATTTTTTTTGGACCCCCTTTTGAAAAATCCAAGATGGCCGCCATGCAGACACCTGTGCAAATGGAAACATTGGTTTTCGGATTGATTATACATGACAGTTTTCAAAAATGTATAGTTTTCCAACTCTCTAAGATGCGTGAAGAGTCCCTCAGTCGTCCAGGTAGAATCCATGATAAAAGGAGAAGTTCAATTTGTCAACTGGACAAAGTTTGTTTGGTCGAAAACGTTTCGCCGCTCATCCGAGAGGCTTCGTCAGTTCTGGTTGGAGTGCTGGTAAGACACTTGCTTATATCTCGCTGCAGGGAGGAGCTAGCTAGCTAACTACTTTCCGAAACTATCTCATTGGTTTCTGTCTTTTGTTTCTCTGGCGTCTAGATTAGCACACCTATTCATCCCTACGGCTGTTTTTCACACCTCTGGCCCTGACCTGGCTAGCCCTATTGTATCTTTTGTTTGTTTGATCTAGGTTTAAGAATGGAATTATAGATGGGAGACAAATTATGTCTGACTCCACCATTTCTGTTTAAAGAAGGATTCTCTTTTTTTTTTTGACAAAAATAGCCTCTTTAACTCCCCTCTCAAACCAATTCTTTTCCCTGGCTAAGATCTGAACCTCACTGTCCTCAAAAGAATGGCCCGTGGCTTCTAGGTGAAGATGTACCGCAGATGACGGTCCACTCTGGCACGTCCGTCTGTGTTGGTACATCCTCTTGTGAAGTGGCTGCTTGGTTTCTCCAGTGTAGCGCTCACTGCAGTCTTCACTACACTGAATGGAGTAGACCACATTGCTTTGTTTGTGGCTCGGTGTTTTGTCCTTTGGGTGGACGAGTTTTTGTCTTAAAGTGTTTGTGGGTTTGAAATAAACTGGGATTTCATATTGTCTGAAAATCCTCTGTAGTTTTTCCGACACGCCGGCCAGGTACGGAATCGCTACCCCTTTCCTCCTGGGTTCGGATTCTCTGTTGTCTTGTTTATTGTCCTTGTCTCTCTTGGTTTTGTTGACAGCCCATTTAGGATATCCACAAACAAAGAGGGCTTCCTGCACATGTTGTTCTTCTTTCTCCTTACCCTCTGTGCTTGTGGGAACCACTTGGGCCCTGTGTTGTAATGTCCGAATAACACCCAGTTTGTGCTGCAGTGGGTGGTGTGAATCAAAAAGCAGGTATTGGTCTGTGTGTGTGGGCTTCCTGAAGACTTCTACTTGGAGTCCCCGGTCTCCTCCTATCGTTACTGCACAATCTAAGAACGCCAATGTGTTATCCTTGGCATCTTCACGGGTGAATTTGATGTTCGGATCTACAGAATTGATATGTGCAGTGAAAGGTTCCAAATCTTGAATTTTGATTTTTGAAATCATCAACATAACGAAACCAGTGTGTGGGAGGAGTGCCTGGATATGAAGCTAAGGCACTCTGTTCAAATTGTTCCATGTATAAATTAGCCATGATAGGGGAGACCGGTGAGCCCATCGCACAGCCGTGGATCTGCCTGTAAAAGTTCCCTCTGAACTGGAAATAGGTGGTATTTAGACAAATTTCCAGCAGTTGGCAGATTTGGTCAGGAGAAAGTTTGGTTCTCTCTTCTAGCTTGGAATCCTGTAGTAAACTCCTTCTCGCTGCTTCGACCGCTACAGCTGTGGGGATACAAGTGAAAAGAGAGGTTACATCAAAGGAAACCATTGTCTCATCCTGACCAAACTGGAGAAACTTAACTTTGTTTACAAATTCGGCTGTGTTCTCAATGTGGTGCTCCGTGTTACCCACCAATGGAGCCAAGATGGTTTTTAGGTGTTTGGCCAAATTATATGTGATGGAGTCAACACTACACACAATGGGTCTGAGTGGTACTCCTTGTTTGTGAATCTTCGGGAGGCCATAGATGCACGGGATAGCGTCACCAGGGTACAGTCTGTAATACAGCTGTCGATCAATGACTTCTTCCTTCTCCAGCCTCTGCAAGCAATCAATGATCTTCTTTTTGTACCCATTGGTGGGGTCCCGTTTCAGTATTTCGTATGTTGTCGTGTCACTGAGTAGGCTGTTCACCTTAGCCTCATAATCAGCTGCGTCCAAGATCACCGTGCATCTCCCTTTGTCTGCAGGCAGGATGTGGATGCTCTGGTCCCTCTCTAGAGCAGTGATGGCCTTCCTCTCCTCTGGTGTTACGTTTGAGGGTGGAAGTTGCAAGTTGTTAAGGTCTCCAGCTTCTGTCTCTGTGAGCTTGTTGTTTCTAATGGCGGTTTCCGCTGCCGTGATGTAATCCACCGTGGGGATGTGGTTAGGAGTCACAGAGAAATTCAGTCCTTTGCACAGAACTTCTTTCTCTGTCTGAGTGAGTACCCGGTTGGAAAGATTTTTCACCCAGCGTTCTTTGTGCACTGATTGGCTCGGTCTGTCCTCCTTCATATTGTCACTCCGATCCTTGGGGTTATTTTTATGTTGATTCTGGAGTTGTGCAAACTTCCTAATGTGTCGCTCTTTGGTTTTGCTGTGCTGCCTCAACTGACCCGTAGCTATGAAGTCGTTAATCCTGTGAAACATTTCTTTTGGCACTAGACCCGTTATTTTGTTTAGTAAGCTGTCTATTTCAGATTTTAAGTGATCAATTTCATAATTGAGACGGCTAATTCTAAGGCTAAGTATACCTCTCAGGTAACGCTGGGTTAACCTGGCCGCCCTTTGTCCTGGTTCTGGTGCTTTCTTTTGTAGAACCTTGGGAATAAGTTGCTCCTGTCGACATCTAAGATTAAAGCGTAGATGATTCCTCTTCTCAGCTAAACTTCTTGTGTCCTTTTCCAGCTTAGAGCTTAGAGGACTTAGCACTTAGTCGCCGCTATGTTTAGTGACGTTCATGGAATACCCCTCTGGTTTAGTCCTGGTCTAGTCCTGGTTTAGTCCCGGTCTAGTCCTGGTCTAGTCCTGGTTTAGTCCTGGTCTAGTCCCGGTCTAGTCCTGGTCTAGTCCTGGTCTAGTCCTGGTTTAGTCCTGGTCTAGTCCTGGTCTAGTCCTGGTCTAGTCCTGGTTTAGTCCTGGTCTAGTCCTGGTCTAGTCCTGGTCTAGTCCTGGTCTAGTCCTGGTCTAGTCCTGGTTTAGTCCCGGTCTAGTCCCGGTTTAGTCCTGGTCTAGTCCTGGTTTAGTCCCGGTCTAGTCCTGGTCTAGTCCTGGTCTAGTCCTGGTTTAGTCCTGGTCTAGTCCTGGTCTAGTCCTGGTCTAGTCCTGGTCTAGTCCTGGTTTAGTCCTGGTCTAGTCCTGGTCTAGTCCTGGTCTAGTCCTGGTTTAGTCCTGGTCTAGTCCCGGTCTAGTCCCGGTCTAGTCCTGGTCTAGTCCTGGTCTAGTCCTGGTCTAGTCCCGGTCTAGTCCTGGTTTAGTCCCGGTCTAGTCCCGGTCTAGTCCCGGTCTAGTCCCGGTCTAGTCCTGGTTTAGTCCTGGTCTAGTCCTGGTCTAGTCCTGGTCTAGTCCTGGTCTAGTCCTGGTTTAGTCCTGGTCTAGTCCTGGTCTAGTCCTGGTCTAGTCCTGGTTTAGTCCTGGTCTAGTCCTGGTCTAGTCATGGTCTAGTCCCGGTCTAGTCCTGGTTTAGTCCTGGTCTAGTCCTGGTCTAGTCCTGGTCTAGTCCTGGTTTAGTCCTGGTCTAGTCCTGGTCTAGTCCTGGTCTAGTCCTGGTCTAGTCCTGGTTTAGTCCTGGTTTAGACCTGGTTTAGACCTGGTTTAGTCCTGGTTTAGTCCTGGTCTAGTCCTGGTCTAGTCATGGTCTAGTCCCGGTCTAGTCCTGGTTTAGTCCTGGTCTAGTCCTGGTCTAGTCCTGGTTTAGTCCTGGTCTAGTCCTGGTCTAGTCCTGGTCTAGTCCTGGTCTAGTCCTGGTCTAGTCCTGGTCTAGTCCTGGTCTAGTCCTGGTCTAGTCCCGGTCTAGTCCCGGTTTAGTCCCGGTCTAGTCCCGGTCTAGTCCTGGTTTAGTCCTTGTCTAGTCCTTGTCTAGTCCTGGTCTAGTCCTGGTCTAGTCCTGGTCTAGTCCCGGTCTAGTCCCGGTTTAGTCCTGGTCTAGTCCTGGTCTAGTCCTGGTCTAGTCCCGGTCTAGTCCTGGTTTAGTCCTGGTCTAGTCCTGGTCTAGTCCTGGTCTAGTCCCGGTTTAGTCCTGGTTTAGTCCTGGTCTAGTCCTGGTTTAGTCCTGGTCTAGTCCTGGTCTAGTCCTGGTCTAGTCCTGGTCTAGTCCTGGTTTAGTCCTGGTCTAGTCCTGGTCTAGTCCTGGTCTAGTCCCGGTTTAGTCCCGGTTTAGTCCTGGTCTAGTCCTGGTTTAGTCCTGGTCTAGTCCTGGTCTAGTCCTGGTTTAGTCCTGGTCTAGTCCTGGTCTAGTCCTGGTCTAGTCCCGGTTTAGTCCTGGTCTAGTCCTGGTCTAGTCCTGGTCTAGTCCTGGTCTAGTCCTGGTTTAGTCCTGGTCTAGTCCTGGTCTAGTCCTGGGCTAGTCCTGGTTTAGTCCTGGTTTAGTCCTGGTCTAGTCCTGGGCTAGTCCTGGTTTAGTCCTGGTTTAGTCCTGGTCTAGTCCTGGTCTAGTCCTGGTCTAGTCCTGGTTTAGTCCTGGTCTAGTCCTGGTCTAGTCCTGGTCTAGTCCTGGTTTAGTCCTTGTCTAGTCCTGGTCTAGTCCTGGTCTAGTCCTGGTCTAGTCCTGGTCTAGTCCTGGTCTAGTCCCGGTCTAGTCCTGGTTTAGTCCCGGTCTAGTCCTGGTCTAGTCCCGGTCTAGTCCTGGTCTAGTCCTGGTCTAGTCCTGGTCTAGTCCTGGTTTAGTCCTGGTCTAGTCCTGGTCTAGTCCTGGTTTAGTCCTTGTCTAGTCCTGGTCTAGTCCTGGTCTAGTCCTGGTCTAGTCCTGGTCTAGTCCTGGTCTAGTCCTGGTTTAGTCCTGGTCTAGTCCTGGTCTAGTCCTGGTCTAGTCCCGGTTTAGTCCCGGTTTAGTCCCGGTCTAGTCCTGGTTTAGTCCTGGTCTAGTCCTGGTCTAGTCCTGGTTTAGTCCTGGTCTAGTCCTGGTCTAGTCCTGGTCTAGTCCTGGTCTAGTCCTGGTTTAGTCCTGGTCTAGTCCTGGTCTAGTCCTGGGCTAGTCCTGGTTTAGTCCTGGTTTAGTCCTGGTCTAGTCCTGGGCTAGTCCTGGTTTAGTCCTGGTTTAGTCCTGGTCTAGTCCTGGTCTAGTCCTGGTCTAGTCCTGGTTTAGTCCTGGTCTAGTCCTGGTCTAGTCCTGGTCTAGTCCTGGTCTAGTCCTGGTTTAGTCCTTGTCTAGTCCTGGTCTAGTCCTGGTCTAGTCCTGGTCTAGTCCTGGTCTAGTCCCGGTCTAGTCCTGGTTTAGTCCCGGTCTAGTCCCGGTCTAGTCCCGGTCTAGTCCCGGTCTAGTCCCGGTCTAGTCCCGGTTTAGTCCCGGTCTAGTCCTGGTCTAGTCCCGGTTTAGTCCCGGTCTAGTCCCGGTCTAGTCCTGGTCTAGTCCCGGTTTAGTCCCGGTCTAGTCCTGGTCTAGTCCTGGTCTAGTCCTGGTCTAGTCCTGGTCCTGGTACCTGTACGTGAGCTCGGTCTTGTCCAGACGTCCTCCGTGCAGAACGAAGCGTCTCTGTCTCTGTCCCCTCGTCCTCTGAGACTCGTCCTGAAGAGACAAGTCCAGAACCCCACACCGAGGTCTGGACCCGAGACCGGACCTGAGACCGGACCCGAGACCGGACCCGAGACCGGACCTGAGACCGGACCCGAGACCGGACCAGGACCTCGTCAGGTTCAAGGACCGACCCAAGTCCTGAACCGGGACCTGGACCGGTCTGGTCCACTTCTTCAGGACTGAGAACTTCTCCTGCAACAAGAAACAAGGTCAGAGGAGGAGAGGAGAGGAGGAGAGGAGGAGGAGAGGAGGAGAGGAGAGGGAGAGGAGGAGAGGAGGAGGGGAGGAGGAGAGGAGAGGGAGAGGAGGAGAGGAGGCGGAGAGGAGGAGAGGAGAGGAGAGGAGGAGAGGAGAGGAGGAGAGGAGGAGAGGAGGAGAGGAGAGGAGGAGAGGAGGGGAGGAGAGGAGGAGGAGAGGAGGAGAGGAGAGGGAGAGGAGGAGAGGAGGAGGAGAGGAGGAGAGGAGAGGAGGAGAGGAGAGGAGAGGAGAGGAGGAGAGGAGAGGAGGAGAGGAGAGGAGAGGGAGAGGAGGAGAGGAGGAGAGGAGGAGAGGAGAGGAGAGGAGGAGGAGAGGAGAGGAGAGGAGGAGAGGAGAGGAGGAGAGGAGGAGAGGAGAGGAGAGGAGGAGAGGAGGAGAGGAGGAGGAGAGGAGGAGAGGAGAGGAGAGGAGGAGAGGAGAGGAGGAGAGGGGAGGAGGAGAGGAGGAGAGGAGAGGAGGAGAGGAGGAGAGGAGGAGGAGAGGAGAGGAGAGGAGGAGAGGAGGAGGAGAGGAGAGGAGAGGAGGAGAGGAGGGGAGGAGGGGTGGAGGAGAGGAGAGGAGAGGAGAGGAGGAGTGGAGGAGTGGGGGAGAGGAGGAGAGGAGAGGAGAGGGGAGGAGAGGAGGAGAGGAGGAGAGGAGAGGAGAGGAGGAGAGGAGGAGGAGAGGAGAGGGAGAGGAGGAGAGGAGAGGAGGAGAGGAGGAGAGGAGAGGGAGAGGAGGAAGAGAGGAGAGGAGGAGAGGAGGAGGAGAGGAGAGGAGAGGGAGAGGAGGAGAGGAGGAGAGGAGGAGGAGAGGAGGAGAGGAGAGGAGGAGAGGAGAGGGAGAGGAGAGGAGAGGAGAGGAGGAGAGGAGGAGAGGAGGAGAGGAGAGGAGAGGAGGAGAGGAGGAGGAGAGGAGAGGGAGAGGAGGAGAGGAGAGGAGGAGAGGAGGAGAGGAGAGGGAGAGGAGGAAGAGAGGAGAGGAGGAGAGGAGGAGAGGAGGAGAGGAGAGGAGAGGAGAGGGAGAGGAGGAGAGGAGGAGGAGAGGAGAGGAGGAGGAGAGGAGGAGAGGAGAGGAGGAGAGGAGAGGAGGAGGAGAGGAGAGGAGAGGGAGAGGAGGAGAGGAGGAGAGGAGGAGGAGAGGAGGAGGAGAGGAGGAGAGGAGAGGAGGAGAGGAGGAGAGGAGAGGAGGAGAGGAGAGGGAGAGGAGAGGAGAGGAGGAGAGGAGGAGAGGAGGAGGAGAGGAGAGGAGGAGAGGAGGAGAGGAGAGGAGAGGAGGAGAGGAGGAGAGGAGGAGAGGAGGAGAGGAGGAGGAGAGGAGGAGAGGAGAGGAGGAGAGGAGAGGAGGAGAGGAGGAGAGGAGGAGAGGAGAGGAGGAGAGGAGGAGGAGAGGAGAGGAGAGGAGGAGGAGAGGAGAGGAGGAGAGGAGGAGGAGAGGAGAGGAGAGGAGGAGGAGAGGAGAGGAGAGGAGGAGAGGAGGAGGAGGAGAGGAGGAGAGGAGGAGAGGAGAGGAGGAGAGGAGGAGGAGAGGAGAGGAGGAGGAGAGGAGAGGAGAGGAGGAGAGGAGGAGGAGAGGAGGAGAGGAGGAGAGGAGAGGAGGAGAGGAGAGGAGGAGAGGAGGAGAGGAGAGGAGGAGAGGAGGAGGAGAGGAGAGGAGAGGAGGAGGAGAGGAGAGGAGAGGAGGAGAGGAGAGGAGGAGAGGAGGAGAGGAGGAGGAGAGGAGGAGGAGAGGAGAGGAGGAGAGGAGAGGAGGAGAGGAGGAGGAGGAGAGGAGGAGAGGAGGAGGAGAGGAGAGGAGAGGAGGAGAGGAGGAGAGGAGGAGAGGAGAGGAGGAGAGGGAGAGGAGAGGAGAGGAGGAGAGGAGGAGAGGAGAGGAGGAGAGGAGGAGGAGAGGAGGAGAGGAGAGGAGGAGAGGAGGAGGAGAGGAGAGGGAGAGGAGGAGGAGAGGAGAGGAGGAGGAGAGGAGAGGAGAGGAGGAGGAGAGGAGAGGGAGAGGAGGAGGAGAGGAGAGGAGGAGGAGAGGAGGAGGAGAGGAGAGGAGAGGAGGAGAGGAGGAGAGGAGGAGAGGAGAGGAGGGGGAAGAGAGGTGGAGGAGAGGAGAGGAGGAGAGGAGAGGGAGAGGAGGAGAGGAGGAGAGGAGGAGGAGAGGAGGAGAGGGAGAGGAGGAGGAGAGGAGAGGAGAGGAAAGGGAGAGGAGGAGGAGAGGAGGAGAGGGAGAGGAGGAGAGGAGGAGAGGAGGAGGAGAGGAGAGGAGGAGAGGAGGAGAGGGAGAGGAGGAGAGGAGAGGAGGAGAGGAGAGGAGGAGAGGAGAGGAGGAGAGGAGGAGAGGAGGAGAGGAGGAGAGGAGAGGAGGAGAGGAGAGGAGGAGAGGAGGAGAGGAAGAGAGGAGGAGGAGAGGAGGAGAGGAGAGGAGAGGAGGAGAGGGAGAGGAGAGGAGAGGAGGAGAGGAGAGGAGGAGAGGAGGAGAGGAGAGGAGAGGAGAGGAGGAGAGGGAGAGGAGAGGAGGAGAGGGAGAGGAGGAGAGGAGAGGAGGAGAGGAGAGGAGAGGAGGAGAGGAGGAGGAGAGGAGAGGAGAGGAGAGGAGGAGAGGAGGAGAGGAGAGGAGAGGAGGAGAGGAGGAGGAGAGGAGGAGGAGAGGAGAGGAGGAGAGGAGAGGAGAGGAGAGGGAGGAGGAGGAGAGGAGGAGAGGAGAGGAGCAAAGGAGAGGAGGAGAGGAGCAGAGGAGAGGGTCAGAGGAGAGGAGGAGAGGAGGAGAGGAGGAGAAGAGAGGAGCAGAGGAGAGGAGCAGAGGAGAGGAGCAGAGGAGAGGAGAGGAGAGGAGAGGAGAGGGAGAGGAGGAGAGGAGGAGGAGAGGAGAGGAGAGGAGGAGGAGAGGAGGAGAGGAGAGGAGGAGGAGAGGAGAGGAGGAGAGGAGAGGAGAGGAGGAGAGGAGAGGAGGAGGAGAGGAGGAGCGGAGAGGAGGAGAGGAGGAGAGGAGAGGAGAGGAGAGGGAGAGGAGGAGAGGAGAGGAGGAGGAGAGGAGAGGAGGAGAGGAGAGGAGAGGAGGAGAGGAGAGGAGGAGGAGAGGAGAGGAGGAGAGGAGAGGAGGAGGAGAGGAGAGGGAGAGGAGGAGAGGAGAGGAGGAGAGGAGGAGAGGAGGAGGAGAGGAGGAGAGGAGGAGAGGAGAGGGAGAGGAGGAGGAGAGGAGAGGAGGAGAGGAGGAGAGGAGAGGAGGAGAGGAGGAGAGGAGAGGAGAGGAGAGGAGGAGAGGAGGAGGAGAGGAGAGGAGAGGAGGAGAGGAGGAGGAGAGGAGAGGAGAGGAGGAGAGGAGAGGAGGAGAGGAGGAGAGGAGAGGGAGAGGAGGAGGAGAGGAGAGGAGGAGAGGAGGAGAGGAGAGGAGAGGAGAGGAGAGGAGGAGAGGAGGAGGAGAGGAGAGGAGGAGGAGAGGAGGAGAGGAGAGGAGGAGAGGAGAGGAGGAGGAGAGGAGAGGAGGAGAGGAGAGGAGGAGAGGAGGAGGAGAGGAGGAGCGGAGAGGAGGAGCGGAGGAGAGGAGGAGAGGAGGAGAGGAGGAGAGGAGAGGAGAGGGAGAGGAGGAGAGGAGAGGAGGAGGAGAGGAGAGGAGGAGAGGAGAGGAGAGGAGGAGAGGAGAGGAGGAGGAGAGGAGAGGAGAGGAGGAGAGGAGAGGAGAGGGAGAGGAGGAGAGGAGAGGAGGAGAGGAGAGGAGAGGAGGAGAGGAGGAGAGGAGAGGAGGAGAGGAGAGGAGGAGAGGAGGAGAGGAGAGGAGAGGAGAGGAGGAGAGGAGGAGAGGAGAGGGAGAGGAGGAGAGGGAGAGGAGGAGGAGGAGAGGAGGAGGAGTGGGACGAGAGGAGGAGGAGGAGAGGAGAGGAGGAGAGGAGAGGAGGAGAGGAGAGGAGGAGAGGAGGAGAGGAGAGGGACGAGAGGAGGGGAGGAGGAGAGGAGAGGAGGAGGAGGAGAGGAGGAGGAGAGGGACGAGAGGAGGAGGAGGAGAGGAGAGGAGGAGAGGAGAGGAGGAGAGGAGGAGGAGGAGAGGAGGAGAGAACAGAGCTAGGTCCAGAGGGTCAGGCCAGGTCAGAGTGAGGTCAGACTAAACCAGGACTAAAGTAGAGTGTTTGTCTGGACTCGGCCTGGATCCGGTCTGGACCCGGCCTGGACCCGGCCTGGATCCGGCCTGGACCCGGTCTGGACCCGGCCTGGACCCGGTCTGGACCCGGCCTGGACCCGGCCTGGACCCGGCCTGGACCCGGCCTGGACCCGGTCTGGACCCGGCCTGGACCCGGTCTGGACCCGGCCTGGACCCGGTCTGGACCCGGCCTGGACCCGGTCTGGACCGGGTCTTAGTGTAAACATTGTGTGTGTTCAGCTGTGACCCTCTGACACTTCCTGACTCGACCTCTGCTCTTCAGCCAATCACAGCACACCCCGACGCCCTCGGCCAATCAGATCGCAGCGTTACTGTGCCCCAGGGCAGACTGACACAGAAGGACTAAACCAGAACTAAACCAGGACTAAACCAGAACTAAACCAGAACTAAACCAGGACTAAACCAGGACTAAACCAGGACTAAACCAGGACTAAACCAGAACTAAACCAGGACTAAACCAGGACTAAACCAGGACTAAACCAGGACTAAACCAGAACTAAACCAGGACTAAACCAGGACTAAACCAGAACTAAACCAGGACTAAACCAGAACTAAACCAGGACTAAACCAGGACTAAACCAGAACTAAACCAGAACTAAACCAGAACTAAACCAGGACTAAACCAGGACTAAACCAGAACTAAACCAGGTCTAAACCAGGTCTAAACCAGGACTAAACCAGGTCTAAACCAGATCTAAACCAGGTCTAAACCAGGACTAAACCAGGTCTAAACCAGGTCTAAACCAGGTCTAAACCAGGACTAAATCAGGTCTAAACCAGGTCTAAACCAGGTCTAAACCAGGACTAAACCAGGACTAAACCAGGTCTAAACCAGGTCTAAACCAGGTCTAAACCAAGACTAAATCAGGTCTAAACCAGGTCTAAACCAGAACTAAACCAGGACTAAACCAGGACTAAACCAGGTCTAAACCAGGTCTAAACCAGGACTAAACCAGGTCTAAACCAGAACTAAACCAGGTCTAAACCAGGACTAAACCAGGTCTAAACCAGGTCTAAACCAGGACTAAACCAGGTCTAAACCAGAACTAAACCAGAACTAAACCAGGACTAAACCAGGACTAAACCAGAACTAAACCAGGTCTAAACCAGGTCTAAACCAGGTCTAAACCAGGACTAAACCAGGTCTAAACCAGGTCTAAACCAGGTCTAAACCAGGATTAAACCAGGTCTAAACCAGGTCTAAACCAGGACTAAACCAGGTCTAAACCAGGTCTAAACCAGGTCTAAACCAAGACTAAATCAGGTCTAAACCAGGTCTAAACCAGAACTAAACCAGGACTAAACCAGGACTAAACCAGGTCTAAACCAGGTCTAAACCAGGACTAAACCAGGTCTAAACCAGAACTAAACCAGGTCTAAACCAGGACTAAACCAGGTCTAAACCAGGTCTAAACCAGGTCTAAACCAGAACTAAACCAGGTCTAAACCAGGACTAAACCAGGTCTAAACCAGGATTAAACCAGGTCTAAACCAGGTCTAAACCAGGACTAAACCAGGTCTAAACCAGGTCTAAACCAGGTCTAAACCAAGACTAAATCAGGTCTAAACCAGGTCTAAACCAGAACTAAACCAGGACTAAACCAGGACTAAACCAGGTCTAAACCAGGTCTAAACCAGGACTAAACCAGGTCTAAACCAGAACTAAACCAGGTCTAAACCAGGACTAAACCAGGTCTAAACCAGGTCTAAACCAGGTCTAAACCAGAACTAAACCAGGACTAAACCAGGACTAAACCAGGTCTAAACCAGGTCTAAACCAGGTCTAAACCAGGACTAAACCAGGACTAAACCAGGTCTAAACCAGGTCTAAACCAGGTCTAAACCAGGACTAAACCAGGACTCTTTATAAAGGAGAAGAGCGTTAGATTTACGTCATTACAACAGAACCTCACAGAGTCTGTGGGGTCCACCTGGCAGGTCCTGGAACCAGATCCTGGAACCAGGTCCTGGAACCAGATCCTGGAACCAGGTCCTGGGACCATCTCAGAACTGGGTCTGGTCTTGATCAGGACCTTTTCTCACAGACACAGGGAGAACATGCAAACTCCAGGAGCTGTTTATTCTGTGTCCTCCTGTGTCCTCCTCTGTTCTCCTGTGTCCTCCTCTGTCCTCCTCTGTCCTCCTGTGTCCTCCTGTGTCCTCCTCTGTCCTCCTGTGTCCTCCTCTGTCCTCCTCTGTCCTCCTGTGTCCTCCTCTGTTCTCCTGTGTCCTCCTCTGTCCTCCTCTGTACTCCTCTGTCCTCCTGTGTCCTCCTCTGTCCTCCTCTGTCCTCCTCTGTCCTCCTGTGTCCTCCTGTCCTCTGTCCTCCTGTGTCCTCCTGTGTCCTCCTGTGTCCTCCTGTCCTCTGTCCTCCTGTGTCCTCCTCTGTCCTCCTGTGTCCTCCTGTGTCCTCCTCTGTCCTCCTCTGTCCTCCTCTGTCCTCCTGTCCTCTGTCCTCCTGTGTCCTCCTGTGTCCTCCTCTGTCCTCCTGTGTCCTCCTGTGTCCTCCTCTGTCCTCCTGTCCTCCTGTGTCCTCCTCTGTTCTCCTGTGTCCTCCTCTGTCCTCCTGTGTCCTCCTGTGTCCTCCTCTGTCCTCCTCTGTCCTCCTGTCCTCTGTCCTCCTGTGTCCTCCTCTGTCCTCCTCTGTCCTCCTGTGTCCTCCTGTGTCCTCCTCTGTCCTCCTGTCCTCCTGTGTCCTCCTCTGTTCTCCTGTGTCCTCCTCTGTCCTTGTCTGTCCTCCTCTGTCCTCCTGTGTCCTCCTCTGTTCTCCTGTGTCCTCCTCTGTCCTCCTGTGTCCTCCTGTGTCCTCCTCTGTACTCCTCTGTCCTCCTGTGTCCTCCTGTCCTCTGTCCTCCTGTGTCCTCCTGTCCTCTGTCCTCCTCTGTCCTCCTCTGTCCTCCTGTGTCCTACTGTCCTCTGTCCTCCTGTGTCCTCCTCTGTCCTCCTCTGTCCTCCTCTGTCCTCCTGTGTCCTCCTCTGTCCTCCTCTGTCCTCCTGTGTCCTCCTCTGTCCTCCTCTGTCCTCCTGTCCTCCTGTGTCCTCCTCTGTCCTCCTGTCCTCCTGTGTCCTCCTGTCCTCCTCTGTCCTCCTGTCCTCCTCTGTCCTCCTGTGTCCTCCTCTGTCCTCCTGTGTCCTCCTGTGTCCTCCTCTGTCCTCCTGTCCTCCTCTGTCCTCCTCTGTCCTCCTGTCCTCCTCTGTCCTCCTCTGTCCTCCTGTCCTCCTCTGTCCTCCTCTGTCCTCCTGTGTCCTCCTCTGTCCTCCTCTGTCCTCCTCTGTCCTCCTGTGTCCTCCTCTGTCCTCCTCTGTCCTCCTGTCCTCCTGTGTCCTCCTCTGTCCTCCTGTCCTCCTGTGTCCTCCTGTCCTCCTCTGTCCTCCTGTGTCCTCCTCTGTCCTCCTGTGTCCTCCTCTGTCCTCCTCTGTCCTCCTGTCCTCCTCTGTCCTCCTGTCCTCCTCTGTCCTCCTGTGTCCTCCTCTGTCCTCTGTCCTCCTGTGTCCTCCTCTGTCCTCTGTCCTCCTGTGTTCTCCTCTGTCCTCTGTCCTCCTGTGTCCTCCTCTGTCCTCCTCTGTCCTCCTGTGTCCTCCTGTCCTCCTCTGTCCTCTGTCCTCCTCTGTCCTCCTCTGTCCTCCTGTGTCCTCCTGTGTCCTCCTCTGTCCTCCTGTGTCCTCCTCTGTCCTCCTGTGTCCTCATCTGTCCTCCTGTGTCCTCCTGTCCTCCTCTGTCCTCCTGTGTCCTCCTGTGTCCTCCTCTGTCCTCCTGTCCTCCTGTGTCCTCCTGTCCTCCTCTGTCCTCCTGTGTCCTCCTGTCCTCTGTCCTCCTCTGTCCTCCTGTCCTCCTGTGTCCTCCTGTCCTCCTCTGTCCTCCTGTCCTCCTCTGTCCTCCTGTGTTCTCCTCTGTCCTCCTCTGTCCTCTGTCCTCCTCTGTCCTCTGTCCTCCTGTGTCCTCCTCTGTCCTCCTCTGTCCTCCTGTGTCCTCCTCTGTTCTCCTGTGTCCTCCTCTGTCCTCCTCTGTACTCCTCTGTCCTCCTGTGTCCTCCTCTGTCCTCCTGTCCTCCTCTGTCCTCCTGTGTTCTCCTCTGTCCTCCTCTGTACTCCTCTGTCCTCCTGTGTCCTCCTCTGTCCTCCTGTCCTCCTCTGTCCTCCTGTGTTCTCCTCTGTCCTCTGTCCTCCTCTGTCCTCCTGTGTCCTCCTGTGTCCTCCTCTGTCCTCCTCTGTCCTCCTCTGTACTCCTCTGTCCTCCTGTGTCCTCCTCTGTCCTCCTGTCCTCCTCTGTCCCCCTGTGTTCTCCTCTGTCCTCCTCTGTCCTCTGTCCTCCTGTGTCCTCCTGTGTCCTCCTGTGTCCTCCTCTGTCCTCCTCCTCTGTACTCCTCTGTCCTCCTGTGTCCTCCTCTGTCCTCCTGTGTCCTCCTCTGTCCTCCTGTCCTCCTCTGTCCTCCTGTGTTCTCCTCTGTCCTCCTCTGTCCTCTGTCCTCCTCTGTCCTCCTGTGTCCTCCTCTGTCCTCCTGCGTCCTCCTGTGTCCTCCTCTGTCCTCCTGCGTCCTCCTCTGTCCTCTGTCCTCCTGTGTCCTCCTGTGTCCTCCTCTGTCCTCCTGCGTCCTCCTGTGTCCTCCTGTCCTCCTCTGTCCTCCTCTGTCCTCTGTCCTCCTCTGTCCTCCTCTGTCCTCCTCTGTCCTCTGTCCTCCTCTGTCCTCCTGTGTCCTCTGTCCTCCTGTGTCCTCCTGTCCTCTGTCCTCCTCTGTCCTCCTCTGTCCTCCTGTGTCCTCCTGTCCTCTGTCCTCCTCTGTCCTCCTCTGTCCTCCTGTGTCCTCCTGTGTCCTCCTGTGTCCTCCTGTCCTCTGTCCTCCTGTGTCCTCCTCTGTCCTCCTGCGTCCTCCACTGTCCTCCTGCGTCCTCCTGTGTCCTCCTGTCCTCCTCTGTCCTCCTCTGTCCTCTGTCCTCCTCTGTTCTACTCTGTCCTCCTCTGTCCTCTGTCCTCCTCTGTCCTCCTCTGTCCTCTGTCCTCCTGTGTCCTCCTGTGTCCTCCTGTCCTCTGTCCTCCTCTGTCCTCCTCTGTCCTCCTGTGTCCTCCTGTGTCCTCTGTCCTCCTGTGTCCTCCTGTCCTCCTCTGTCCTCCTGTCCTCCTCTGTCCTCTGTCCTCCTGTGTCCTCCTCTGTCCTCCTCTGTCCTCCTGTGTCCTCCTCTGTTCTCCTGTGTCCTCCTCTGTCCTCCTCTGTACTCCTCTGTCCTCCTGTGTCCTCCTCTGTCCTCCTGCGTCCTCCTCTGTCCTCCTGCGTCCTCCTGTGTCCTCCTGTCCTCCTCTGTCCTCCTCTGTCCTCTGTCCTCCTCTGTCCTCCTCTGTCCTCCTCTGTCCTCCTCTGTCCTCTGTCCTCCTCTGTCCTCCTCTGTCCTCTGTCCTCCTCTGTCCTCCTGTGTCCTCCTGTGTCCTCTGTCCTCCTGTGTCCTCCTGTCCTCTGTCCTCCTCTGTCCTCCTCTGTCCTCCTGTGTCCTCCTGTGTCCTCCTGTCCTCTGTCCTCCTGTGTCCTCCTGTCCTCTGTCCTCCTCTGTCCTCCTCTGTCCTCCTGTGTCCTCCTCTGTCCTCCTGTGTCCTCCTCTGTCCTCCTGTGTCCTCCTGTGTCCTCCTGTGTCCTCCTGTCCTCTGTCCTCCTCTGTCCTCCTGTGTCCTCCTGTGTCCTCCTGTCCTCTGTCCTCCTGTGTCCTCCTGTGTCCTCCTGTGTCCTCCTGTGTCCTCCTGTGTCCTCCTGTGTCCTCCTGTCCTCTGTCCTCCTGTGTCCTCCTCTGTCCTCCTGTGTCCTCCTGTGTCCTCCTGTCCTCTGTCCTCCTGTGTCCTCCTGTGTCCTCCTGTGTCCTCCTGTGTCCTCCTGTGTCCTCCTGTGTCCTCCTGTGTCCTCCTGTCCTCTGTCCTCCTGTGTCCTCCTGTGTCCTCCTGTCCTCTGTCCTCCTCTGTCCTCCTCTGTCCTCCTGTGTCCTCCTGTGTCCTCCTGTGTCCTCCTGTCCTCTGTTGTTGTCTCTGGGCCTGTGTGAACTCGTCTGAACTCTCCTCCCCCCGAGACACAAACAAAACCAGATCAGACCCAGATCTAGACCAAGACCAGGACCCGGATCTAAACCAGGACCAAGACCAGGACCCGGATCTAAACCAGGACCAAGACCAGGACCCGGATCTAAACCAGGACCAAGACCAGGACCCGGATCTAAACCAGGACCAAGACCAGGACCCGGATCTAAACCAGGACCAAGACCAGGACCCGGATCTAAAACAGGACTAAGACCAGGACCAAACCTGTTTCCTCCTCAGATCTCACACAAACTGCCTCACCTCCTCCTCCTCCTCTCTCCTCTCTCCTCCTCTCTGTCTTCTCCTCTCTCCTCCTCTCCTCCTCCTCTCCTCTCTCCTCCTCTCCCCTCCTCCTCTCTCCTTTCTCCTCCTCCTCCTCCTCCTCTCTCCTCTCTCTCTCTTCTCCTCTCTCCTCCTCTCTCCTCCTCTCTCCTCTTCTCCTCTCCTCCTCTCTCTCTCCTCTCTCTCTTCTCCTCTCTCCTCCTCTCCTCTCTCCTCCTCTCTCCTCTCCTCCTCTCCTCCTATCTCTCTCCTCTCTCTCTTCTCCTCTCTCCTCCTCCTCCTCTCCTCTCTCCTCCTCTCCTCCTCTCTCTCTCTCTTCTCCTCTCTCCTCCTCTCCTCCTCTCTCCTCCTCTCCTCTCTCCTCCTCTCCTCTCTCCTCCTCTCCTCTCTCCTCCTCTCCCCTCCTCTCTCTCTTCTCCTCTCTCCTCCTCTCCTCCTCTCTCCTCTCCTCCTCTCCTCTCTCCTCCTCTCTGTCTTCTCCTCTCTCCTCCTCTCTCCTCTTCTCCTCTCTCCTCCTCTCCTCCTCTCTCCTCCTCTCTCCTCCTCTCTCTCCTCCTCTCCTCTCTCCTCCTCTCTCCTCTCTCCTCCTCCTCTCTGTCTCCTCCTCTCCTCTCCTCTCCTCTCTCCTCCTCTCCTCTCTCCTCCTCTCTCCTCCTCTCCTGTCTCCTCCTCTCTCCTCTCTCCTCCTCTCCTCTCTCCTCCTCTCTCCTCCTCTCCTCTCTCCTCCTCTCTCCTCCTCTCTCCTCCTCCTCTCTCTCCTCCTCTCTCCTCCTCTCTCTCCTCCTCTCTCCTCCTCCTCTCTGTCTCCTCCTCTCTTCTCCTCTCCTCCTCTCCTCTCTCCTCCTCTTTCTCCTCCTCCTCTCCTCTCTCCTCCTCTCCTCTCTCCTCTCTCCTCCTCTCCTCTCTCCTCCTCTCCTCTCTCCTCCTCTCCTCTCCTCTCCTCCCCTCCTCTCTCCCCCCCTCCTCTCTCCTCCTCTCCTCTCTCCTCTCCTCTCCTCTCTCCTCCTCTCTCCTCTCTCCTCCTCTCCTCCTCCTCTCCTCCTCCTCTCTGGTTTTTCTCTTTCTTTAATGACAGAGAATCGCTCCATTCAGAGCCCAGACCAAGTCCGGCCGTAAACCTGGACTAACCCAGGACTAAAAAGACCTGATTTAGACCAGGACCAGGATCAGGATTAGACCAGAGACCAGGGACCAGACCAGGGACCAGACCAGAGACCAGACCAGAGACCAGACCAGAGACCAGACCAGAGACCAGACCAGAGACCAGACCAGGGACCAGACCAGAGACCAGACCAGAAACCAGACCAGGGACCAGACCAGAGACCAGACCAGAGACCAGAGACCAGAGACCAGACCAGGGACCAGACCAGAAACCAGACCAGAGACCAGACCAGGGACCAGACCAGAAACCAGACCAGAGACCAGACCAGGGACCAGACCAGAGACCAGACCAGGGACCAGACCAGAGACCAGACCAGAGACCAGACCAGAGACCAGACCAGGGACCAGACCAGGGACCAGACCAGAGACCAGACCAGAGACCAGACCAGGGACCAGACCAGGGACCAGACCAGGGACCAGACCAGAGACCAGACCAGAGACCAGACCAGGGACCAGACCAGAGACCAGACCAGAGACCAGACCAGAAACCAGACCAGGGACCAGACCAGGGACCAGACCAGAAACCAGACCAGAGACCAGACCAGGGACCAGACCAGAGACCAGACCAGGGACCAGACCAGAGACCAGACCAGAGACCAGACCAGAGACCAGACCAGGGACCAGACCAGGGACCAGACCAGAGACCAGACCAGAGACCAGACCAGGGACCAGACCAGGGACCAGACCAGGGACCAGACCAGAGACCAGACCAGAGACCAGACCAGGGACCAGACCAGAGACCAGACCAGAGACCAGACCAGAAACCAGACCAGGGACCAGACCAGGGACCAGACCAGAAACCAGACCAGAGACCAGACCAGGGACCAGACCAGAGACCAGACCAGAGACCAGACCAGAGACCAGACCAGGGACCAGACCAGAGACCAGACCAGAGACCAGACCAGAGACCAGACCAGAAACCAGACCAGAAACCAGACCAGAGACCAGAGACCAGACCAGAGACCAGACCAGGGACCAGACCAGAGACCAGACCAGGGACCAGACCAGGGACCAGACCAGGGACCAGACCAGGGACCAGACCAGAGACCAGACCAGGGACCAGACCAGAAACCAGACGAGAGACCAGACCAGGGACCAGACCAGAGACCAGACCAGGGACCAGACCAGGGACCAGACCAGAGACCAGACCAGGGACCAGACCAGGGACCAGACCAGAGACCAGACCAGGGACCAGACCAGGGACCAGACCAGGGACCAGACCAGGGACCAGACCAGAAACCAGACGAGAGACCAGACCAGAGACCAGACCAGAGACCAGACCAGGGACCAGACCAGAGACCAGACCAGGGACCAGACCAGGGACTAGACCAGGGACCAGACCAGGGACCAGACCAGGGACCAGACCAGGGACTAGACCAGGGACCAGACCAGGGACCAGACCAGAGACCAGACCAGGGACCAGACCAGAGACCAGAGACCAGATCAGGGACCAGACCAGAGACCAGACCAGAGACCAGACCAGAGACCAGGGACCAGACCAGAGACCAGACCAGAGACCAGACCAGGGACCAGACCAGAGACCAGACCAGAGACCAGACCAGGGACCAGACCAGGGACCAGACCAGGGACCAGACCAGGGACCAGAACGGAAACCAGACCAGGGACCAGACCAGGGACCAGAGACCAGAGACCAGACCAGGGACCAGACCAGGGACCAGACCAGGGACCAGACCAGGGACCAGACCAGAGACCAGACCAGGGACCAGACCAGAGACCAGACCAGGGACCAGACCAGGGACCAGACACCAGAGACCAGACCAGGGACCAGACCAGAGACCAGACCAGAGACCAGACCAGAGACCAGACCAGAGACCAGACCAGGGACCAGACCAGGGACCAGACCAGGGACCAGACCAGAGACCAGACCAGGGACCAGACCAGGGACCAGACACCAGAGACCAGACCAGGGACCAGACCAGAGACCAGACCAGGGACCAGAACAGGGACCAGACCAGAGACCAGACCAGGGACCAGACCAGGGACCAGACCAGAGACCAGACCAGGGACCAGACCAGAGACCAGACCAGAGACCAGACCAGAAACCAGACCCGGGACCAGACCAGGGACCAGACCAGGGACCAGACCAGGGACCAGACCAGGGACCAGACCAGAGACCAGACCAGAGACCAGACCAGGGACCAGACCAAGGACCAGACCAGGGACCAGACCAGAAACCAGACCAGGGACCAGACCAGGGACCAGACCAGGGACCAGACCAGAAACCAGACCAGGGACCAGACCAAGGACCAGACCAGAGACCAGAGACCAGAAACCAGACCAGGGACCAGACCAGAGACCAGACCAGAGACCAGACCAGGGACCAGACCAGAGACCAGACCAGAGACCAGACCAGGGACCAGACCAGAGACCAGACCAGGGACCAGAACAGGGACCAGACCAGGGACCAGACCAGAAACCAGACCAGGGACCAGACCAGGGACCAGACCAGGGACCAGACCAGAAACCAGACCAGAGACCAGACCAGGGACCAGACCAGGGACCAGACCAGAGACCAGAGACCAGACCAGAGACCAGACCAGGGACCAGACCAGGGACCAGACCAGAGACCAGAGACCAGATCAGGGACCAGACCAGAGACCAGACCAGAGACCAGACCAGAGACCAGAGACCAGACCAGGGACCAGACCAGGGACCAGACCAGGGACCAGACCAGAGACCAGACCAGGGACCAGACCAGAGACCAGACCAGGGACCAGACCAGGGACCAGACCAGAAACCAGACCAGAGACCAGACCAGAGACCAGACGAGAGACCAGACCAGGGACCAGACCAGGGACCAGACCAGGGACCAGACCAGAGACCAGACGAGGGACCAGACCAGAGACCAGACCAGGGACCAGACCAGGGACCAGACCAGGGACCAGACCAGAAACCAGACCAGGGACCAGACCAGGGACCAGACCAGAGACCAGACCAGGGACCAGACCAGAGACCAGACCAGAGACCAGACCAGGGACCAGACCAGAGACCAGACCAGAGACCAGACCAGAGACCAGACCAGGGACCAGACCAGGGACCAGACCAGAGACCAGACCAGGGACCAGACCAGAGACCAGACCAGGGACCAGACCAGAGACCAGACCAGGGACCAGACCAGAGACCAGACCAGGGACCAGACCAGGGACTAGACCAGGGACCAGACCAGGGACCAGACCAGAGACCAGACCAGAAACCAGACCAGGGACCAGACCAGGGACTAGACCAGGGACCAGAGACCAGACCAGGGACCAGACCAGAGACCAGACCAGGGACCAGACCAGGGACCAGAGACCAGACCAGGGACCAGACCAGAAACCAGACCAGGGACCAGACCAGAGACCAGACCAGAGACCAGACCAGAGACCAGACCAGAGACCAGACCAGGGACCAGACCAGAGACCAGACCAGAGACCAGACCAGGGACCAGACCAGAGACCAGACCAGGGACCAGACCAGGGACCAGACCAGAGACCAGACCAGAGACCAGACCAGGGACCAGACCAGAGACCAGACCAGAGACCAGACCAGGGACCAGACCAGAGACCAGACCAGAGACCAGACCAGGGACCAGACCAGAGACCAGACCAGAGACCAGACCAGGGACCAGACCAGGGACCAGACCAGAGACCAGACCAGAGACCAGACCAGGGACCAGACCAGAGACCAGACCAGAGACCAGACCAGGGACCAGACCAGGGACCAGACCAGGGACCAGACCAGACCAGAGACCAGACCAGAGACCAGACCAGGGACCAGACCAGAGACCAGAGACCAGACCAGGGACCAGACCAGAGACCAGACCAGAGACCAGACCAGAGACCAGACCAGGGACAAGACCAGAGACCAGACCAGGGACTAGACCAGAGACCAGAGACCAGACCAGGGACCAGACCAGAGACCAGACCAGAGACCAGACCAGAAACCAGACCAGGGACCAGACCAGGGACTAGACCAGGGACCAGAGACCAGACCAGGGACCAGACCAGAGACCAGACCAGGGACCAGACCAGAGACCAGACCAGGGACCAGACCAGAGACCAGAGACCAGAGACCAGAGACCAGACCAGGGACCAGACCAGAGACCAGACCAGGGACCAGACCAGGGACCAGACCAGAGACCAGAGACCAGAGACCAGAGACCAGACCAGGGACCAGACCAGAGACCAGACCAGGGACCAGACCAGAGACCAGACCAGGGACCAGACCAGAGACCAGAGACCAGACCAGGGACCAGACCAGGGACCAGGACCAGGACTAGACGAGGAGCAGACTCCTGGTGTGCAGTTTGCATGTTCTCTCTGTGTCTAAAGTGGTCCTGACCAAGACCAGACCCAGATCTGCTCCTGTTTAACCCAGAGATTCTGAAGGACCTGGTTTAGACCTGGTTTAGACCTGGTTTAGACCTGGTTTAGTCCTGATTTAGTCCTGGTTTAGTTCCTGCTGCTTTGGCCTCAGGAAACAAACAGGATTTATGAGTCTGAGTCTCATTATAATCATCAGAAAGACTTCCTCCTGACACATTTAACGACAGAAAAACAAGACCAGGACTGAACCAGGACTGAACCAGGTCTAAACCAGGTCTGAACCAGGTCTAAACCAGGTCTAAACCAGGTCTGAACCAGGACTGAACCAGGACTAAACCAGGACTGAACCAGGTCTAATCCAGGACTAAACCAGGACTGAACCAGGACTAAACCAGGACTGAACCAGGTCTAATCCAGGTCTAATCCAGGACTAAACCAGGACTGAACCAGGACTGAACCAGGACTGAACCAGGACTAAACCAGGACTGAACCAGGTCTAATCCAGGACTAATCCAGGACTGAACCAGGACTAAACCAGGACTGAACCAGGTCTAATCCAGGACTGAACCAGGACTGAACCAGGTCTAAACCAGGACTGAACCAGGTCTAAACCAGGACTGAACCAGGTCTAAACCAGGTCTAATCCAGGACTAAACCAGGTCTAGACCTGGTCCTGGTCTAGACCTGGTCCTGGTCTAGACCTGGTCCTGGTCCTGGCTCAGTGGAATATGTGGCATAAACATGGGGCAGTTTTATGAGGCACATTTTCATAAACACTGTTTTTGTTCTTTAAAAACACATAAACATGTTTGGTTCACGAGAAAAACAAAGTCTGTGAGGAGGTCGGGGGTTCTACTGCCGCCTGCTGATGTGCCCTCAGGCAACGCACTTCCCCTTCCCTACAGGAGGAGCATCTGACCTGCTCCTCTGAGGAACATCTGACCTGCTCCTCTGAGGAACATCTGACCTGCTCCTCTGAAGAACATCTGACCTGCTCCTCTGAGGAACATCTGACCTGCTCCTCTGAGGAACATCTGACCTGCTCCTCTGAAGAACATCTGACCTGCTCCTCTGAAGAACATCTGACCTGCTCCTCTGAAGAACATCTGACCTGCTCCTCTGAGGAACATCTGACCTGCTCCTCTGAGGAACATCTGACCTGCTCCTCTGAAGAACATCTGACCTGCTCCTCTGAAGAACATCTGACCTGCTCCTCTGAAGAACATCTGACCTGCTCCTCTGAGGAACATCTGACCTGCTCCTCTGAGGAACATCTGACCTGCTCCTCTGAAGAACATCTGACCTGCTCCTCTGAAGACCATCTGACCTGCTCCTCTGAAGAACATCTGACCTGCTCCTCTGAGGAACATCTGACCTGCTCCTCTGAGGAACACCTGACCTGCTCCTCACTGAAGAACATCTGACCTGCTCCTCTGAAGAACATCTGACCTGCTCCTCTGAGGAACATGTGACCTGCTCCTCACTGAAGAACATCTGACCTGCTCCTCTGAAGAACATCTGACCTGCTCCTCTGAGGAACATCTGACCTGCTCCTCACTGAAGAACATCTGACCTGCTCCTCTGAGGAACATCTGACCTGCTCCTCTGAGGAACATCTGACCTGCTCCTCACTGAAGAACATCTGACCTGCTCCTCACTGAAGAACATCTGACCTGCTCCTCTGAGGAACATCTGACCTGCTCCTCTGAGGAACATCTGACCTGCTCCTCTGAGGAACATCTGACCTGCTCCTCTGAAGAACATCTGACCTGCTCCTCTGAAGAACATCTGACCTGCTCCTCTGAAGAACATCTGACCTGCTCCTCACTGAAGAACATCTGACCTGCTCCTCTGAAGAACATCTGACCTGCTCCTCACACTCCTGGAGATGTGTTTCATTCACGTTTCACACACAAACCTGCACATTTAGAGTTCTGAGTTCTTCTCTCAAACTGAAAACTCTCTGTTCCACCTTGTGATGTCATCATGTGGTGATACAGGAAGTGCTTCACTGTGTTTTTAAACTCCACACAGCTTCATTAGAATCTTCTGGATCATTTCAGTCCTGGAGTCGCCGATCTCGACTGAACTAAAGGGAAAAAGAGCTGTTCACTTGGAAACTACCACTTGATGACATCACGAGGTGGACAGAAAATGTCTTGCAGGAGGACACAGGAACAGAGTAGGAATCAAACCAGCAACCTCCAGGTTAGGAGGCAAATATATCAATATGTCCTGGTTTCGTCCTGGTTTAGACCTGGTTTAGTCCTGGTTTAGTTCTGCTTGAGTCCTGGTTTAGTCCTGGTTTAATCCTGTTTAGACCTGGTTTAGACCTGGTTTAGACCTGGTTTAGACCTGGTTTAGCTCTGGTTTAGACCTGGTTTAGTCCTGGTTTAGTCCAGGTTTAGTCCTGGTTTAGACCTGATTTAGTCCTGGTTTAGACCTGATTTAGTCCTGGTTTAGACCTGGTTTAGACCTGGGTTAGACCTGGTTTAGCTCTGGTTTAGACCTGGTTTAGTCCTGGTTTAGTCCAGGTTTAGTCCTGGTTTAGACCTGGTTTAGTCCTGGTTTAGACCTGATTTAGTCCTGGTTTAGACCTGGTTTAGACCAAGTTTAGACCTGGTTTAGACCTGGTTTAGTCCTGGTTTAGACCTGGTTTAGATCTGGTTTAGACCTGGTTTAGACCTGGTTTAGATCTGGTTTAGTCCTGGTTTAGTCCTGGTTTAGTCCTGGTTTAGACCTGGTTTAGATCTGGTTTAATCCTGGTTTAGTCCTGGTTTAGACCAAGTTTAGACCTGGTTTAGACCTGGTTTAGACCTGGTTTAGAGCTGGTTTAGAGCTGGTTTAGAGCTGGTTTAGACCTGGTTTAGTCCTAGTTTAGTCCTGGTTTAGACCTGGTTTAGACCTGGTTTAGATCTGGTTTAGACCTGGTTTAGTCCTGGTTTAGACCTGGTTTAGACCTGGTTTAGATCTGGTTTAGACCTGGTTTAGTCCTGGTTTAGACCTGGTTTAGATCTGGTTTAATCCTGGTTTAGTCCTGGTTTAGACCAAGTTTAGACCTGGTTTAGACCTGGTTTAGACCTGGTTTAGACCTGGTTTAGAGCTGGTTTAGACCTGGTTTAGTCCTAGTTTAGTCCTGGTTTAGACCTGGTTTAGACCTGGTTTAGTCCTGGTTTAGACCTGGTTTAGACCTGGTTTAAGATCTGGTTTAGACCTGGTTTAGTCCTGGTTTAGACCTGGTTTAGACCTGGTTTAGATCTGGTTTAGACCTGGTTTAGTCCTGGTTTAGACCTGGTTTAGACCTGGTTTAGATCTGGTTTAGACCTGGTTTAGTCCTGGTTTAGACCTGGTTTAGATCTGGTTTAGTCCTGGTTTAGTCCTGGTTTAGTCCTGGTTTAGTCCTGGTTTAGTTCTTGTGAGGCTCAAATGCCTGGGATGTTTCTCTTGTATGTGTGGATCCACTGCAGTGTTTACTCTCGGGCGTTTCAGTCCATTCATTGATAAACAAACGGCAACAAGTTCAACTCCCCCGAACCCCCGAGCAACACACTCCCCCGAACCCTCGAGCAACACACTCCCCCGAACCCCCGAGCAACACACTCCCCCGAACCCCCGAGCAACACACTCCCCCGAACCCCCGAGCAACGCACTCCCCCGAACCCTCGAGCAACACACTCCCCCGAACCCTCGAGCAACACACTCCCCCGAACCCCCGAGCAACGCACTCCCCCGAACCCCCGAGCAACGCACTCCCCCGAACCCCCGAGCAACACACTCCCCCGAACCCCCGAGCAACACACTCCCCCGAACCCTCGAGCAACGCACTCCCCCGAACCCCCGAGCAACGCACTCCCCCGAACCCCCGAGCAACACACTCCCCCGAACCCTCGAGCAACACACTCCCCCGAACCCTCGAGCAACACACTCCCCCGAACCCTCGAGCAACACACTCCCCCGAACCCCCGAGCAACACACTCCCCCGAACCCTCGAGCAACACACTCCCCGAACCCCCGAGCAACGCACTCCCCCGAACCCTCGAGCAACGCACTCCCCATGAACCCTCGAGCAACGCACTCCCCGAACCCTCGAGCAACGCACTCCCCATGAACCCTCGAGCAACACACTCCCCCGAACCCTCGAGCAACGCACTCCCCCGAACCCTCGAGCAACACACTCCCCCGAACCCCCGAGCAACACACTCCCCCGAACCCTCGAGCAACACACTCCCCCGAACCCCCGAGCAACACACTCCCCCGAACCCTCGAGCAACGCACTCCCCCGAACCCTCGAGCAACACACTCCCCATGAACCCTCGAGCAACGCACTCCCCCGAACCCTCGAGCAACACACTCCCCCGAACCCTCGAGCAACACACTCTCCCGAACCCTCGAGCAACACACTCCCCCGAACCCTCGAGCAACGCACTCCCCCGAACCCTCGAGCAACGCACTCCCCATGAACCCTCAAGCAACACACTCCCCCGAACCCTTGAGCAATGCACTCCCCCGAACCCTCGAGCAACGCACTCCCCATGAACCCTCGAGCAACGCACTCCCCCGAACCCTCGAGCAACACACTCCCCGAACCCTCGAGCAACACACTCCCCCGAACCCTCGAGCAACACACTCCCCATGAACCCAGGATCGTAACCAGATCTGAGGGTCCACACCAGGATCGTAACCAGACTATACTGTGTGTTTTGCTCAAAGACAGAAATGAAACTACGGGAATCGAACCATCACCTCCACAGACACTCAAATGAATGAGAGAATAATGAAAAAAAACACAGAGATGGAGGGAGGGGAGAAGAAAAGAGGAGAGGGAGGAAGAGAGGAAGAGAGAGGGAGGAAGAGAGGAGGAGAGAGGGAGGAAGAGAGGAGGAGAGAAGGAAGAAGAGAGGAGGAGAGAGGGAGGAAGAGAGGAGGAGAGAAGGAAGAAGAGAGGAGGAGAGAGGGAGGAAGAGAGGAGGAGAGAGGGAGGAAGAGAGGAGGAGAGGGAGGAAGAGCGGAGGAGAGAGGGAAGGAGAGAGGAGGAGAGAGGGAAGAAGAGCGGAAGCAAGAGGGAAGGAGAGAGGACGAGAGAGGAAAGGAGAGAGGAGGAGAGAAGGGGGAAGAGAGGAGAAAAGGAGCAAGAGTGGAGAGAGGAAGGAAGAAAGGGGGAGAGAGGGAAAGAGAGAGAGAGAAAAGAATGTAAACACCAAAATGAGTGGCAGATGGAGGGAGAAAGAGGAGAGGAAGCAACATGTGAGAAAAAACATAAAACAGCTGAGCGAGAGAGAGAGGGATGAGAAAAAAGGAGAGGAGAGGATGAGTGAGAGAGAGAAGGGGGGATGGGGGAAGAGGGGATGAAAAAGAGGTCAGGAAACATCATATGTGGGAAAAATGTTTATGTGGAAAATAAAAGGAGAGATAAAGGAAAGAAGGAGAAGAGGAAGGAGAAGAGAGGAGGAGGAGGAGAAAAGGAAGGAGAGGAGGAAAGTTGAGGAGGAAAGGAAAGGAGGAAAGAGAGGGGGAATGACAGGAGGAAGGAAAGAGGAAAGGGGAGAAGGAAGGAGAGGAGGAAAGGAGAGGAGGAAGGGGAGGAGGGAATGACAGAAGGAAGGAGAGAAGGAAAGGAGAGAAGGAAGGAGAGGAGGAGGGGGGAATGACAGGTGGAAGGAGAGAAGGAAATGAGAGGAGGAAGGAGAGAAGGAAATGAGAGAAGGAAGGAGAGGGAGAGGGAGAAGGAGAGAAGGAAAGGAGAGAAGGAAAGGAGAGAAGGAAGGAGAGAAGAAAAGGAGATGAGGAAGGAGAGATGAAAGGAGGGAGGGAAGGAAAGAAGAAGAGGAAGGAGACGGGAATGACAGGAGGAAGGAAAGAAGGAAAGGAGAGAAGGAAGGAGAGACAGAAGGAGAGGGAGAAGGAGAGGAGGAAAGAAGAAGAGGAAGGAGAGGGGAGAATGACAGGACGAAGGAAAGAAGGAAAGGAGAGGAGGAAAGAGAGGGGGAATGACAGGAGGAAGGAGAGAAGGAAAGAAGAAAATGAAGAAGAGAAGGAAGGAGAGAAGGAAGGAGAGGGAGAGGGAGAAGGAGAGAAGGAAAGGAGAGAAGGAAAGGAAAGAAGGAAGGAGAGGGAGAAGGAGAGAAGGAAGGAGAGGAGGAAGGAGAGGAGGAAAGGAGAGGAGGAAGGAGAGAAGGAACGAGGAAGGAGGGGAGGAGACAGAGTTCGCACTGAGCCGCAGTCCTCGCGCTCTAAACGTGCGGAGACAAGTCTGAGGAGACAAAAGAAAGAACAGAGGAAAGAGAGGGAGAGGAGGAGAGAGAGAGGGAGAGGAGGAGAAAGAGAGGAAAGAGGAGAGGAAAGAGAGGGAGAGGAGGAGAAAGAGAGGGAGAGGAGGAGAAAGAGAGGAAAGAGGAGAGGAAAGAGAGGGAGAGGAGGAGAAAGAGAGGGAGATGAGAGGAAAGAGAGGGAGGAGAGGAGAGAGGAAAAGAAAGAGAAAGTTTAAAGGCACGTGTGAGGGTAAAACATTAAAGAAATGTTCCGTAGTGTCAAACTGAAACAGCAGCGCGTGCGGAACAAAGCGCACAGAGACAGAGACATTTAGTCCTGTTATAGTCCAGGTTTAGTCCTGGTTTAGTCCTGGTTTAGTCCTTCTTTAGTCCTGGTTCAGTCCTGGTTTAGTCCTGTTATAGTCTTGGTTTAGTCCTGGTTTAGTCCTGGTTTAGTCCTTCTTTAGTCCTGGTTCAGTCCTGTTGTAGTCCAGGTCTAGTCCACGTCTAGTCCAGGTCTAGTCCAGGTCCCGGGACTGACCGTGAGCGCGCGCGGGCTCGTGGGGTGTCCGTGCAGCGCGAGGACGCGGAGGACGAGGAGCGCGAGGATCCGCATGTCTCCGCCACGCGCAGCTTTGTCCCACTGCACGCGCGCACCCACGGCCCCGCGAGACACTCACAACACGCGTCACGTGACCCCGGAGAGGCGCGCGTCCGTGCGTGCGTGCGCGAGAAGAGAGAGAGAGAGAGAGAGTGAAAGAGAGAGAGAGAGAGAGAGAGAGAGAGAGAGAGAGAGAGAGAGAGAGAGAGAGCGACACAGAAAAGGAGGAAGAAACCAAGTTTGGTCCTTCCTCCTCCTTCCCCTTTCTCTCCTTCCCTCTCTCTCTCTCTCCTTCCCTCTCTCCTTCCCTCTCTCTCTTTCCCTCTCTCCTTCTCTCTCTCTCTCCTTCCCTCTCTCTCCTTCCCTCTCTCCTTCTCTCTCTCTCTCCCTCTCTGTTTGGGGAGAGGGGGAAGAGAAGGAGAGAAAGAGAGAGAATGAAAGTGAAAAGCAGAGAGTAAAAGAAGGGAGAGGAGAGACAGGAAAAACAGACGAAAGAGAAAGAGGGGCATACAGAAGGAGGGAGGAAAGAGAGAGAGAGAGAGAGAGAGTGTAGTTGTTGTGTCCTTGAGCAAGACACTTGTCCTCCTGTTGGACCACAGACCAGCACCAGCAGGAGGCGCTCTGTCCCAGCAGCAGGACAAAAGAAAAACGGAGGACAGTCCTGGTCTAGTCCTGGTTTAGTCCTGGTTTAGACCTGGTTTAGACCTGATTTAGTCCTGGTTTAGTCCTGGTTTAGACCTGGTTTAGACCTGATTTAGTCCTGGTTTAGTCCTGGTTTAGTCCTGGTCTAGTCCTGGTTTAGTCCTGTTATAGTCCTGGTTTAGTCCTGTTATAGTCCTGGTTTAGTCCTGATTTAGTCCTGGTTTAGTCCTGGTTTAGTCCTGTTATAGTCCTGATTTAGTCCTGGTCTAGTCCTGATTTAGTCCTGGTTTAGTCCTGATTTAGTCCTGATTTAGTCCTGATTTAGGCCTGGTCTAGTCCTGGTCTAGTCCTGGTTTAGTCCTGGTTTAGTCCTGATTTAGTCCTGATTTAGTCCTGGTTTAGTCCTGTTATAGTCCTGATTTAGTCCTGGTTTAGTCCTGTTATAGTCCTGGTTTAGTCCTGGTTTAGTCCTGATTTAGTCCTGATTTAGTCCTGGTTTAGTCCTGTTATAGTCCTGGTTTAGTCCTGTTATAGTGTTATAGTACTGGTCTAGCCCCCCCCCCCCCCCCCTCCACCCTGAGACACTGCACTAAAGAACTGGCTCCTGTGTTCACGGACATCTTTAACACCTCCCTGGAGTCATGCCATGTCCCTGCCTGCTTCAAGCAGTCCACCATCGTCCCCGTCCCCAAGAAGACAAGGATCACTGGACTTAATGACTACAGACCTGTGGCGCTGACGTCTGTAGTCATGAAGACATTTGAGCGCCTGGTCTTGACCCACCTCAAGTCCTTCACCTCCCCCCTCCTGGACCCCCTGCAGTTCGCCTACAGATCTAACCGGTCTGTGGACGATGCCATTAACCTGGCCCTCCACTTCATCCTCCAGCATCTGGACTCCCCGGGAACCTACGCCAGGATCCTGTTTGTGGACTTCAGCTCTGCTTTCAACACCATCCTGCCTGCTCTGTTCGAGGACAAGCTCGCTCAGCTAAACGTGCCTGACTCCACCTGCAGGTGGATCACTGACTTCCTGACGGATCGGAGGCAGTGCGTGCGGCTGGGCAAGAATGTCTTGGACTCCCGGATCATCAGCACAGGTTCTCCACAGGGCTGTGTACTTTCTCCTCTGCTCTTCTCCCTGTACACAAACTGCTGCACCTCCGGCCACGACTCCGTCAAACTGGTTAAGTTTGCAGATGACACCACCCTCATCGGGCTCATCTCTGACGGCGATGAGTCTGCCTACAGGAGGGAGGTGGACCGGCTGGTGTCCTGGTGCAGCAGCAACAACCTGGATCTCAACCACCAGAAGACAGTGGAGATGATCGTGGACTTCAGGAAAATCACAGCCCTCCTGCCTCCTCTCTCCCTGACAGACTCCCCCATCACCACAGTGGACTCCTTCCGGTTCCTGGGCACTTACATCACACAGGACCTCAGGTGGGAGCCGACCATCAACTCCCTCATCAAGAAGGCCCAGCAGAGGTTGTACTTCCTGCGGCAGCTAAGGAAAGCCAAGCTGCCAGTCCAGATGATGGTGCAGTTCTACACGGCCATCATTGAGTCCATCCTCACCTCTTCCATCACTGTGTGGTGCTGGAGCCACTGTCAGGGACAAACAGAAACTCTGCCGAGACGGTGATTGGCTGCAGCCTTCCATCTCTCCAGGACGTGTACGTCTCCAGGACTCGGGGGCGAGCAGGCCGGAGAGCAGCTGACACTTCTCACCCTGGACATGGACTATTTGAGCCACTTCCCTCTGGCAGGAGGCTACGGTCCATCGGGACCAGAACCTCCCGTCACAAGAACAGTTTCTTTCCCTCTGCTGTTGGACTCATGAACAATTCAGAACATCTGCACAAAGACACTTTATATCACCAGTCACTTTAATTACGTCATGTTTGCACTACTGTTCTGATGCTGCTCATCTGGACCTTTTTGTTACTTGGATTGCTTATTGTTTTTTTTACTATAGCTATATTTTAGTTATTAGTATTATTTAATGTTTTATGTTTGCACCTTATCACCGAGACAAGTTCCTAGTTTTGTGAACTCTGTTCACTTGACAATGGCAATAAAAATCTTTCTGATTCTGATTTCTGATTCAGTCCTGATTTAGTCCTTGTTTAGTCCTGGTTTAGTCCTGATTTAGTCCTGGTTTAGTCCTGTTATAGTCCTGGTTTAGTCCTGATTTAGTCCTGGTTTAGTCCTGGTTTAGTCCTGGTTTAGTCCTCTTATAGTTCTGGTTTAGTCCTGATTTAGTCCTGGTTTAGTCCTGGTTTAGTCCTGGTTTAGTCCTGGTTTAGTCCAGGTTTAGTCCTGTTATAGTCCTGGTTTAGTCCTGATTTAGTCCTGGTTTAGTCCTGGTTTAGTCCTGTTATAGTCCTGGTTTAGTCCTGGTTTAGTCCTGTTATAGTCCTGGTTTAGTCCTGATTTAGTCCTGGTTTAGTCCTGGTTTAGTCCTGGTTTAGTCCTGGTTTAGTCCAGGTTTAGTCCTGTTATAGTCCTGGTTTAGTCCTGATTTAGTCCTGGTTTAGTCCTGGTTTAGTCCTGGTATAGTGCTGGTTTAGTCCTGGTTTAGTCCTGGTTTAGTCCTGGTTTAGTCCTGGTTTAGTCCTGGTTTAGTCCTGGTTTAGTCCTGTTATAGTCCTGGTTTAGTCCTGATTTAGTCCTGGTCTAGTCCTGGTTTAGTCCTGATTTAGTCCTGGTTTAGTCCTGGTTTAGTCCTGTTATAGTCCTGATTTAGTCCTGGTTTAGTCCTGGTTTAGTCCTGATTTAGTCCTGATTTAGTCCTTGTTTAGTCCTGGTTTAGTCCTGATTTAGTCCTGGTTTAGTCCTGATTTAGTCCTGGTTTAGTCCTCTTATAGTCCTGGTTTAGTCCTGATTTAGTCCTGGTTTAGTCCTGTTATAGTCCTGATTTAGTCCTGGTCTAGTCCTGGTTTAGTCCTGATTTAGTCCTGGTTTAGTCCTGGTTTAGTCCTGTTATAGTCCTGGTTTAGTCCTGATTTAGTCCTGTTATAGTCCTGGTTTAGTCCTGGTTTAGTCCTGGTTTAGTCCAGGTTTAGTCCTGTTATAGTCCTGGTTTAGTCCTGATTTAGTCCTGGTTTAGTCCTGGTTTAGTCCTGTTATAGTCCTGGTTTAGTCCTGATTTAGTCCTGGTTCAGTCCTGGTTTAGTCCTGATTTAGTCCTGGTTTAGTCCTGGTTTAGTCCTGTTATAGTCCTGGTTTAGTCCTGATTTAGTCCTGGTCTAGTCCTGGTTTAGTCCTGATTTAGTCCTGGTTTAGTCCTGGTTTAGTCCTGTTATAGTCCTGATTTAGTCCTGGTTTAGTCCTGGTTTAGTCCTGATTTAGTCCTGATTTAGTCCTTGTTTAGTCCTGGTTTAGTCCTGATTTAGTCCTGGTTTAGTCCTGATTTAGTCCTGGTTTAGTCCTCTTATAGTCCTGGTTTAGTCCTGATTTAGTCCTGGTTTAGTCCTGTTATAGTCCTGATTTAGTCCTGGTCTAGTCCTGGTTTAGTCCTGATTTAGTCCTGGTTTAGTCCTGGTTTAGTCCTGTTATAGTCCTGGTTTAGTCCTGATTTAGTCCTGGTTTAGTCCTGATTTAGTCCTGATTTAGTCCTTGTTTAGTCCTGGTTTAGTCCTGATTTAGTCCTGGTTTAGTCCTGATTTAGTCCTGATTTAGTCCTTGTTTAGTCCTGGTTTAGTCCTGATTTAGTCCTGGTTTAGTCCTGATTTAGTCCTGGTTTAGTCCTCGTATAGTCCTGGTTTAGTCCTGATTTAGTCCTGGTTTAGTCCTGGTTTAGTCCTGTTATAGTCCTGGTTTAGTCCTGTTATAGTCCTGGTTTAGCCCTGATTTAGTCCTGGTTCAGTCCTGGTTTAGTCCTGATTTAGTCCTGGTTTAGTCCTGGTTTAGTCCTGTTATAGTCCTGGTTTAGTCCTGATTTAGTCCTGGTCTAGTCCTGGTTTAGTCCTGATTTAGTCCTGGTTTAGTCCTGGTTTAGTCCTGTTATAGTCCTGATTTAGTCCTGGTTTAGTCCTGGTTTAGTCCTGATTTAGTCCTGATTTAGTCCTTGTTTAGTCCTGGTTTAGTCCTGATTTAGTCCTGGTTTAGTCCTGATTTAGTCCTGGTTTAGACCTCTTATAGTCCTGGTTTAGTCTTGATTTAGTCCTGGTTTAGTCCTGTTATAGTCCTGATTTAGTCCTGGTCTAGTCCTGGTTTAGTCCTGATTTAGTCCTGGTTTAGTCCTGGTTTAGTCCTGTTATAGTCCTGGTTTAGTCCTGATTTAGTCCTGGTTTAGTCCTGGTTTAGTCCTGATTTAGTCCTGATTTAGTCCTTGTTTAGTCCTGGTTTAGTCCTGATTTAGTCCTGGTTTAGTCCTGATTTAGTCCTGGTTTAGTCCTCTTATAGTCCTGGTTTAGTCCTGATTTAGTCCTGGTTTAGTCCTGGTTTAGTCCTGTTATAGTCCTGGTTTAGTCCTGGTTTAGTCCAGGTTTAGTCCTGTTATAGTCCTGGTTTAGTCCTGGTTTAGTCCTGATTTAGTCCTGGTTTAGTCCTGTTATAGTCCTGGTTTAGTCCTGATTTAGTCCTGGTTTAGTCCTGGTTTAGTCCTGGTTTAGTCCTCTTATAGTGCTGGTTTAGTCCTGATTTAGTCCTGGTTTAGTCCTGGTTTAGTCCTGATTTAGTCCTGGTTTAGTCCTGGTTTAGTCCTGTTATAGTCCTGATTTAGTCCTGGTTTAGTGCTGGTTTAGTCCTGATTTAGTCCTGATTTAGTCCTTGTTTAGTCCTGGTTTAGTCCTGGTTTAGTCCTGATTTAGTCCTGGTTTAGTCCTGGTTTAGTCCTGTTATAGTCCTGATTTAGTCCTGGTCTAGTCCTGGTTTAGTCCTGATTTAGTCCTGGTTTAGTCCTGGTTTAGTCCTGTTATAGTCCTGGTTTAGTCCTGATTTAGTCCTGATTTAGTCCTGATTTAGTCCTTGTTTAGTCCTGGTTTAGTCCTGATTTAGTCCTGGTTTAGTCCTGATTTAGTCCTGGTTTAGACCTCTTATAGTCCTGGTTTAGTCTTGATTTAGTCCTGGTTTAGTCCTGTTATAGTCCTGATTTAGTCCTGGTCTAGTCCTGGTTTAGTCCTGATTTAGTCCTGGTTTAGTCCTGGTTTAGTCCTGTTATAGTCCTGGTTTAGTCCTGATTTAGTCCTGGTTTAGTCCTGGTTTAGTCCTGATTTAGTCCTGATTTAGTCCTTGTTTAGTCCTGGTTTAGTCCTGATTTAGTCCTGGTTTAGTCGTGATTTAGTCCTGGTTCAGTCCTCTTATAGTCCTGGTTTAGTCCTGATTTAGTCCTGGTTTAGTCCTGTTATAGTCCTGGTTTAGTCCTGGTTTAGTCCAGGTTTAGTCCTGTTATAGTCCTGGTTTAGTCCTGGTTTAGTCCTGATTTAGTCCTGGTTTAGTCCTGTTATAGTCCTGGTTTAGTCCTGATTTAGTCCTGGTTTAGTCCTGGTTTAGTCCTGGTTTAGTCCTCTTATAGTGCTGGTTTAGTCCTGATTTAGTCCTGGTTTAGTCCTGGTTTAGTCCTGATTTAGTCCTGGTTTAGTCCTGGTTTAGTCCTGTTATAGTCCTGATTTAGTCCTGGTTTAGTGCTGGTTTAGTCCTGATTTAGTCCTGATTTAGTCCTTGTTTAGTCCTGGTTTAGTCCTGGTTTAGTCCTGATTTAGTCCTGGTTTAGTCCTGGTTTAGTCCTGTTATAGTCCTGATTTAGTCCTGGTCTAGTCCTGGTTTAGTCCTGATTTAGTCCTGGTTTAGTCCTGGTTTAGTCCTGTTATAGTCCTGGTTTAGTCCTGATTTAGTCCTGATTTAGTCCTGATTTAGTCCTTGTTTAGTCCTGGTTTAGTCCTGATTTAGTCCTGGTTTAGTCCTGATTTAGTCCTGGTTTAGTCCTGGTTTAGTCCTGTTATAGTCCTGGTTTAGTCCTGGTTTAGTCCAGGTTTAGTCCTGTTATAGTCCTGGTTTAGTCCTGGTTTAGTCCTGTTATAGTCCTGGTTTAGTCCTGATTTAGTCCTGGTTTAGTCCTGGTTTAGTCCTGATTTAGTCCTGGTTTAGTCCTCTTATAGTCCTGGTTTAGTCCTGATTTAGTCCTGGTTTAGTCCTGGTTTAGTCCTGTTATAGTCCTGGTTTAGTCCTGGTTTAGTCCAGGTTTAGTCCTGTTATAGTCCTGGTTTAGTCCTGGTTTAGTCCTGGTTTAGTCCTGGTTTAGTCCTGATTTAGTCCTGGTTTAGTCCTGGTTTAGTCCTGTTATAGTCCTGGTTTAGTCCTGTTATAGTCCTGGTTTAGTCCTGATTTAGTCCTGGTTTAGTCCTGGTTTAGTCCTGTTATAGTCCTGGTTTAGTCCTGGTTTAGTCCTGATTTAGTCCTGGTTTAGTCCTGGTTTAGTCCTGTTATAGTCCTGGTTTAGTCCTGATTTAGTCCTGGTTTAGTCCTGGTTTAGTCCTGGTTTAGTCCTCTTATAGTCCTGGTTTAGTCCTGATTTAGTCCTGGTTTAGTCCTGGTTTAGTCCTCTTTTAGTCCTGGTTTAGTCCTGATTTAGTCCTGGTTTAGTCCTGTTATAGTCCTGGTTTAGTCCTGATTTAGTCCTGATTTAGTCCTGGTTTAGTCCTCTTATAGTCCTGGTTCAGTCCTGATTTAGTCCTGATTTAGTCCTGGTTTAGTCCTGGTTTAGTCCTGTTATAGTCCTGGTTTAGTCCTGATTTAGTCCTGGTTTAGTCCTGGTTTAGTCCTCTTATAGTCCTGGTTCAGTCCTGATTTAGTCCTTGTCTAGTCCTGGTTTAGTCCTGATTTAGTCCTGGTTTAGTCCTGTTATAGTCCTGGTTTAGTCCTGATTTAGTCCTTGTCTAGTCCTGGTTTAGTCCTGATTTAGTCCTGGTTTAGTCCTGGTTCAGTCCTGTTATAGTCCTGGTTTAGTCCTGGTTTAGTCCTGATTTAGTCCTGGTTTAGTCCTGGTTTAGTCCTGTTATAGTCCTGGTTTAGTCCTGATTTAGTCCTGGTTTAGTCCTGGTTTAGTCCTCTTATAGTCCTGGTTCAGTCCTGATTTAGTCCTTGTCTAGTCCTGGTTTAGTCCTGATTTAGTCCTGGTTTAGTCCTGGTTTAGTCCTGTTATAGTCCTGGTTTAGTCCTGATTTAGTCCTTGTTTAGTCCTGGTTTAGTCCTGATTTAGTCCTGGTTTAGTCCAGATTTAGTCCTGGTTTAGTCCTGATTTAGTCCTGGTTTAGTCCTGTTATAGTCCTGGTTTAGTCCTGTTATAGTCCTGGTTTAGTCCTGATTTAGTCCTGGTTTAGTCCTGGTTTAGTCCTCTTATAGTCCTGGTTTAGTCCTGATTTAGTCCTGGTTTAGTCCTGGTTTAGTCCTGTTATAGTCCTGGTTTAGTCCAGGTTTAGTCCTGTTATAGTCCTGGTTTAGTCCTGGTTTAGTCCTGGTTTAGTCCTGATTTAGTCCTGGTTTAGTCCTGGTTTAGTCCTGTTATAGTCCTGGTTTAGTCCTGATTTAGTCCTGGTTTAGTCCTGGTTTAGTCCTCTTATACTCCTGGTTTAGTCCTGATTTAGTCCTGGTTTAGTCCTGGTTTAGTCCTGTTATAGTCCTGGTTTAGTCCTGGTTTAGTCCAGGTTTAGTCCTGTTATAGTCCTGGTTTAGTCCTGTTATAGTCCTGGTTTAGTCCTGGTTTAGTCCTGTTATAGTCCTGGTTTAGTCCTGATTTAGTCCTGGTTTAGTCCTGGTTTAGTCCTGTTATAGTCCTGGTTTAGTCCTGATTTAGTCCTGGTTTAGTCCTGATTTAGTCCTGATTTAGTCCTGATTTAGTCCTGGTTTAGTCCTGATTTAGTCCTGATTTAGTCCTGATTTAGTCCTGATTTAGTCCTGGTTTAGTCCTGATTTAGTCCTGATTTAGTCCTGATTTAGTCCTGGTTTAGTCCTGTTATAGTCCTGGTTTAGTCCTGATTTAGTCCTGGTTTAGACCTGGTTTAGTCCTGGTTTAGTCCTGATTTAGTCCTTGTTTAGTCCTTGTTTAGTCCTGATTTAGTCCTGGTTTAGTCCTGGTTTAGTCCTGATTTAGTCCTGGTTTAGTCCTGGTTTAGTCCTGATTTAGTCCTGGTTTAGTCCTGATTTAGTCCTGGTTTAGTCCTGGTTTAGTCCTGATTTACTCCTGGTTTAGTCCTGGTTTAGTCCTGTTATAGTCCTGGTTTAGTCCTGATTTAGTCCTTGTTTAGTCCTTGTTTAGTCCTGATTTAGTCCTGGTTTAGTCCTGGTTTAGTCCTGATTTAGTCCTGGTTTAGTCCTGGTTTAGTCCTGATTTAGTCCTGGTTTAGTCCTGATTTAGTCCTGGTTTAGTCCTGGTTTAGTCTTGGTTTAGTCCTGGTTTAGTCCTGATTTAGTCCTGGTTTAGTCCTGGTTTAGTCCTGATTTAGTCCTGGTTTAGTCCAGATTTAGTCCTGGTTTAGTCCTGATTTAGTTCTGGTTTAGTCCTGTTATAGTCCTGGTTTAGTCCTGATTTAGTCCTTGTTTAGTCCTTGTTTAGTCCTGATTTAGTCCTGGTTTAGTCCTGATTTAGTCCTTGTTTAGTCCTGGTTTAGTCCTGGTTTAGTCCTGGTTTAGTCCTGGTTTAGTTCTGGTTTAGACCTGGTTTAGACCTGATTTAGTCTTGGTTTAGACCTGGTTTAGACCTGGTTTAGACCTGGTTTAGTCCTGGTTTAGACCTGGTTTAGACCTGGTTTAATCCTGGTTTAGACCTGGTTTAGACCTGGTTTAGACCTGGTTTAGTCCTGGTTTAGACCTGGTTTAGACCTGGTTTAGACCTGGTTTAGTTCTGGTTTAGTCCTGGTTTAGTCCTGGTTTAGTTCTGGTTTAGTTCTGGTTTAGACCTGGTTTAGTCCTGGTTTAGACCTGGTTTAGACCTGGTTTAGTCCTGGTTTAGACCTGGTTTAGTTCTGGTTTAGACCTGGTTTAGTCCTGGTTTAGACCTGGTTTAGACCTGGTTTAAGATCTGGTTTAGACCTGGTTTAGTCCTGGTTTAGACCTGGTTTAGACCTGGTTTAGATCTGGTTTAGACCTGGTTTAGTCCTGGTTTAGACCTGGTTTAGACCTGGTTTAGATCTGGTTTAGACCTGGTTTAGTCCTGGTTTAGACCTGGTTTAGATCTGGTTTAGTCCTGGTTTAGTCCTGGTTTAGTCCTGGTTTAGTCCTGGTTTAGTTCTTGTGAGGCTCAAATGCCTGGGATGTTTCTCTTGTATGTGTGGATCCACTGCAGTGTTTACTCTCGGGCGTTTCAGTCCATTCATTGATAAACAAACGGCAACAAGTTCAACTCCCCCGAACCCCCGAGCAACGCACTCCCCGAACCCTCGAGCAACACACTCCCCCGAACCCCCGAGCAACACACTCCCCGAACCCCCGAGCAACACACTCCCCCGAACCCCCGAGCAACGCACTCCCCCGAACCCTCGAGCAACACACTCCCCCGAACCCCCGAGCAACACACTCCCCCGAACCCCCGAGCAACGCACTCCCCCGAACCCCCGAGCAACGCACTCCCCCGAACCCCCGAGCAACGCACTCCCCATGAACCCTCGAGCAACACACTCCCCCGAACCCTCGAGCAACACACTCCCCCGACCCCTCGAGCAACGCACTCCCCCGAACCCCCGAGCAACACACTCCCCCGAACCCTCGAGCAACACACTCCCCCGAACCCCCGAGCAACGCACTCCCCCGAACCCTCGAGCAACGCACTCCCCACGAACCCTCGAGCAACGCACTCCCCCGAACCCTCGAGCAACGCACTCCCCATGAACCCTCGAGCAACACACTCCCCCGAACCCTCGAGCAACGCACTCCCCGAACCCTCGAGCAACACACTCCCCCGAACCCCCGAGCAACACACTCCCCCGAACCCTCGAGCAACCCACTCCCCCGAACCCCCGAGCAACACACTCCCCCGAACCCTCGAGCAACGCACTCCCCCGAACCCTCGAGCAACACACTCCCCATGAACCCTCGAGCAACGCACTCCCCCGAACCCTCGAGCAACACACTCCCCCGAACCCTCGAGCAACACACTCTCCCGAACCCTCGAGCAACACACTCCCCCGAACCCTCGAGCAACGCACTCCCCGAACCCTCGAGCAACGCACTCCCCATGAACCCTCAAGCAACACACTCCCCCGAACCCCTGAGCAATGCACTCCCCCGAACCCTCGAGCAACGCACTCCCCATGAACCCTCGAGCAACGCACTCCCCCGAACCCTCGAGCAACACACTCCCCCGAACCCTCGAGCAACACACTCCCCCGAACCCTCGAGCAATGCACTCCCCATGAACCCAGGATCGTAACCAGATCTGAGGGTCCACACCAGGATCGTAACCAGACTATACTGTGTGTTTTGCTCAAAGACAGAAATGAAACTACGGGAATCGAACCATCACCTCCACAGACACTCAAATGAATGAGAGAATAATGCAAAAAAACACAGAGATGGAGGGAGGGGAGAAGAAAAGAGGAGAGGGAGGAAGAGAGGAGGAGAGAGGGAGGAAGAGAGGAGGAGAGAGGGAGGAAGAGAGGAGGAGAGAAGGAAGAAGAGAGGAGGAGAGAGGGAGGAAGAGAGGAGGAGAGAAGGAAGAAGAGAGGAGGAGAGAGGGAGGAAGAGAGGAGGAGAGAGGGAGGAAGAGAGGAGGAGAGGGAGGAAGAGCGGAGGAGAGAGGGAAGGAGAGAGGAGGAGAGAGGGAAGAAGAGCGGAAGCAAGAGGGAAGGAGAGAGGACGAGAGAGGAAAGGAGAGAGGAGGAGAGAAGGGGGAAGAGAGGAGAAAAGGAGCAAGAGTGGAGAGAGGAAGGAAGAAAGGGGGAGAGAGGGAAAGAGAGAGAGAGAAAAGAATGTAAACACCAAAATGAGTGGCAGATGGAGGGAGAAAGAGGAGAGGAAGCAACATGTGAGAAAAAACATAAAACAGCTGAGCGAGAGAGAGAGGGATGAGAAAAAAGGAGAGGAGAGGATGAGTGAGAGAGAGAAGGGGGGATGGGGGAAGAGGGGATGAAAAAGAGGTCAGGAAACATCATATGTGGGAAAAATGTTTATGAGGAAAATAAAAGGAGAGATAAAGGAAAGAAGGAGAAGAGGAAGGAGAAGAGAGGAGGAGGAGGAGAAAAGGAAGGAGAGGAGGAAAGTTGAGGAGGAAAGGAAAGGAGGAAAGAGAGGGGGAATGACAGGAGGAAGGAAAGAGGAAAGGGGAGAAGGAAGGAGAGGAGGAAAGGAGAGGAGGAAGGGGAGGAGGGAATGACAGAAGGAAGGAGAGAAGGAAAGGAGAGAAGGAAGGAGAGGAGGAGGGGGGAATGACAGGTGGAAGGAGAGAAGGAAATGAGAGGAGGAAGGAGAGAAGGAAATGAGAGAAGGAAGGAGAGGGAGAGGGAGAAGGAGAGAAGGAAAGGAGAGAAGGAAAGGAGAGAAGGAAGGAGAGAAGAAAAGGAGATGAGGAAGGAGAGATGAAAGGAGGGAGGGAAGGAAAGAAGAAGAGGAAGGAGACGGGAATGACAGGAGGAAGGAAAGAAGGAAAGGAGAGAAGGAAGGAGAGACAGAAGGAGAGGGAGAAGGAGAGGAGGAAAGAAGAAGAGGAAGGAGAGGGGAGAATGACAGGACGAAGGAAAGAAGGGAAGGAGAGGAGGAAGGAGAGGGGGAATGACAGGAGGAAGGAGAGAATGAAAGGAGAGAAGGAAGGAGAGAAGGAAAGGAGAGAAGGAAGGAGAGGGAGAGGGAGAAGGAGAGAAGGAAAGGAGAGAAGGAAAGGAAAGAAGGAAGGAGAGGGAGAAGGAGAGAAGGAAGGAGAGGAGGAAGGAGAGGAGGAAAGGAGAGGAGGAAGGAGAGAAGGAACGAGGAAGGAGGGGAGGAGACAGAGTTCGCACTGAGCCGCAGTCCTCGCGCTCTAAACGTGCGGAGACAAGTCTGAGGAAACAAAAGAAAGAACAGAGGAAAGAGAGGGAGAGGAGGAGAGAGAGAGGGAGAGGAGGAGAAAGAGAGGAAAGAGGAGAGGAAAGAGAGGGAGAGGAGGAGAAAGAGAGGGAGAGGAGGAGAAAGAGAGGAAAGAGGAGAGGAAAGAGAGGGAGAAGAGGAGAAAGAGAGGGAGAGGAGAGGAAAGAGAGGGAGGAGAGGAGAGAGGAAAAGAAAGAGAAAGTTTAAAGGCACGTGTGAGGGTAAAACATTAAAGAAATGTTCCGTAGTGTCAAACTGAAACAGCAGCGCGTGCGGAACAAAGCGCACAGAGACAGAGACATTTAGTCCTGTTATAGTCCTGGTTTAGTCCTGGTTCAGTCCTGGTTTAGTCCTTCTTTAGTCCTGGTTCAGTCCTGTTGTAGTCCAGGTCTAGTCCACGTCTAGTCCAGGTCTAGTCCAGGTCTAGTCCAGGTCTAGTCCAGGTCTAGTCCAGGTCTAGTCCAGGTCCCGGGACTGACCGTGAGCGCGCGCGGGCTCGTGGGGTGTCCGTGCAGCGCGAGGACGCGGAGGACGAGGAGCGCGAGGAGCCGCATGTCTCCGCCACGCGCAGCTTTGTCCCACTGCACGCGCGCACCCACGGCCCCGCGAGACACTCACAACACGCGTCACGTGACCCCGGATAGGCGCGCGTCCGTGCGTGCGCGAGAAGAGAGAGAGAGAGAGTGAAAGAGAGAGAGAGAGAGAGAGAGAGAAAGAGAGAGAGAGAGAGAGAGAGAGAGAGAGAGAGAGAGAGAGAGAGAGAGAGAGCGACCCAGAAAAGGAGGAAGAAACCAAGTTTGGTCCTTCCTCCTCCTTCCCCTCTCTCTCCTTCCCTCTCTCTCTCTCCTTCCCTCTCTCCTTCCCTCTCTCTCTTTCCCTCTCTCCTTCTCTCTCTCTCTCCTTCCCTCTCTCTCCTTCCCTCTCTCCTTCTCTCTCTCTCTCCCTCTCTGTTTGGGGAGAGGGGGAAGAGAAGGAGAGAAAGAGAGAGAATGAAAGTGAAAAGCAGAGAGTAAAAGAAGGGAGAGGAGAGACAGGAAAAACAGACGAAAGAGAAAGAGGGGCATACAGAAGGAGGGAGGAAAGAGAGAGAGAGAGAGAGAGTGTGTGTAGTTGTTGTGTCCTTGAGCAAGACACTTGTCCTCCTGTTGGACCACAGACCAGCACCAGCAGGAGGCGCTCTGTCCCAGCAGCAGGACAAAAGAAAAACGGAGGACAGTCCTGGTCTAGTCCTGGTTTAGTCCTGTTTTAGACCTGGTTTAGACCTGATTTAGTCCTGGTTTAGTCCTGGTTTAGTCCTGGTCTATTCCTGGTTTAGTCCTGGTTTAGTCCTGGTTTAGACCTGGTTTAGACCTGATTTAGTCCTGGTTTAGTCCTGGTTTAGTCCTGGTCTAGTCCTGGTTTAGTCCTGTTATAGTCCTGGTTTAGTCCTGTTATAGTCCTGGTTTAGTCCTGATTTAGTCCTGGTTTAGTCCTGGTTTAGTCCTGTTATAGTCCTGGTTTAGTCCTGATTTAGTCCTGGTCTAGTCCTGATTTAGTCCTGGTTTAGTCCTGATTTAGTCCTGATTTAGTCCTGATTTAGGCCTGGTCTAGTCCTGGTCTAGTCCTGGTTTAGTCCTGGTTTAGTCCTGATTTAGTCCTGATTTAGTCCTGGTTTAGTCCTGTTATAGTCCTGGTTTAGTCCTGTTATAGTCCTGGTTTAGTCCTGGTTTAGTCCTGTTATAGTGTTATAGTACTGGTCTTGACCCACCTCAAGTCCTTCACCTCCCCCCTCCTGGACCCCCTGCAGTTCGCCTACAGATCTAACCGGTCTGTGGACGATGCCATTAACCTGGCCCTCCACTTCATCCTCCAGCATCTGGACTCCCCGGGAACCTACGCCAGGATCCTGTTTGTGGACTTCAGCTCTGCTTTCAACACCATCCTCCCTGCTCTGCTCCAGGACAAGCTCGCTCAGCTAAACGTGCCTGACTCCACCTGCAGGTGGATCACTGACTTCCTGACGGATCGGAGGCAGTGCGTGCGGCTGGGCAAGAATGTCTTGGACTCCCGGATCATCAGCACAGGATCTCCACAGGGCTGTGTACTTTCTCCTCTGCTCTTCTCCCTGTACACAAACTGCTGCACCTCCGGCCACGACTCCGTCAAATTGGTTAAGTTTGCAGATGACACCACCCTCATCGGGCTCATCTCTGATGGCGATGAGTCTGCCTACAGGAGGGAGGTGGACTGGCTGGTGTCCTGATGCAGCAGCAACAACCTGGATCTCAACCACCAGAAGACAGTGGAGATGATCGTGGACTTCAGGAAAGTCACAGCCCTCCTGCCTCCTCTCTCCCTGACAGACTCCCCCATCACCACAGTGGACTCCTTCCGGTTCCTGGGCACTTACATCACACAGGACCTCAGGTGGGAGCCGACCATCGACTCCCTCATCAAGAAGGCCCAGCAGAGGTTGTACTTCCTGCGACAGCTAAGGAAAGCCAAGCTGCCAGTCCAGATGATGGTGCAGTTCTACACGGCCATCATTGAGTCCATCCTCACCTCTTCCATCCCTGTGTGGTGCTGGAGCCACTGTCAGGGACAAACAGAAACTCTGCCGAGAAGGTGATTGGCTGCAGCCTTCCATCTCTCCAGGACCTGTACGTCTCCAGGACTCGGGGCGAGCAGGCCGGAGAGCAGCTGACACTTCTCACCCTGGACATGGACTATTTGAGCCACTTCCCTCTGGCAGGAGGCTACGGTCCATCGGGACCAGAACCTCCCGTCACAAGAACAGTTTCTTTCCCTCTGCTGTTGGACTCATGAACAATTCAGAACATCTGCACAAAGACACTTTATATCACCAGTCACTTTAATTACGTCATGTTTGCACTACTGTTCTGATGCTGCTCATCTGAACCTTTTTGTTACTTGGATTGCTTATTGTTTTTTTTACTATAGCTATATTTTAGTTATTATTATTATTTAATGTTTTATGTTTGCACCTTATCACCGAGACAAGTTCCTAGTTTTGTGAACTCTGTTCACTTGACAATGGCAATAAAAATCTTTCTGATTCTGATTTCTGATTCAGTCCTGATTTAGTCCTTGTTTAGTCCTGGTTTAGTCCTGATTTAGTCCTGGTTTAGTCCTGTTATAGTCCTGGTTTACTCCTGATTTAGTCCTGGTTTAGTCCTGGTTTAGTCCTGGTTTAGTCCTCTTATAGTGCTGGTTTAGTCCTGATTTAGTCCTGGTTTAGTCCTGGTTTAGTCCTGGTTTAGTCCAGGTTTAGTCCTGTTATAGTCCTGGTTTAGTCCTGATTTAGTCCTGGTTTAGTCCTGGTTTAGTCCTGTTATAGTCCTGGTTTAGTCCTGGTTTAGTCCTGTTATAGTCCTGGTTTAGTCCTGATTTAGTCCTGGTTTAGTCCTGGTTTAGTCCTGGTTTAGTCCTGGTTTAGTCCAGGTTTAGTCCTGTTATAGTCCTGGTTTAGTCCTGATTTAGTCCTGGTTTAGTCCTGGTTTAGTCCTGTTATAGTCCTGGTTTAGTCCTGATTTAGTCCTGGTTCAGTCCTGGTTTAGTCCTGATTTAGTCCTGGTTTAGTCCTGGTTTAGTCCTGTTATAGTCCTGGTTTAGTCCTGATTTAGTCCTGGTCTAGTCCTGGTTTAGTCCTGATTTAGTCCTGGTTTAGTCCTGGTTTAGTCCTGTTATAGTCCTGATTTAGTCCTGGTTTAGTCCTGGTTTAGTCCTGATTTAGTCCTGATTTAGTCCTTGTTTAGTCCTGGTTTAGTCCTGATTTAGTCCTGGTTTAGTCCTGATTTAGTCCTGGTTTAGTCCTCTTATAGTCCTGGTTTAGTCCTGATTTAGTCCTGGTTTAGTCCTGTTATAGTCCTGATTTAGTCCTGGTCTAGTCCTGGTTTAGTCCTGATTTAGTCCTGGTTTAGTCCTGGTTTAGTCCTGTTATAGTCCTGGTTTAGTCCTGATTTAGTCCTGTTATAGTCCTGGTTTAGTCCTGGTTTAGTCCTGGTTTAGTCCAGGTTTAGTCCTGTTATAGTCCTGGTTTAGTCCTGATTTAGTCCTGGTTTAGTCCTGGTTTAGTCCTGTTATAGTCCTGGTTTAGTCCTGATTTAGTCCTGGTTCAGTCCTGGTTTAGTCCTGATTTAGTCCTGGTTTAGTCCTGGTTTAGTCCTGTTATAGTCCTGGTTTAGTCCTGATTTAGTCCTGGTCTAGTCCTGGTTTAGTCCTGATTTAGTCCTGGTTTAGTCCTGGTTTAGTCCTGTTATAGTCCTGATTTAGTCCTGGTTTAGTCCTGGTTTAGTCCTGATTTAGTCCTGATTTAGTCCTTGTTTAGTCCTGGTTTAGTCCTGATTTAGTCCTGGTTTAGTCCTGATTTAGTCCTGGTTTAGTCCTCTTATAGTCCTGGTTTAGTCCTGATTTAGTCCTGGTTTAGTCCTGTTATAGTCCTGATTTAGTCCTGGTCTAGTCCTGGTTTAGTCCTGATTTAGTCCTGGTTTAGTCCTGGTTTAGTCCTGTTATAGTCCTGGTTTAGTCCTGATTTAGTCCTGGTTTAGTCCTGATTTAGTCCTGATTTAGTCCTTGTTTAGTCCTGGTTTAGTCCTGATTTAGTCCTGGTTTAGTCCTGATTTAGTCCTGATTTAGTCCTTGTTTAGTCCTGGTTTAGTCCTGATTTAGTCCTGGTTTAGTCCTGATTTAGTCCTGGTTTAGTCCTCTTATAGTCCTGGTTTAGTCCTGATTTAGTCCTGGTTTAGTCCTGGTTTAGTCCTGTTATAGTCCTGGTTTAGTCCTGTTATAGTCCTGGTTTAGTCCTGATTTAGTCCTGGTTCAGTCCTGGTTTAGTCCTGATTTAGTCCTGGTTTAGTCCTGGTTTAGTCCTGTTATAGTCCTGGTTTAGTCCTGATTTAGTCCTGGTCTAGTCCTGGTTTAGTCCTGATTTAGTCCTGGTTTAGTCCTGGTTTAGTCCTGTTATAGTCCTGATTTAGTCCTGGTTTAGTCCTGGTTTAGTCCTGATTTAGTCCTGATTTAGTCCTTGTTTAGTCCTGGTTTAGTCCTGATTTAGTCCTGGTTTAGTCCTGATTTAGTCCTGGTTTAGACCTCTTATAGTCCTGGTTTAGTCTTGATTTAGTCCTGGTTTAGTCCTGTTATAGTCCTGATTTAGTCCTGGTCTAGTCCTGGTTTAGTCCTGATTTAGTCCTGGTTTAGTCCTGGTTTAGTCCTGTTATAGTCCTGGTTTAGTCCTGATTTAGTCCTGGTTTAGTCCTGGTTTAGTCCTGATTTAGTCCTGATTTAGTCCTTGTTTAGTCCTGGTTTAGTCCTGATTTAGTCCTGGTTTAGTCCTGATTTAGTCCTGGTTTAGTCCTCTTATAGTCCTGGTTTAGTCCTGATTTAGTCCTGGTTTAGTCCTGGTTTAGTCCTGTTATAGTCCTGGTTTAGTCCTGGTTTAGTCCAGGTTTAGTCCTGTTATAGTCCTGGTTTAGTCCTGGTTTAGTCCTGATTTAGTCCTGGTTTAGTCCTGTTATAGTCCTGGTTTAGTCCTGATTTAGTCCTGGTTTAGTCCTGGTTTAGTCCTGGTTTAGTCCTCTTATAGTGCTGGTTTAGTCCTGATTTAGTCCTGGTTTAGTCCTGGTTTAGTCCTGATTTAGTCCTGGTTTAGTCCTGGTTTAGTCCTGTTATAGTCCTGATTTAGTCCTGGTTTAGTGCTGGTTTAGTCCTGATTTAGTCCTGATTTAGTCCTTGTTTAGTCCTGGTTTAGTCCTGGTTTAGTCCTGATTTAGTCCTGGTTTAGTCCTGGTTTAGTCCTGTTATAGTCCTGATTTAGTCCTGGTCTAGTCCTGGTTTAGTCCTGATTTAGTCCTGGTTTAGTCCTGGTTTAGTCCTGTTATAGTCCTGGTTTAGTCCTGATTTAGTCCTGATTTAGTCCTGATTTAGTCCTTGTTTAGTCCTGGTTTAGTCCTGATTTAGTCCTGGTTTAGTCCTGATTTAGTCCTGGTTTAGACCTCTTATAGTCCTGGTTTAGTCTTGATTTAGTCCTGGTTTAGTCCTGTTATAGTCCTGATTTAGTCCTGGTCTAGTCCTGGTTTAGTCCTGATTTAGTCCTGGTTTAGTCCTGGTTTAGTCCTGTTATAGTCCTGGTTTAGTCCTGATTTAGTCCTGGTTTAGTCCTGGTTTAGTCCTGATTTAGTCCTGATTTAGTCCTTGTTTAGTCCTGGTTTAGTCCTGATTTAGTCCTGGTTTAGTCGTGATTTAGTCCTGGTTCAGTCCTCTTATAGTCCTGGTTTAGTCCTGATTTAGTCCTGGTTTAGTCCTGTTATAGTCCTGGTTTAGTCCTGGTTTAGTCCAGGTTTAGTCCTGTTATAGTCCTGGTTTAGTCCTGGTTTAGTCCTGATTTAGTCCTGGTTTAGTCCTGTTATAGTCCTGGTTTAGTCCTGATTTAGTCCTGGTTTAGTCCTGGTTTAGTCCTGGTTTAGTCCTCTTATAGTGCTGGTTTAGTCCTGATTTAGTCCTGGTTTAGTCCTGGTTTAGTCCTGATTTAGTCCTGGTTTAGTCCTGGTTTAGTCCTGTTATAGTCCTGATTTAGTCCTGGTTTAGTGCTGGTTTAGTCCTGATTTAGTCCTGATTTAGTCCTTGTTTAGTCCTGGTTTAGTCCTGGTTTAGTCCTGATTTAGTCCTGGTTTAGTCCTGGTTTAGTCCTGTTATAGTCCTGATTTAGTCCTGGTCTAGTCCTGGTTTAGTCCTGATTTAGTCCTGGTTTAGTCCTGGTTTAGTCCTGTTATAGTCCTGGTTTAGTCCTGATTTAGTCCTGATTTAGTCCTGATTTAGTCCTTGTTTAGTCCTGGTTTAGTCCTGATTTAGTCCTGGTTTAGTCCTGATTTAGTCCTGGTTTAGTCCTGGTTTAGTCCTGTTATAGTCCTGGTTTAGTCCTGGTTTAGTCCAGGTTTAGTCCTGTTATAGTCCTGGTTTAGTCCTGGTTTAGTCCTGTTATAGTCCTGGTTTAGTCCTGATTTAGTCCTGGTTTAGTCCTGGTTTAGTCCTGATTTAGTCCTGGTTTAGTCCTCTTATAGTCCTGGTTTAGTCCTGATTTAGTCCTGGTTTAGTCCTGGTTTAGTCCTGTTATAGTCCTGGTTTAGTCCTGGTTTAGTCCAGGTTTAGTCCTGTTATAGTCCTGGTTTAGTCCTGGTTTAGTCCTGGTTTAGTCCTGGTTTAGTCCTGATTTAGTCCTGGTTTAGTCCTGGTTTAGTCCTGTTATAGTCCTGGTTTAGTCCTGTTATAGTCCTGGTTTAGTCCTGATTTAGTCCTGGTTTAGTCCTGGTTTAGTCCTGTTATAGTCCTGGTTTAGTCCTGGTTTAGTCCTGATTTAGTCCTGGTTTAGTCCTGGTTTAGTCCTGTTATAGTCCTGGTTTAGTCCTGATTTAGTCCTGGTTTAGTCCTGGTTTAGTCCTGGTTTAGTCCTCTTATAGTCCTGGTTTAGTCCTGATTTAGTCCTGGTTTAGTCCTGGTTTAGTCCTCTTTTAGTCCTGGTTTAGTCCTGATTTAGTCCTGGTTTAGTCCTGTTATAGTCCTGGTTTAGTCCTGATTTAGTCCTGATTTAGTCCTGGTTTAGTCCTCTTATAGTCCTGGTTCAGTCCTGATTTAGTCCTGATTTAGTCCTGGTTTAGTCCTGGTTTAGTCCTGTTATAGTCCTGGTTTAGTCCTGATTTAGTCCTGGTTTAGTCCTGGTTTAGTCCTCTTATAGTCCTGGTTCAGTCCTGATTTAGTCCTTGTCTAGTCCTGGTTTAGTCCTGATTTAGTCCTGGTTTAGTCCTGTTATAGTCCTGGTTTAGTCCTGATTTAGTCCTTGTCTAGTCCTGGTTTAGTCCTGATTTAGTCCTGGTTTAGTCCTGGTTTAGTCCTGTTATAGTCCTGGTTTAGTCCAGGTTTAGTCCTGTTATAGTCCTGGTTTAGTCCTGGTTTAGTCCTGTTATAGTCCTGGTTTAGTCCTGATTTAGTCCTGGTTTAGTCCTGGTTTAGTCCTGGTTTAGTCCTGGTTTAGTCCTGATTTAGTCCTGGTTTAGTCCTGATTTAGTCCTGGTTTAGTCCTCTTATAGTCCTGGTTTAGTCCTGATTTAGTCCTGGTTTAGTCCTGGTTTAGTCCTGATTTAGTCCTGGTTTAGTCCTGATTTAGTCCTGGTTTAGTCCTCTTATAGTCCTGGTTTAGTCCTGATTTAGTCCTGGTTTAGACCTGGTTTAGACCTGTTATAGTCCTGGTTTAGTCCTGGTTTAGTCCTGTTATAGTCCTGGTTTAGACCTGGTTTAGTCCTGTTATAGTCCTGGTTTAGACCTGGTTTAGCCCTGGTTTAGTCCTGGTTTAGTCCTGGTTTAGTCCTGATTTAGTCCTGGTTTAGTCCTGGTTTAGTCCTGTTATAGTCCTGGTTTAGTCCTGATTTAGTCCTGGTTTAGTCCTGGTTTAGTCCTCTTATACTCCTGGTTTAGTCCTGATTTAGTCCTGGTTTAGTCCTGGTTTAGTCCTGTTATAGTCCTGGTTTAGTCCTGGTTTAGTCCAGGTTTAGTCCTGTTATAGTCCTGGTTTAGTCCTGTTATAGTCCTGGTTTAGTCCTGGTTTAGTCCTGTTATAGTCCTGGTTTAGTCCTGATTTAGTCCTGGTTTAGTCCTGGTTTAGTCCTGTTATAGTCCTGGTTTAGTCCTGATTTAGTCCTGGTTTAGTCCTGATTTAGTCCTGATTTAGTCCTGATTTAGTCCTGGTTTAGTCCTGATTTAGTCCTGATTTAGTCCTGATTTAGTCCTGATTTAGTCCTGGTTTAGTCCTGATTTAGTCCTGATTTAGTCCTGATTTAGTCCTGGTTTAGTCCTGTTATAGTCCTGGTTTAGTCCTGATTTAGTCCTGGTTTAGACCTGGTTTAGTCCTGGTTTAGTCCTGATTTAGTCCTTGTTTAGTCCTTGTTTAGTCCTGATTTAGTCCTGGTTTAGTCCTGGTTTAGTCCTGATTTAGTCCTGGTTTAGTCCTGGTTTAGTCCTGATTTAGTCCTGGTTTAGTCCTGATTTAGTCCTGGTTTAGTCCTGGTTTAGTCCTGATTTACTCCTGGTTTAGTCCTGGTTTAGTCCTGTTATAGTCCTGGTTTAGTCCTGATTTAGTCCTTGTTTAGTCCTTGTTTAGTCCTGATTTAGTCCTGGTTTAGTCCTGGTTTAGTCCTGATTTAGTCCTGGTTTAGTCCTGGTTTAGTCCTGATTTAGTCCTGGTTTAGTCCTGATTTAGTCCTGGTTTAGTCCTGGTTTAGTCTTGGTTTAGTCCTGGTTTAGTCCTGATTTAGTCCTGGTTTAGTCCTGGTTTAGTCCTGATTTAGTCCTGGTTTAGTCCAGATTTAGTCCTGGTTTAGTCCTGATTTAGTTCTGGTTTAGTCCTGTTATAGTCCTGGTTTAGTCCTGATTTAGTCCTTGTTTAGTCCTTGTTTAGTCCTGATTTAGTCCTGGTTTAGTCCTGATTTAGTCCTTGTTTAGTCCTGGTTTAGTCCTGGTTTAGTCCTGGTTTAGTCCTGATTTAGTCCTGGTTTAGTCCTGGTTTAGTCCTGGTGATTCCAGATTGTTTATTTGTCATATTCAGGATCAACTCTGAAATGTTTAGGATCAGAAGAACCGTTTGACTCGCTCAGATAGTCAGAAGTACTAATAACTGCAGTAATAGTACATGGTAAAAAAGTGTTGCAAAAGTGCAGGGGAAGAAGTAAAGAATATAATAAAAATATGTAATAAAATGTAATAAAAATACAAGGTGCAGGTAGGATTAAATCAGGTATAAGTATTGCACAGGTTATTGCACAGGTTACAGTAGTTTACAGTGAGGTAGTGACAAACATGATACATTCATACAGAGCAGCAGCAGTAAACATATTCTGCATAATAAAAGTACTTTAGTGCAGTATTATTGAGAGTTCAGTATTACCCAGAGTTCAGTAGTGTGACAGCTTGGGGGTAATATCTGTCTGAGTGTTTTTGTGCGTGCTGGCAGGTGTGGGATTCCATTCTCTGATACGTGTGTATTTACATGTGTATACTTTAATCTCTCTGTGTACAAGTATACTGTATGACTTTTGTCTAGTTTTCCTGTATGTTTTTCAACCTCGTGTTCTGTAAGTGGCGTAAGCGTAAATCAATACGTTTATATAGGCTATGCCAGGGGTCGGCAACCTTTACCACTCAAAGAGCCGTTTGGAGCCGTTTCACACAGTAAAGAAAACACTGGGAGCCACAAAACCCTTTTGAAATTTAAAATGAAATAACACTGCATATAGCGTTCTTTTTTACCTTTGTGCCATGGAATTACATTTTACAACTAAAATAAAATACATTTTAATTAAATACACTGGTCCCTCGCTATATCGTGGCCTCACTGTTTTGCAGATTTTTATTCCATTTTTTTATATAGTGTATCAATGTGCATTTCTGCGTCCTGATTGGCTAAGGGACTGTAGACCTTTGCTGATTCGTCAGTCGTTCTCCTCCGTGTCTTCTGTACAGAATGCGTTCAGTTTCCCAGATTTATATAAATGTTGGATCGCCGTGTGACTCTGAAGTGCTGTATGTTTGCAAGTTTTCTCCCCGACAAAACCCGCCACAGCGAAGCGGCGCCAGGACGAAGAGGCTCGGTCATAAGAACTGTGAAATACACATGAAATAAACTTTGGTTTCGTTCTATAATACTGTGCTTTTTTGTTGAAAATCTACGAAAGAGTGTTTGAGTGTTTAAACGAGAGAGAAATGTGAGAAAACGTTCATTCCAGTGTGAGAAAAGTGTAGAATGTGTGTGGTGAGGCGTTTACAGCCTTAAAACATGGAGAAGAATTGTAAAATATAAAGCTGACGACTTCGCAGATTTCGCTTATCGTGGGTTATTTTTAGAACATAAACCCCGTGACAAACGAGGGACCGCTGCACTGAGCCGCATCAGAGGGATCGAAGAGCTGCATGTGGCTGCCGATCCCTGGGCTATGCTGACTACATCACCTGCTCCCATCCATCAACTATTGGCTAACTTCAACTATTGGCTAACTCGTCTATTATTGGTTAACGTTTGGAAGCTACTCTACAGGTCTCCTCACAAGGATTGGGGACTATGGGCAGTAAATTTGGAACACTGCATAGGTGGGCCACAGTGGTCAGTTCTCTGTGTGGTGTGGGGCCGAAGGGACACGATGTTTCTGTGTGTGGACGATGTAAACACATGAAGAGATGTCTGATGCCATTTACGTTTGTATTCTGCTGCCTAATTCAACATTAAATGCTAATACAGTAATCCCTCGTTTATCGCGGGGGTTAGGTTGCACACATTCTACACTTTTCTGGAATGAACCTTTTCTCACATTTCTCTCTTGTTTAAACACTCAAACTTTCGTAGATTTTCAACAAAATGTATTAATAGTGAAGTGTGGGGGCTCCGTGAGGGGAGCGGAGACATGAGTCACTGGATCCGCAGGAAGCACCGCGCTCATCCAACGGCACTGCCACGTCCCGGGACGCGACGCGCACCAACCCCTTGGAGAAGTGCGCAACACGTGCACCCCTCATCGTGGTCAAATCCGTGACAGAGCAGCATGACCGGCACGAGGCCGCGCGTACACCGGGGCTGCGAGCACGAGATCGAACCGCGGCGACCGGACCGCGTCGAAACCAACAAAGAGCCGCACGTGGTGGTTTAATCCTGGTTTAGACCTGGTCCAGTCCTGGTTTAGTTCAGGTCCAATCCAGGTTTAGACCTGGTTTAGTTCTGGTCTAGACCTGGTCCAGTCCGAGTCTGGTCCCAGTCCCCCCGCGTCCCCCATCTATCAATCGGCAAAGGTCTACAGTCTCTTAGCCAATCAGGATGCAGAACACAATGTTACACTATAAAAAAAAATAAATCTGCGAAACAGCGAGGCCGCGAACAGTGAACCGCGATAGCGAGAGGGACCACTGTAACCTCAATCTTGAGTCTATGCCCTTCTTCTGATCCCTTTTCTGAAAACTCAGGCTCCTGTATCGTCTACCAGAGGGTAGCAGACGGAAGAGTCCTTGTGCCGGATGAGTATGGTCCTTAGTGATGCTGCGTGCTTTACGCAGACCCCCTGCTGTGGTAAATGTCCTGGATGGAGGGGAGACTGCTGCCAGTGATGTCCTCTGCCGCTCGCACCACCCTCTGTAGTGCTTTGCGGCTCTGAGCGGTGCAGTTCCCATACCGCAGCCCGTCAGCAGGCTCTCGATGGTGCACCTGTAGAAGTTTGTGAGGATTTTTAGATTATTAAGCTTAGGCTTTTAGCCTTTATTGGTCTCACACACAATGACACACGGGAGAAATTTGACTTCTGCATTTGAGCAGCCATCTTTTTCGGCGCCCGGGGGGCAGTACCGTGAAGGGTCTTGCCCAAGGACCCACACTGGTTAGCTCATTGCCCGGGGGGGGTTTGAACCTACAACCTCCAGGGGGAAAGTCCATGACTTACCAGTTGAGCTAACCAGCCAGTAGAGGATGCTGGTGTTCATACCAAACTTCCTCAACTTCCTCAGGAAGTAGAGTCTTTGTCGGGCTTTCTTAACCACAGTGTCTGTATGTAGTGTCCAGGACAGATCCTCAGTGATGTGTACCCCAAGGAACTTAAAACTGCTGACCTGCTCCACCTCAGCGTTGTTAATGGAGATGGGGGGATGCTGGTCTACACGCTGTCTCCTGAAGTCCACCATCATTTCCTTAGTTTTGCTGACGTTCAGAGAGAGGTTATTTTCCTGACACCAGCTGGTCAGTGATTTCACCTCGTCTCTGTAGGCGCTCTCATCGTTGTTGGTGATGAGGCCTAAGATGGTGGTGTCATCGGCAAACTTGAGGATGATGTTGGAGCTGTGCCTGGCGGTACAGTCGTAGGTGAGGTGTAGTCCTGGTTCAGTCCTGGTTTAGTCCTGGTTCACTCCTGGTTTAGTCCTGGTTCAGTCCTGGTTCAGTCCTGGTTTAGTCCTGGTTCAGTCCTGGTTTAGTCCTGGTTCACTCCTGGTTTAGTCCTGGTTCAGTCCTGGTTCAGTCCTGGTTTAGTCCTGGTTCAGTCCTGGTTCAGTCCTGGTTTAGTCCTGGTTCACTCCTGGTTTAGTCCTGGTTCAGTCCTGGTTCAGTCCTGGTTCAGTCCTGGTTTAGTCCTGGTTCACTCCTGGTTTAGTCCTGGTTCAATCCTGGTTCAATCCTGGTTCAGTCCTGGTTTAGTCCTGGTTTAGTCCTGGTTCAGTCCTGGTTCAGTCCTGGTTCAGTCCTGGTTTAGTTCTTGGTGTTTGCTGAGGGACAGTCTGTGAGTCAGAAAAATGTGGAAATGAAGCTTATCAGACCTGGACTCTGGACTCTGGACTTCTCTATTTACAATATTAACCAAGACCAGGACTAAACCAGGACTGAACCAGGACTGAACCAGGACTAAACCAGGACTGAACCAGGACTGAACCAGGACTGAACCAGGACTAAACCAGGACTGAACCAGGACTAAACCAGGACTGAACCAGGACTGAACCAGGACTAAACCAGGACTGAACCAGGACTGAACCAGGACTGAACCAGGACTAAACCAGGACTGAACCAGAACTGAACCAGGACTAAACCAGGACTAAACCAGGACTGAACCAGGACTGAACCAGGACTAAACCAGGACTGAACCAGGACTGAACCAGGACTGAACCAGGACTAAACCAGGACTAAACCAGGACTGAACCAGGATTGAACCAGGACTGAACCAGGACTAAACCAGGACTGAACCAGGACTGAACCAGGACTAAACCAGGACTGAACCAGGACTGAACCAGGACTGAACCAGGACTAAACCAGGACTGAACCAGGACTGAACCAGGATTGAACCAGGACTGAACCAGGACTAAACCAGGACTAAACCAGGACTAAACCAGGACTGAACCAGGACTGAACCAGGACTGAACCAGGACTAAACCAGGACTAAACCAGGACTGAACCAGGATTGAACCAGGACTGAACCAGGACTGAACCAGGACTAAACCAGGACTAAACCAGGACTGAACCAGGACTAAACCAGGACTAAACCAGGACTGAACCAGGACTAAACCAGGACTAAACCAGGACTGAACCAGGATTGAACCAGGACTGAACCAGGACTGAACCAGGACTGAACCAGGACTAAAGTTTAATCGATGACACAGCTGGGTGGCTGAGTGGATAGCACTCACACCTCACAGCAATTTTTTTGTGGAGTTTGTGTGGAGTTTGCATGTTCTCCCCATCAATCCTAAACTGTGGGTAAAAATCCTCCAGCTGAAGTCCTGACCAAGACCAAGACCAAGACTAGGAACAAGACCAAGACCAAGACCAAGACTAGGAACAAGACCAAGACCAAGACTAGGAACAAGACCAAGACCAAGACCAAGATTAGGAACAAGACCAAGACCAAGACCAAGACTAGGAACAAGACCAAGACCAAGACCAAGACTAGGAACAAGACCAAGACCAAGACTAGGAACAAGACCAAGACCAAGACTAGGAACAAGACCAAGACCAAGACCAAGATTAGGAACAAGACCAAGACCAAGACTAGGAACAAGACCAAGACCAAGACCAAGAACAAGACCAAGACTAGGAACAAGACCAAGACCAAGACCAAGACCAAGACCAAGACTAGGAACAAGACCAAGACCAAGACTAGGAACAAGACCAAGACCAAGACCAAGACTAGGAACAAGACCAAGACCAAGACCAAGACCAAGACTAGGAACAAGACCAAGACCAAGACCAAGACTAGGAACAAGACCAAGACTAGGAACAAGACCAAGACCAAGACCAAGACTAGGAACAAGACCAAGACCAAGACCAAGACTAGGAACAAGACCAAGACCAAGACTAGGAACAAGACCAAGACCAAGACCAAGACTAGGAACAAGACCAAGACCAAGACCAAGATTAGGAACAAGACCAAGACCAAGACTAGGAACAAGACCAAGACCAAGACCAAGACCAAGACTAGGAACAAGACCAAGACCAAGACTAGGAACAAGACCAAGACCAAGACTAGGAACAAGACCAAGACCAAGACCAAGATTAGGAACAAGACCAAGACCAAGACCAAGACCAAGACTAGGAACAAGACCAAGACCAAGACCAAGACCAAGACCAAGACCAAGACCAAGACTAGGAACAAGACCAAGACCAAGACTAGGAACAAGACCAAGACCAAGACCAAGACTAGGAACAAGACCAAGACCAAGACTAGGAACAAGACCAAGACCAAGACTAGGAACAAGACCAAGACCAAGACTAGGAACAAGACCAAGACCAAGACCAAGACCAAGACTAGGAACAAGACCAAGACCAAGACTAGGAACAAGACCAAGACCAAGACTAGGAACAAGACCAAGACCAAGACCAAGATTAGGAACAAGACCAAGACCAAGACCAAGACCAAGACCAAGACTAGGAACAAGACCAAGACCAAGACCAAGACCAAGACCAAGACTAGGAACAAGACCAAGACCAAGACCAAGACCAAGACTAGGAACAAGACCAAGACCAAGACCAAGACCAAGACCAAGACTAGGAACAAGACCAAGACCAAGACCAAGACCAAGACTAGGAACAAGACCAAGACCAAGACCAAGACCAAGACCAAGACTAGGAACAAGACCAAGACCAAGACCAAGACCAAGACCAAGACTAGGAACAAGACCAAGACCAAGACCAAGACCAAGACTAGGAACAAGACCAAGACCAAGACCAAGACCAAGACCAAGACTAGGAACAAGACCAAGACCAAGACCAAGACCAAGACCAAGACCAAGACTAGGAACAAGACCCTTCACAGCCCTGAGGAGGCCCGGGTACTGAAAGGCTCAACTCAGACTGAAGACCAGAGAACATGTAAACTCCTCCACCCAGAGAGGTTCAGACCAGGATCAGAACCAGATCTGGGTCCAGAGAGGTTCAGACCAGGATCAGAACCAGATCTGAGGGTCCCTGAGGTGAGACTGGGACATGAAGTGTTTCATCCTGATCCAAAGTCATTCATCTGGAACATGTCCTCCTCTGCCCTCTCCTCACACCTCCTCCTCTCTTCCTCCTCTTCTCCTCTTCCTCTCCCCCTCTCCTTCTCCTCTCCCCCTCTCCTCCTCTTCACCTCTTCCTCCTCCTCCTCCTCTTCTCCTCTCCTCCTCTCCTCCTCTCTTCCTCCTCCCCTCCTCCTCCCCTTCTCCTCCTCCTCTCCCCCTCTCCTCCTCTGCTCTCCTCCTCCTCCTCTGCTCGTCTCCTCCTCTCTTCCTCCTCTCCTCTCCTCCTCCTCTCTTACTCCCCTCCTCCTCCTCTCCTCCTCCTCTCCCCCTCTCCTCCTCTTCTCCTCCTCCTCTTCTCTTCCTCCTCTCCTCCTCCTCCTCCTCCTCTCCTCTCCCCCTCTCCTTCTCCTCTCCTCCTATTCTCCTCCTCTCCTCCTCCCCTCCTCCTACTCCTCCTCTCCTCCTCCCCTCCTCCTCTCCTCCTCCTCCTCCCCTCCTCTCCCCCTCTCCTTCTCCTCTCCTCCTCCTCTCCTCCTCTCCTTCTCCTCTCCTCCTCCCCCTCTCTTCCTCCTCTCCTGCTCCTCTCCTGCTCCTCTCCCCTCTCCTCCTCTCCTGCTCATCTCCCCCTCTCCTTCTCCTCTCCTCCTCCTCTCCCCCTCTCCTTCTCCTCTCCTCCTCCTCCTCTCCTCCTCTCCCCCTCTCCTTCTCCTCTCCTCCTATTCTCCTCCTCCCCTCCTCTCCCCCTCCTCTCCTCCTCCTCCTCTCCTCCTCTCCTCCTCCTCTCCCCCTCTCCTCCTCCTCTCCTCCTCCTCCTCCTCCTCTCCCCCTCTCCTTCTCCTCTCCTCCTCCTCCCCTCCTCCTCCTCCTCTCCTCCTCTCCCCCTCCTCTCCCCCTCTCCTCCTCCTCTTCTCCTCTTCCTCCTCCTCCTCTCTTCCTCCCCTCCTCCTCATCTCTTCCTCTTCTCCTCCTCCTCCTCTCCTCCTCCTCTCCACCTCCTCTTCTCCTCTTCCTCCTCCTCCTCCTCCTCCTCCTCTCTCCTCCTCCCCTCCTCCTCTCCTCATCTATTCCTCTCTTCCTCTTCTACTCCTCCTCCTCTTCTCCTCTCTTCCTCCCCTCCTCCTCCTCTCCTCCTCCTCCTCCTCCTCTCCTCCTCCCCTCCTCCTCTCTTCTCCTCTTCCTCCTCCTCTCCTCCTCCTCTTCTCCTCCTCTCTTCCTCCCCTCCTCCTCTCCTCCTCCTCTCCCCCTCTCCTTCTCCTCTCCTCCTCCCCTCCTCCTCTCCTTCTCCTCCTCCTCCTCTCCTCCTCCTCTCCTCCTCCTCTCCTCCTCCTCTCCTCCTCTCCTCCTCTCCCCTCTCCTTCTCCTCTCCTCCTCCTCCTCTCCTCCTCCCCTCCTCTCCCCCTCTCCTCTCCTCCTATTCTCCTCCTCTCCTCCTCTCCCCCTCTCCTCCTCCTCTCCTCCTCCCCTTTTCCTCTCCTCCTCTCCCCCTCTCCTTCTCCTCTCCTCCCCCTCTCCTCCTCTTCTTCTCCTCTCCTCCTCCCCTCCTCCTCCTCTCCTCCTCTCCCCCTCTCCTCCTCCTCCCCCTCTCCTTCTCCTTTCCTCCTCCTCTCCTCCTCCCCTCCTCCTCTCCCCCTCTCCTCCTCCTCTCCTCCTCCCCTTTTCCTCTCCTCCTCTCCTCCTCCTCCTCTCCTCCTCCTCCTCTCCCCCTCTCCTTCTCCTCTCCTCCTCCTCCCCCTCTCCTTCTCCTCCTCCTCTCCTCCTCTCCCCCTCTCCTTCTCCTCTCCTCCTCCTCCTCCTCCTCTCCTCCTCCTCTCCTCCTCTCCCCCTCTCCTTCTCCTCTCCTCCTCCTCCCCCTCTCCTCCTCCTCTCCTCCTCCCCTTTTCCTCTCCTCCTCTCCCCCTCTCCTTCTCCTCTCCTCCTCCCCTTTTCCTCTCCTCCTCTCCTCCTCTCCTTCTCCTCTCCTCCTCCTCCTCTCCTCCTCCTCTGCTCCTCTCCCCCTCTCCTTCTACTCTCTTCCTCCTCCTCTCCTTCTCCTCCTCCTCCTCCTCCTCCTCTCCTCCTCCTCTCCTCCTCTCCCCCTCTCCTTCTCCTCTCCTCTTCCCCTCCTCTCCTCTCCTCCTCTCCTCCTCTCCTCCTCCTCCTCTTCCCTCCTCTCCTCCTCTCGTTTGTGGGTTTAGAATTTCAAAGCTTCAGTTCAAACATAAACTCACATGTTTCTGATGATCCAAAACCACCGAGAATCCAGGACGAGATCTGAGTCCTCAGAAGGCCTCAGTCCTGCTTTAGTCCTGGTTTAGTCCTGGTTCAGTCCTGGTTTAGTCCTGCTTTAGTCCTGGTTCAGTCCTGATTTAGTCCTGGTTTAGTCCTGGTTCAGTCCTGGTTCAGTCCTGGTTCAGTCCTGGTTTAGTCCTGGTCTAGTCCTGGTTTAGACCTGCTTTAGTCCTGTTTTAGTCCTGGTTCCGTCCTAGTTTATTCCTGGTTTAGTCCTGGTTTTAGTCCTGATTTAGTCCTGCTTTAGTCCTGGTTCAGTCCTGATTTAGTCCTGGTTTAGTCCTGGTTCAGTCCTGGTTCAGTCCTGGTTCAGTCCTGGTTTAGTCCTGGTCTAGTCCTGGTTTAGACCTGCTTTAGTCCTGTTTTAGTCCTGGTTCCGTCCTAGTTTATTCCTGGTTTAGTCCTGGTTTTAGTCCTGATTTAGTCCTGTTTTAGTCCTGGTTCCGTCCTAGTTTATTCCTGGTTTAAGTCCTGATTTAGTCCTGGTTTAGTCCTGGTTTAGTCTTGATTTAGTCCTGATTTAGTCCTGGTTTAGTCCTGGATTAATCCTGGTTTAGTCCTGATTTAGTCCTGATTTAGTCCTGGTTTAGTCCTGGTTTAGTCCTGGTTTAGTCCTGGTTTAGTCCTGATTTAGTCCTGGTTTAGTCCTGGTTTAGTCCTGGTTTAGTTCTGCTTTAGTCTCACACATGTTCTTGATCTTGTTTCTTTACGATCTGTGGCTCAGGTCCAACTCCAGACACACGCTCCCAATTACACCTCCTCCTGTCCTCCTCCTGTCCTCCTCCTCTCCTCTGTTCCTGCTCCTGTCCTCCTCCTGCCCTTGTCCTTGTCCTCCTCCTCCTCAGACGGGGCATCTGACTCAAACATTTGTGTTTTTTGTTTGTTTTTCATCTGAGAATGTCACATGTCCAAGGTCAGAGCTCAAAGTTGACTCCTGAGACGTGAACCCTGAGACACAGACCAGCTTTGTACTAGACCAGGACTAAACCAGGACTAAACCAGGACTAGACCAGGACTAAACCAGGACTAAACCAGGACTAGACCAGGACTAAACCAGGACTAAACCAGGACTAAACCAGGACTAGACCAGGACTAAACCAGGATTAAACCAGGACTAAACCAGGACTGAACCTGTGGTGCTCTTACACTGCCCTCTGCAGGACATAGAATTATTCTCTTTTGAAAGTTTATGTCTCTTAGCGGCCGCATTTAAACACAAACTTTGGTATCTTTAGTTATCATTAGTTATCGTTAGTTATCTTTAGTTATCGTTAGTTATCGTTAGTTATCTTTAGTTATCGTTAGGTATCGTCAGTTATCTTTAGTTATTGTTAGTTATCATTAGTTATCGTTAGTTATCTTTAGTTATCGTTTGTTATCTTTAGTTATTGTTAGTTATCTTTAGTTATCATTGGTTATCTTTAGTTATCATTAGTTATCTTTAGTTATCTTTAGTTATCGTTAGTTATCTTTAGTTATTGTTAGTTATCGTTAGTTGTCTTTAGTTATCTTTAGTTATCATTAGTTATCGTTAGTTATCTTTAGTTATTGTTAGTTATCGTTAGTTGTCTTTAGTTATCTTTAGTTATCATTAGTTATCGTTAGTTATCTTGTTATTGTTAGTTATCGTTAGTTATCTTTAGTTATCTTTAGTTATCGTTAGCTGTCTTTAGTTATCTTTAGTTATCGTTAGTTATCTTTAGTTATCGTTAGTTATCTTTAGTTATCGTTAGGTATCGTCAGTTATCTTTAGTTATCATTAGTTATCGTTAGTTATCTTGTTATTGTTAGTTATCGTTAGTTATCTTTAGTTATCGTTACTTATCATTAGTTATCTTTAGTTATCTTTAGTTATCTTTAGTTATCGTTAGTTATCTTTAGTTATTGTTAGTTATCGTTAGTTGTCTTTAGTTATCTTTAGTTATCATTAGTTATCGTTAGTTATCTTGTTATTGTTAGTTATCATTAGTTATCTTTAGTTATCGTTAGCTGTCTTTAGTTATCGTTAGTTATCATTAGTTATCGTTACTTATCATTAGTTATCTTTAGTTATCATTAGTTATCATTAGTTATCTTAAGTTTTCTTCAGTTATCATTAGTTATCTTTAGTTATTGTTAGTTATCGTTAGTTATCCTTAGTTATCCTTAGTTATCGTTAGTTATCCTTAGTTATCCTTAGTTATCCTTAGTTATCGTTAGTTTGCTGTATTAGCACGAGTGCTTTTAGAGTGCTTCATTGGGTTAGCATTAGCATGAGCTCAGTTCGTGTCAGTTTTTAGATGTTTGTTTCTCCTCCTTTCTCCTCGTCTCTCCTCCTCTCGCTGGTGCAGAAGATGCAGGGCCTCCTCTGGACCTCCTCATCTCCCTCCTCTCTCTTCCTCTCGCCTCCTCTCATTCTTTTCCCCTTTAGACCCGTCTCTTCCTCCTCTCTTCCTCTCATTGTTCTTTCTCTCCTGCAGACCCCACAGATCTCCTCCTCTGCTCTAGTTTAGGAGATGCAGGACCTCCTCTGGACCTCCTCTGGACCTCCTCAGGACCTCCTCTGGACCTCCTCTGGACCTCCTCTGGACCTTCTCTCTCCTTCTCTTTCCTCCTCTCATTGTTCCCTCTCTCCTGCAGACCCCACAGACCTCCTTTGTTCTTGTGCAGAATATACAGGACCTCCTCTGGACCTCCTCTGGACCTCCTCAGGACCTCCTCAGGACCTCCTCAGGACCTCCGCGTCTCAGATCTGGACTTGGACTTTGCTCAGTTCTGCATTTGACAGTTTTATGGAGAGAAGTGTGACCGCCTCAGGTGAAAAACACGTCCTCGAGGAGTCAGACTCTGAGACACGTCTGAACTCCTGGTTTAGTCCTGGTTTAGTCCTGGTTTAGTCCTGGTTTAGTCCTGGTTTGGTCCTGGTTTAGTCCTGGTTTAGTCCTGGTTTAGTCCTGGTTTAATTTGTTTTTAGCTTGGGTTTAAGTCGTGGATTAGATCTGGTTTAGTCCTGGTTTAATCCAGGTTTAGTCCTAGTTTAGACCTGATTTATTCTGGTTTTAGGCCTGGTTTAGTCCTGTCTGCTTCCAGGTCTGGTCCGGTCCCGTTGGTCTGGTCCAGGCTCCAGGTCTGGTCCAGGCTCCAGGTCTGGTCCGGGCTCCAGGTCTGGTCCGGGCTCCAGCTCTGGTTCACCCTCCAGGTCTGGTCCGGGTTCCAGGTCTGGTCCGGGTTCCAGGTCTGGTCCAGGGTCCAGGTCTGGTCCAGGGTCCAGGTCTGGTCCGGGCTCCAGGTCTGGTCCAGGGTCCAGGTCTGGTCGAGGGTCCAGGTCTGGTCCGGGTTCCAGGTCTGGTCCAGGCTCCAGGTCTGGTCCAGGGTCGAGTTCTGGTCCGGGCTCCAGGTCTGGTCCGGGCTCCAGGTCTGGTCCAGGGTCCAGGTCTGGTCCAGGCTCCAGGTCTGGTCCAGGGTCCAGGTCTGGTCGAGGGTCCAGGTCTGGTCCGGGTTCCAGGTCTGGTCCAGGGTCCAGGTCTGGTCCGGGTTCCAGGTCTGGTCCGGGTTCCAGGTCTGGTCCAGGGTCCAGGTCTGGTCCGGGCTCCAGGTCTGGTCCGGGCTCCAGGTCTGGTCCAGGCTCCAGGTCTGGTCCGGGCTCCAGGTCTGGTCGAGGGTCCAGGTCTGGTCCGGGCTCCAGGTCTGGTCGAGGGTCCAGGTCTGGTCCGGGTTCCAGGTCTGGTCCAGGCTCCAGGTCTGGACTAGGACTAAACCAGGACTAAACCAGGACTAAACTAGGACTAAACTAGAACTAAATTAGGACTAAACTAGGACTAAACTAGAACTAAACCAGGACTAAACTAGGACTAAACTAGGACTAAACCAGGACTAAACTAGGACTAAACCAGGACTAAACTAGAACTAAATTAGGACTAAACCAGGACTAAACTATGACTAAACCAGGACTAAGCTAGTACTAAACTAGAAATAAATTAGGACTAAACCAGGACTAAACTAGGACTAAACCAGGACTAAACTAGACCTAAATTAGGACTAAACCAGGACTAAACTAGGACTAAACTAAAACCAAACCAGGTCTAAACTAGGACTAAACTAGGACTAAACTAAAACTAAACCAGGTCTAAACTAGGACTAAACTAGGACTAAACTAGAACTAAACCAGGACTAAACTAGGACTAAACCAGGACTAAACTAGAACCAAACAAGGACTAAACCAGGACTAAACTAGGACTAAACCAGGTCTAAACTAGAACTAAACTAGGACTAAACTAGAACTAAAGCAGGACTAAACCAGGACTAAACTAGGGCTAAACTAAAACTAAACCAGGTTTAAACTAGAACTAAACTAGGGCTAAACTAGGGCTAAAGTAAAACTAAACCAGGTCTAAACTAGGACTAAACTAGGACTAAACTAGAACTAAAGCAGGACTAAACTAGGACTAAACTAGGACTAAACTAAAACTAAACCAGGTCTAAACTAGGACTAAACTAGGACTAAACTAGGGCTAAACTAAAACTAAACCAGGTCTAAAGAGGGAAAAAGTCAAAACTAAAACTAAACTATAATGAAAAAATCCCAAACTGTTCTAGCCTTGCCTCCTGCCCTGTGCACAGAGCGCCCCCTGGCGGCCGCTGTGGGGGTGGGAGTGACAGGGGCAGATGCTCCTCCGCTCGGGCCGAACACGGGGCGCATTGTCCGGGAAGAATTCAGTGTGTGGTACCGCCCACAGCCAACGGCCCGGAACAGACCGGACCATTATTCTCTTTTCTTTTCATTTATTCTGTGACATTCTGCTTTAGTTTCCAATGAAAGTGTAAAAATGACACAGATTTTACACGCACGTTTGTCTTTATTTTTTATTTTATTTATCTAAAGTCTGAGTTAGAGTGCCCGTTCCCCCGGTTCTGTTCTGTTTGGGCGTAAATAGGGCGACCACCTGCTAATAAACCCAAAGGGGGACAAGGGGACACCGCCCGGCGTGGTGCACATACATGGTATACAGGCTTGGACTGGTAATCGGGCATACCGGGCATTTTCCCGGTGGGCCGACAGTCCTAGGGGCCGATGCCCTTCTTTTTTTTTTTTTTTAACTTAGAGACCGGCCCACAATTTAGGACTGAACCAGGACTAAACCAGGACTAAACCAGGACTACATCACGTCTGAACCAGGACTAAACCAGGACTAAATCAGGACTGAACCAGGACTAAACCAGGACTAATCAGGTCTAAATCAGGACTAAATCAGGTCTAAACCAGGACTAAACCAGGACTAAATCAGGACTGAACCAGGACTAAACCAGGACTAATCAGGTCTAAATCAGGACTAAAACAGGATTGAACCAGGACTAAACCAGGACTAATCAAGTCTAAATCAGGACTAAATCAGGCCTGAACCAGGACTAAACCAGGACTAATCAGATCTAAATCAGGACTAAAATTATGTCTGAACCAGGACTAAACCAGGACTAAATCAGGACTAAACCAGGACTAATCAGGTCTAAATCAGGTCTGAACCAGGACTAAACCAGGACTAATTATGAGGGGCCAGTCTAAGCCAAAAATGCCAGGGCAATATTTTTGTCCCAGTCCAGACCTGATGGTATAGTAATCATGTGTAATTGCCATAAACATGTGTAATTGTTTTTAAACGTTTTTTTTTTTTTTACAATCTGAGCCTTATTTCTGTAATAAAACACGTTGTTTTACTCACCCATAGCACTTTGGTGTCATATGGAGCACTTCCAGAGATGTTTTAGATTAGCAATTAGCGATTAGCGATTAGCGTTTAGCGTTCTCTGGGCATAGAGCATGTAATCTATGCCCCGAGCGGTCTCCAAATAACACAAACTTTAGCACTTTTCAAATCATAGAAGCTCAATGTCTTAGTCTACACTTTCGTTTGAGTCAAAAGTGGCCTGTAATCCGAGATTTAGCCATAGTTTCGAGTAGATGAGGAGGACAGTGCGCAGTTTATTTCGCTCTCAGCTCCCGGGACCCAAACATGAAACGCAAAGCTGTAATTTATGGATAAATCTCAGATTACAGGCCACTTTTGACTCAAACAAAAGTGTAGAATACGACATTGAGCTTCTATGATTTGAAAAGGGCTAATATAAGTGCATATATTACATGCCCTGAGAACGCTAATCGCTAATCGCTAATCTAAAACATCTCCGGAAATGCTCCATATGACACCAAAGTGCTATGGGTGAGTAAAACAACTTGTTTTATTACCGAAATAAGGCTCAGATTGTAAAAAAACGTTAATTCTCCTTTAATGTATGCACAAGAATAGCCACCCAATGTGTAGTTTTTAAATGTATTTTTTTAATTTTTGTAAATAAATAAGATAAGATCAGACTTTATTGATCTCACGCAGGAGAAATGTACTTGTCACAGTAGCTCCAGGCAGGGACAGTTTGAACTAGAAAGAAAAGTGCATGCAGATAATGGCATAAAGATAGGTAATAATAATAATAAAATAAGTAATAATAGAATAAGTAATAATAATAAAACAGTAACAAACCCTGTTGTTTTGGGGACACATTTAGGACTTTTCACCAGCATCTGAAACAAATAAGGAAGAAAGAGGAGACAGAATTAAAGCAACATTAATATTTGTGATGAGCTTCCAAATGGTTCTCCAGTACACAGGAGTGCAAACCCAAATGAACCCGTATGTGTATAAAAAGCACCACTAGATGGCAGTGTTACAGCAACAATAGAGCACCAAAGTCTAGCGGTATTGTTATTTCATCAATATACTACAACAACAATGCAAAAAGGGCCAAAGATACAATCCAATGCAAAATAATCACATATTTTGACCTAAAAGTCAACCAGTGTTTGAAATTAATCTAGGCTAGTGCACAGCAGAGTTGCCGGTGTCATGACAACAGCAAAAAGTTGATAACCTCTCAAAGTGTAGCCCTCAGAATCTTTGCTCGTCACACTCAGGCTTGTTGTGTGACCACAGTGGCGTGATGAACTGTCTTTTTTTTAATTTATTTATTGAGAAGCATTACTTATGCGGGACATGGACTCAATGGTATGGTATAAACAACTACCAGGAAATATTCAAATATTATTTACAACAGAGAAGGAAATTATAACTTAAGAAATGAATTAAATTTTAAGAAATTATTTTTCCGTACAACATGCAAAAAAATGTGGATCACAAGATGTGGAGTGGATTTGTGGAATAATTTAAATGATGAAGTTAAGAGTTACATGTAGTAGGCTATGTAAAGTTGTACAGGACAACAATGAGAAATGTATATTATATTGTATTATAATATTATATTATATATAAGATAAGATAAGATAATCCTTAGGACTAAACCAGGACTAAACCAGATCTATAGCGTTGTTTAGGGTCTCGTTAGTTTGATTTTCATTTTTAATTATTCAGTTGAGAGCGACTCACTGAAAAACTGTTGGCTAATGCTAGTGCTAATGCTAATGCCAGTTCTAATGCTAGTGCTAATGCTAATGCCAGTGCTAATGCTAGTACTAATGCCAGTGCTAATGCTAATGCCAGTGCTATTGCTAGTGCTAATGCCAGTGCTAATGCTAGTGCCAGTGCTAATGCTAGTGCTAATGCCAGTGCTAATGCTAATGCCAGTGCTATTGCTAGTGCTAATGCCAGTGCTAATGCTAGTGCCAGTGCTAATGCCAGTGCTAATGCCAGTGCTAATGCCAGTGCTAATGCTAGTGCTAATGCCAGTGCTAATGCTAATGCCAGTGCTAATGCCAGTGCTAATGCTAGTGCCAGTGCTAATGCTAGTGCTAATGCTAATACTAGCTTGTAGCTATCATGTTCTTTAGAGAAGTGTTTCCCAACCAGGGATAAGATAAAATAAGATAAGATAAGATAAGATAAGATGATCTTGCCTGGAAGAATCCATGACTCATCGCTGTACCAGCGAGTGAGTCTGGTAACGTTTGATCCACAGAATGCGCTGCGGTTGCGCGTAGACAGACAGCTAAGTGAACCAATCAGAGATTGCGCCATCTTGATTCAAAACTGAGGCGGAACTTCCGCTGCCTAAGAGTGACTTTGCGGGCAAAGGCGGGTGCACTGACGTCACCATCTTTGAACGAATCAGAATCGCGGAGTCGGTTTGGAACCGGAGGAGCGAGAGTGGATGGAGAGTGTCCAAATGGTATCGCGGTGTATAGGAAATACAGAGAGATATCATTTGGCTGGCCAGGTAAAAGATGATCCTTTATTTGTCCCACAATGGGGAAACTGCAGTGTCACAACGCAAGTTTCAGAAACAGTTGGAAAAAAGAGCATGCATCAAAAATTAAGATAAATAATAATAAGTATGTACAATCAACTAAAAAACACAACAGTGTAAGGTTAAAAGGCACAAGAACGCTGCACAATAAATGTCTTTGATTCAGTGAACAAACAGCAGTTAAAGTGACTCCAGTTCAGTCATATAATAAAGTGACTCAGATGATTGTGAACAGTGCAGGGATGGACAGTGGTGGTTACATAAATAAGTAGCAGGTAAAGTGACTTTAAATAATATTGCACATTATTATTACTATGGAGATGACACATGGTTGCTATGGAGATGAACATGACGAGCATTGATCACTGTACAGTCTGACAGCAGCAGCATATTATAATAGCTGTCAGTGTGGAATGTGTGAGTATATGGAGCAGGAGTACAGAAGTTTATACTTCCACCTGCTCCATTTGAGCAAAAGGAAAAAAGGAACTGCAGAGATGTGACATAAGTTTGGATTTGTGAAATTATGTTTAAATGGAACCTGCAAGTTGCTCAAATAAACATGAACATGCTAAAATAAATAAATAAATTAATCTGGACCCGCTCTGGACCCGCTCTGGACCCGCCCTGGACCCGCTCTGGACCCTCTGGACCCTCTGGACCCGCCCTGGACCCTCTGGACCCGCTCTGGACCCTCTGGACCCGCTCTGGACCCGCTCTGGACCCTCTGGACCCGCCCTGGACCCGCCCTGGACCCTCTGGACCCGCTCTGGACCCGCCCTGGACCCTCTGGACCCGCCCTGGACCCGCTCTGCTCCGGGCTCGGGCTGATGAGCAGAGGCGCTCAGCTGCGGAGGAGGAGAACCATGTGACCGGGGACAGGAAGAGGCACGGACCAGGACCAGAACCAGGGACGCAAACAGGGCTGCGATCGGGACTGAACCGAGACTAGAGCAGATCTGAACCGGGACTGAGCCGGGACTGAACCAGGATGCGGTGCTCGTGCCTCCGGGGCTTGTGTCAGTACGAAACCACCAAACTGGTCCGGATCCAGAGCGTGCGCCTCGGCTCTCTGAAGTGGGCTCTGAACGGAACCATCCTGCTGGTCATATGGTCAGTGTGTCCGGACTTTAAAGAACCGAATGTTTCCTCCTCAAACACCTGGAGTTCATTCAGAATTAATCATAATCAACTGCATTTATATCCTCCCGGGACCTGAAGAAACAAGCGGATCTAAATCTATAATCTAATAATATCTATAATAATAATAATAATAATATCTATAATAATAATAATAATAATAATAATAATAATTTTCTATTTGGAGGTAAATAAACACATTTTATTTGTATTCATAATGTTGTAACAGGGCCTCTGTAATGGACTGTAAGAGTGTTAACTGAACAATCTCACAAAAACAGTTTTTTATTGTTGTTTTTGTTTTGATGACCAACATCTCTGACAAGCTTCTACAGTCGCCTCAAAAAGTTTTTAGATTCCCTTTTAATTTCTTATGGATTTACAGTGGTACCTCACCTTACGGAATTAATTCGTTCCAGAAGTGGTTTCGTAACGTGAAAAATTCGTAAGTTGAGTAGCTATTTCAATGGAAAAGGCCTGATCCGTTCCAAGGTTTTTTTTTAATAGTGTAACATTTGTGTTCTGCGTCCTGATTGGAATAAACCAGGTCTAGACCAGAACTAAACCAGGTCTAAACCTGGACTGGACCAGGTCTAAACCAGGATTATCCCGGGACATGGCAGTGCCGTTGGAGGAGCGCGTCGCTCGTGTCTCCGCGCTCCTTGAGCGTTCCGCGCTAGAGCTAAGAGGCCAAGAAAGACGGTCTTTCAGCGGGAATAAGAGCGGGGCGGGGCGGGGCGGGCTCTGGTTCTATGTGACTTCCAGAGCCGGGGGGCCGACACTGTGAGCTGTGAGCCGCGCGGGCCCGCGGCCCCATCCCGCGCCGTGTCGCTTTTTGATCCTTCGATGTCGGCTCTTCCTGTCATTGTGAAGCAGAATTCACCAAGCGTTGGATTGTTCACTCACTAAGCCAGTGCTTCTCAAATAGTGGGGCGGGCCCCCCTGGGGGGGCGTGGCGTGATGCCAGGGGGGGCGCGTATGACCCTGGGAAACATGTTTTTTTGCTGTACTGTACTAGAACTAAGTGTAATTGCACATCAACAACAGTAGTTGGCAGTGGCGTTCTCACATGCGATTTACACACAGTCTCACCATTAACAGAACATCCTCTGTCACAGAAAAAACACGTATATTCCACTGAGTCGTGTCCTTTAGTCCGACAGAAGCTGACGCATCAGTGGCACAAGGAAAGAGCGTTTTTTTTCAGTGCTTTTAGCTTATGCAAATGAGGTGGTTTTAAGTTTCATTTCTGTAAAACGTAAACAAATGTGCGCAAAGCTGCATTAAAAGCACATTAATATTTGAGTCCTCAGTGCAGTCTTTGTTGTAAGTTTCTTTCTTTTTTTTTGTTTATAATGTTAATAAAAGGATACAATGGTGTTCTAATAACAATTTTCTAGACAAATAATACTATTTATAGTCGCGCGCAGGAAGGGGGGCGTGACATTTTTTCTTTTTCCTAGGGGGGGCGTCACAGAAAATAATTGAGAAGCACTGGACTAAGGGAACGTGAGCGGGGTTTAGACCGTCGTGAGACAGGTGAGTTTTACCATACTGATCATGTGTTGTTGTGTCTCCCCTCGCGCGTTCGGCGCTATATTGAGCCATGTCCCCCCACCACCTTCACTATCAACACATTCCACTGAAAATCTAGTGTTTAAACGAGAGAGAAATGCGAGAAAAGTGTAGAATGTGTGTGGTGAGGCATTTACAGCCCTAAAACATGTAGAACAATTGCCAAATACAAAGTTGTCCTACCTCGTGGACCTCTCCCACCGCGGGCACCTCTGGGACCTAACCCCGTGTGTGTTGATAAAGTGTATTTACGTTTCGGGGCATCTGAGCGCGCATTCATTGAATTTTTGAGATTTGTTGTTTTTAAAGTGCTTTATAAATAAAGTTGGATTGGAGATTTCGCGTTTCGTAACTTGAAATTTCATTCGTATCTAGAGACCAAAATTTGACGTGAAGGCGTTTCGTAACTTGAAATTTTCGTTTGTTGGGTCATTCGTAAGGTGAGGTACCACTGTAATTGTTTACTTATGTAGTTATTTATGTATGTATTTACTTATGCATGTTTATTATTTTTTATTATGTTTTTATTTATGTTTTTATGTATTATTTATTTACTTTTTTATGTATTTAAATTTTTATTATTATTATTATTATTATTATTATTATTATTATTATTATTATTATTATTATTAATTATTTTATTTACTTATTTCTTTTTTTATCATACTGCAGCCACAAACTCAAAACACATGAAAGATGTGCACTATAAAGGACACAAATGGATGGGCAGGTCTCAGGAGCTTCAGGTGCTTCAGGAGCTTCATGTGCTTCATGTGCTTCATGTGCTTTAGGAGCTTTAGGAGCTTCAGGTGCTTCAGGAGCTTCAGGAGCTTCAGGTGCTTCAGGAGCTTCAGGTGCTTCAGGTGCTTCATGTGCTTCAAGTGCTTCATGTGCTTCAGGAGCTTCAGGTGCTTCAGGTGCTTCAGGAGCTTCATGTGCTTCATGTGCTTCAGGAGCTTCAGGTGCTTCATGTGCTTCATGTGCTTCAGGAGCTTCAGGAGCTTCAGGTGCTTCAGGAGCTTCATGTGCTTCATGTGCTTCAGGTGCTTCAGGAGCTTCAGGTGCTTCAGGAGCTTCAGGAGCTTCATGTGCTTCATGTGCTTCAGGTGCTTCAGGAGCTTCAGGTGCTTCAGGAGCTTCAGGAGCTTCAGGTGCTTCATGTGCTTCAGGAGCTTCAGGTGCTACAGGTGCTTCATGTGCTTCAGGAGCTTCAGGAGCTTCAGGTGCTTCAGGAGCTTCAGGAGCTTCATGTGCTTCATGTGCTTCAGGAGCTTCAGGTGCTTCAGGTGCTTCATGTGCTTCAGGAGCTTCAGGTGCTTCAGGTGCTTCAGGAGGTTCAGGTGCTTCATGTGCTTCATGTGCTTCATGTGCTTCATGTGCTTCAGGAGCTTCAGGTGCTTCAGGAGCTTCAGGTGCTTCAGGTGCTTCAGGAGCTTCAGGTGCTTCAGGAGCTTCATGTGCTTCATGTGCTTCAGGAGCTTCAGGTGCTTCAGGTGCTTCAGGAGCTTCATGTGCTTCAGGAGCTTCAGGAGCTTCAGGTGCTTCAGGAGCTTCAGGAGCTTCATGTGCTTCAGGTGCTTCAGGTGCTTCAGGAGCTTCAGGTGCTTCAGGTGCTTCAGGTGCTTCAGGAGCTTCAGGTGCTTCAGGAGCTTCAGGTGCTTCAGGTGCTTCAGGTGCTTCAGGAGCTTCATGTGCTTCATGTGCTTCAGGTGCTTCAGGAGCTTCATGTGCTTCATGTGCTTCAGGTGCTTCAGGAGCTTCAGGAGCTTCAGGTGCTTCAGGAGCTTCAGGAGCTTCAGGTGCTTCAGGTGCTTCAGGTGCTTCAGGTGCTTCAGGTGCTTCAGGAGCTTCAGGAGCTTCAGGTGCTTCAGGTGCTTCAGGAGCTTCAGGTTCTTCAGGTGCTTCAGGAGCTTCAGGTGCTTCAGGAGCTTCAGGTGCTTCATGTGCTTCAGGAGCTGCAGGTGCTTCATGTGCTTCATGTGCTTCAGGAGCTTCAGGTGCTTCATGTGCTTCAGGAGCTTCAGGTGCTTCAGGTGCTTCAGGAGCTTCAGGTGCTTCAGGTGCTTCATGTGCTTCAGGAGCTTCAGGAGCTTCAGGAGCTTCAGGTGCTTCAGGTGCTTCATGTGGTTCAGGAGCTTCAGGAGCTTCAGGTGCTTCAGGTGCTTCATGTGCTTCATGTGCTTCAGGAGCTTCAGGAGCTTTAGGTGCTTCAGGTGCTCAAGGTGCTTCAGGAGCTTCAGGTGCTTCAGGAGCTTCATGTGCTTCATGTGCTTCAGGAGCTTCAGGTGCTTCAGGAGCTTCAGTAGCTTCAGTAGCTTCAGGTGCTCAAGGTGCTTCAGGTGCTTCAGGAGCTTCAGGTGCTTCAGGAGCTTCAGGAGCTTCAGGAGCTTCAGGTGCTTCAGGAGCTTCAGGTGCTTCAGGAGTACGTGGCTCCGACCTCTGCTGTTCACAAACACACCGACAGGGGGCACCCTTGCTCCTTTGTGGACATGTTGAGGTTCTTCTGTTTGTGTCGCTCACTCCGTCTCTCCTCCCTCAGCGTTCTCCTGCTGTGGAACCGCAGGTATCAGGAGTTCGAGTTGGTGGTGAGCTCCGTCACGTCCAAAGTGAAGGGCGTCTCTGAGGTGTCTGTGCCCGGGATCGGAGCAGGAGCCTGGGACACGGTGGACTACAGCCCCCCCTCTCAGGTCCGGACCTCCAGCGCTTTAAAGCTGCTTCTTCAGTTCTGGTCAGACGCTGGTGGACACTGCCGATATCTGCCTGAAGGGGGCGCTCACTACAATGACTCTGAGACTACCACACCTACTTGTTTACAGTTTGTGTTAGTTATTTGTTTAGACCTGGTTTAGTCCTGGTTTAGTCCTGGTTTAGTCCTGGTTTAGTCCTGGTTTAGACCTGGTTTAGTCCTTGCCTGGTTTACACCAGACCATATCACAATATGGTCTGGGAGCACCTACTGAATATCTCGTAGTGGAGGTGTGGTTTACGATCGCCAACGGCCGTTTATTGGGCGTTACGAATGTCTATCATTTGGCGTATACGTAGCCCATAGCCTCATGTCAGTTTTCTACAAGTTTCCGTTTGTCGTGTAGTACGCGTCACCGTCTTTCCACCCCTCCCCGCTCTCTGATTGGCTCCCAGAATCAGGAGAGCTCGCTTAGCCTAGTTGTCAGACTGTGTTTCAGATCTGAATGAACGAAAGCAGCCTGGGATTTCCCAAGTTAGGTTAGTCCAGGTTTAGACCTGGTTTAGACCTGGTTTAGTCCTGGTTTAGACCTGGTTTAGACCTGGTTTAGTCCTGGTTTAGTCCTGGTTTAGACCTGGTTTAGACCTGGTTTAGACCTGGTTTAGACCTGGTTTCGTCCTGGTTTAGACCTGATTCAGACCTGGTTTAGACCTGGTTTAGTCCTGGTTTAGACCTGGTTTAGACCTGGTTTAGTCCTGGTTTAGTCCTGGTTTAGTCCTGGTTTAGACCTGGTTTAGACCTGGTTTAGACCTGGTTTAGTCCTGGTTTAGTCCTGGTTTAGACCTGGTTTAGACCTGGTTTAGACCTGTTTCAGACCTGTTTCAGACCTGGTTTAGTCCTGGTTTAGTCCTGGTTTAGTCCTGGTTTAGACCTGGTTTAGACCTGGTTTAGACCTGGTTTAGTCCTGGTTTAGACCTGGTTTAGACCTGGTTTAGACCTGGTTTAGTCCTGGTTTAGTCCTGGTTTAGACCTGGTTTAGACCTGGTTTAGTCCTGGTTTAGACCTGGTTTAGTCCTGGTTTAGTCCTGGTTTAGTCCTGGTTTAGACCTGGTTTAGTCCTGGTTTAGTCCTGGTTTAGACCTGGTTTAGACCTGGTTTAGACCTGGTTTAGTCCTGGTTTAGACCTGGTTTAGTCCTGGTTTAGACCTGGTTTAGACCTGGTTTAGACCTGGTTTAGACCTGGTTTAGTCCTGGTTTAGACCTGGTTTAGACCTGGTTTAGACCTGGTTTCGTCCTGGTTTAGACCTGGTTTAGACCTGGTTTAGACCTGGTTTAGACCTGGTTTAGACCTGGTTTCGTCCTGGTTTAGACCTGATTCAGACCTGGTTTAGACCTGGTTTAGTCCTGGTTTAGACCTGGTTTAGACCTGGTTTAGACCTGGTTTAGACCTGGTTTAGACCTGGTTTCGTCCTGGTTTAGACCTGATTCAGACCTGGTTTAGACCTGGTTTAGTCCTGGTTTAGACCTGGTTTAGACCTGGTTTAGTCCTGGTTTAGTCCTGGTTTAGTCCTGGTTTAGACCTGGTTTAGACCTGGTTTAGACCTGGTTTAGTCCTGGTTTAGACCTGGTTTAGACCTGGTTTAGACCTGATTCAGACCTGGTTTAGACCTGGTTTAGTCCTGGTTTAGACCTGGTTTAGACCTGGTTTAGACCTGATTCAGACCTGGTTTAGACCTGGTTTAGACCTGGTTTAGACCTGGTTTAGTCCTGGTTTAGACCTGGACCACTATGGAACCTCTGGTTAAAGGTGAAGTGTCTTGCAGATGTAACTAACCCAAACTGTAAACAAGCAGGTGTGGTCGTCTGAGTCATTTCAGTGTAGTTAGCGCCCCCTTCAGGCAGATACAGGCAGTGTCCACCAGCGTCTGACCAGAACTGAAGAAGCAGAAGAAACGGATTCCACCAAATAAACTTTTGTCCAATCGACAAATAGAATTTCTCCTTTTGCCTTTGCCGACTGAGGGATTGGACACATTCCCCCTCTTTGATATAACTTCTTTAATTTTTTTGTTGTTTCAGGATAAAAACTCGTTTTTCGTGGCGACGAATCTGATTGTGACGCGCGGGCAGAGGCAGGGCCGCTGTGCCGAGGTCAGACTCACGCTGTGGGGGTGTGGTGCTAACCTGAGGCACTGCTCTGTCTGTTTGTTTGTGTGTGCAGGCGCCTGCCCGGGGCCGCACCTGCCGCTCGGACAGGGACTGCGAGAAGGGCCTGTGGGAGAAGCAGAGCCACGGTACACTTTCACCTGTTTAACCGTTCACTGCCGCTGTGCCGCCGGGCAACACACTTCTGTACTAGAACCCGTAGAGTGCGGGGCAGGCGGGGGCAGGAAGGGCATCTGGGGTAAAGTGACCAGCTCGTCATAAAAAGGAGACGAGCGCGAAGAGTCGACACGAGGCAGAGGAATGTCCCACCCACGTACCACAGTACAAGTACTGCACTGTACTACAACCAGACCAGGATCATAGTACTACTACTAATGTATACAACCAGACATACACAAATACTACAACTACTACTAACACTACTACTACTGCTAATACTACTACTGCTACTACTACAACTACTACTACTACTGCTACTACTACTAATGTATACAACCAGACATACACAAATACTACAACTACTACTACTAATACTATAACACTACTACTACTACTACTACTGCTAACACTACTACTACTGCTAATACTACTACTGCTACTACTACAACTACTACTACTACTGCTACTACTACTAATGTATACAACCAGACATACACAACTACTACAACTACTACTACTAATACTATAACACTACTACTACTACTACTACTGCTAATACTACTGCTACTACTGCTACTACTACTACTAATGTATACAACCAGACATACACAACTACTACAACTACTACTAACACTACTACTACTGCTAATACTACTACTGCTACTATCACTAGTACTGCTACTACTACTGCAACTACTATTAGTACTACTACTACTATTACTAATACTACTACTTTTGTTTCAGGGGTTCAGACCGGAGTCTGTGTGAAGTTTGACGTCCTGAAGAAAACCTGTGAGATCTCAGCCTGGTGCCCCGTGGAGACCAAGACCAGCCCCCCCAGGTCCTGGACCAGGACTAAACCAGGACTAAACCAGGACTAAACCAGGACTAGATCAGGACTAGACCAGGACTGGACCAGGACTGGACCAGGACTGGACCAGGACTAGACCAGGACTGGATCAGGACTAAACCAGGACTGGACCAGGACTGGACCAGGACTGGACCAGGACTAAACCAGGACTAAACCAGGACTGGACCAGGACTAAACCAGGACTAAACCAGGACTAAACCAGGACTAAACCAGGACTGGACCATGACTGGACCAGGACTGGACCAGAACTGGACCAGGACTGGACCAGGACTGGACCAGGACTGGACCAGAACTGGACCAGGACTGGACCAGGACTAGACCAGGACTAGACCAGGACTGGACCAGGACTAAACCAGGACTGGACCAGGACTGGACCAGGACTGGACCAGGACTAAACCAGGACTGGACCAGGACTGGACCAGGACTAAACCAGGACTGGACCAGGACTGGACCAGGACTGGACCAGGACTAAACCAGGACTAGATCAGGACTAGACCAGGACTGGACCAGGACTGGACCAGGACTGGACCAGGACTAGACCAGGACTGGATCAGGACTAAACCAGGACTGGACCAGGACTGGACCAGGACTGGACCAGGACTGGACCAGGACTAAACCAGGACTAAACCAGGACTGGACCAGGACTGGACCAGGACTAAACCAGGACTGGACCAGGACTAAACCAGGACTGGACCAGGACTGGACCAGGACTGGACCAGGACTAAACCAGGACTAGATCAGGACTAGACCAGGACTGGACCAGGACTGGACCAGGACTGGACCAGGACTAGACCAGGACTGGATCAGGACTAAACCAGGACTGGACCAGGACTGGACCAGGACTGGACCAGGACTAAACCAGGACTAAACCAGGACTGGACCAGGACTGGACCAGGACTGGACCAGAACTGGACCAGGACTGGACCAGGACTGGACCAGGACTAAACCAGAACTGGACCAGGACTGGACCAGGACTGGACCAGGACTAGACCAGGACTGGACCAGGACTGGACCAGGACTAAACCAGGACTGGACCAGGACTGGACCAGGACTAAACCAGGACTAAACCAGGACTAGACCAGGACTGGACCAGGACTAAACCAGGACTGGACCAGGACTGGACCAGGACTGGACCAGGACTGGACCAGGACTAAACCAGGACTAAACCAGGACTGGACCAGGACTGGACCAGGACTGGACCAGGACTAAACCAGGACTGGACCAGGACTGGACCAGGACTGGACCAGGACTAAACCAGGAATAAACCAGGACTGGACCAGGACTAAACCAGAACTGGACCAGGACTGGACCAGGTCTCACAGGTGTGTCTGTTTCAGACCTGCTCTTCTCGCAGGAGCTGAGAACTTCACCGTCCTGATCAAGAACAACATCCGCTTCCCCGCCTTCAACTACATCAGGTCAGACCAGGACCATAACCAGATCTGAGGGTCCAGACCAGGACCATAACCAGATCTGAGGGTCCAGACCAGGACCACAACCAGATCTGAGGGTCCAGACCAGGACCATAACCAGATCTGAGGGTCCAGACCAGGACCATAACCAGATCTGAGGGTCCAGACCAGGACCATAACCAGATCTGAGGGCCTGATGACCTTCTCGTTGTGTTTTAGGAGGAACATTCTGCCCTGGATGAGCGAGTCGTACCTGAGGAGCTGTGAGCGTAAACTGGACCCTCTGTGTCCCATCTTCAGACTGGGGGACATGGTGAAGGAGGCGGGCGAGAACTTCCACGAGCTCGCCGTGGAGGTACTGCACCTGACGCTTTCATACAACGTCCTGGTGGGACACAGCAGCAGGTGTGCCACACGTAGAGGTAATTCCATAACTGTTACCGTAGCAACCGGAATAAACGAGGACCAAAACGTGGGTGAAGTTCACAGCCGTCGTCACACAAATCAAAGAGCACGGCTTTATTTGGTGAAATGAAGGTTTGACGTGTGAGAAAAGTCCTTCCTTGGGCCGGAAGTGTGTTTTTTCAGATGGACTTTTCCTGTGGCGACATCAGCAGAGGGATTCGGTTTTGCAGCTCGCACACACTTCCTGAACTTTTGGACTTTTCTTCTCAACTTTTTTTCCACAAACTGAAACTGAACTTGTGTAAAATTCGGAGACACTTTTAGCTCAGATTCTATCGACCAAACCAGGTCAGACCTTTAACTGTTCCAGTCTCGACTGTTACGATTAAATCTGGAGATCCTTCAGTTATCGTTCGACTCGAGGATATTCCATCTCCCCCTAAATCTGCATGTATTTTTAAATGTAAGGAAATGAGCAGATCCTCTTCTACAGGAACATCTCAGCACATACAGGGACTTCCTGTTTCCTCCTGTGAGCTCCACAACCAAACGTCCAAAGATGATGCAAGACGGTTAGAAACTAGAAGAGCCACAGCCTCAGATGGAACACGCACATCCTTATAGACGGATTATTCGTTTATCGACACAGAGGACGCGCTCGCAGCCTGAGTGCAGAAAACGCCGCTGTCTGTGCGGTGAACATGAAGCTGCGGCGTTGGCGAGCGCTGCTGTCACTAAAACAGTTTATCCCCATGTGATGCTGAATGAACTTTAGTGAGACACGACTTGATGACCAGAATGTGTTAAATACAGAGGAGGAGGAAATGACGAGAAGAAACGTCTCAAACTTCAAACATCCACTCATACGAGGGACTAATAAAGGCATATCTTATCTTATCTTATCTTATACCTGATCGGTACACCTATCCCCGCCCCCCAGAGAGCCTGAAATCTGCGGAAATCCTATGAGACACTGACATGATCCCAGAGACACGGACACGATCCCAGAGACACGGACATGATCCCAGAGACACGGACACGATCCCAGAGACACGGACACGATCCCAGAGACACGGACATGATCCCAGAGACACGGACATGATCCAGACACGGACATGATCCCAGAGACACGGACATGATCCCAGAGACACGGACATGATCCCAGAGACACGGACATGATCCCAGAGACACGGACATGATCCCAGAGACACGGACATGATCCCAGAGACACGGACATGATCCCAGAGACACGGACACGATCCCAGAGACACGGACACGATCCCAGAGACACGGACACGATCCCAGAGACACGGACACGATCCCAGAGACACGGACACGATCCCAGAGACACGGACACGATCCCAGACACACGGACATGATCCCAGAGACACGGACATGATCCCAGAGACACGGACATGATCCAGACACGGACATGATCCCAGAGACACTGACATGATCCCAGAGACACTGACATGATCCCAGACACACGGACATGATCCAGACACGGACATGATCCCAGAGACACTGACATGATCCCAGACACTGACATGATCCCAGACACACGGACATGATCCAGACACGGACATGATCCCAGAGACACGGACATGATCCAGACACGGACATGATCCCAGAGACACGGACATGATCCAGACACGGACATGATCCCAGAGACACGGACATGATCCAGACACGGACATGATCCCAGAGACACTGACATGATCCCAGACACTGACATGATCCCAGAGACACGGACATGATCCAGACACGGACATGATCCCAGAGACATGGACATGATCCCAGACACGGACATGATCCCAGAGACACGGACATGATCCCGACACGGACACGATCCCGACACGGACACGATCCCAGACACCGACACGATCCCAGACACGGACATGATCCCAGACACGGACATGATCCCAGAGACACGGACATGATCCCAGAGACACGGACATGATCCCGACACGGACACGATCCCAGACACCGACACGATCCCAGACACGGACATGATCCCAGAGACACGGACATGATCCAGACACCGAGTACCGAGTACGCCAAGTACAGAATGAAAACCAAACGTAGCTGAAGAGAATCTTTTGAGTCTGGATTTAAACGGAGTTGGAGTAGAGTTCTGTCTCACATGTTCAGACTGTTCCAGGTTTTAGCTTCATGAATCTGAAACTCTGACTCCCGTGTTTAGTCCGGACTCTGGGCCCCAGCAGGAGGTCCCTGAGGTCCTCAGAGTGCAGATGGTTCATGTGGCACCAACATGTCAGAGATGGACTTTGGGTGCTGGGCCATGGAGCTCAAGTCCATTATTACCCGGGCTGCTGCTGTCACCTCGTCGTGGTGGACATCCACAATATGACCAACGCACGATCGAATGTGACACTACTGGATATTTCTACAGCGTGTAGGACAAGTTTACAAGCAGATGTACCACTGGAGCTGCGTGTTTTAGCACGCGGAGCTCCCTGTGTAATCCTGATTGTACCGGAGGTGTCGCAGCGCTTTAGTTGTGCGTCAAAGCACCTCTACATAAGGTTGGGAATCGCTCGTGCAATTCGTGCGTGACGCGTCCGGTGTAAACGTACGAGAGAGACTGGAGGGGACTGCTGACACAGTCTTTGTTTCTGAAGACGATGACTTCTGTCTGAGTTTAGCTGGAGAACAGTGACGGACTGGACGGTCTGGCATTTGGGCACATGCCAGAAGGGCCGCGGCCCCGAAACCGCATTGCCTCGGCCCACCCGCTAAGTATTCGGTCGTTACGTGCCTCCATCGTCTCAAAAATTCCGCCCTATTGCTGTAATTGAAAGGACCCGTTCAGTATTTATACCCCTTACAACTGTGATAAAAGAAGAAATTCAATTTGTCAACTGGACAAAGTTTGTTTGGTCGAAAACGGTTCGCCGCTCATCCGAGAGGCTTCGTCAGTTCTGGTTAGAGTGCTGGTAAGACACTGCTTATATCTCGCTGCAGGGAGGAGCTAACTAGCTAACCACTTTCCGAAACTATCTCGCCTATTGGTTTCTGTCTTTTGTTTCTCTGGCGTCTAGATTAGCATACCTATTCATCCATACACCTAGGTTTCTACCTGGACGACTGAGGGACTCTTCACGCACCCCTTACAACTACATGTATATGACAGTGACAGCGCTGGCACCGGGATGATGTGTTTAAGGTTTTACATTATTTCATTTTGTCGGGATATTTCTTCCTACGATGTTAAAAAATGTGCACAGTTTGAAATAAAACAAATATATCTGTATTTTGTATTTGTTAAAGCACTGCCTTATGGGAATTTCCCACAGCCGGCCGCGACTCGAGCTCGCGCTACCACGATTTGACCAATGTCTGTCCGAGTTGCTACCAAGAATTGGCCAATCGCGGCACTAGTTGCTACCAAGAATTGTTAGCGCTCGCATATGAAGTGGAAAACACTTTATACGGAAGACAATAGTAAACCTTTTGGAGGAAGTTAGTACAACACAATACTGAAACTGAATCACTGAGAAATAGAACGGTGAAGATTGTGGTCGTGTGGTCAAGTTAGTCAAAGTGGAAGAGGAGACAGACGGACGGTCGGATACTTAGCATTATAGTTTAGTAAAATGAATCGAGGAGGAGGCACTAAACGAGACAAGGGGGGAGCGATCGGGTTGCGGAGAAGAGCATTTATTAACGGCATGAAGGTAAGACACTTTTTAAAAAAAAAATCTGGCTGGGTTGAGCATTGATTTCCATGATTTTAATGCAGTTGTTTAATGCATGTGGCTGACGTCTGCCGCTGTTACCTGATGTGCTTTGTGTGTGTAGCCGCTGTTTTGGTATTTTATTCTGCGCGGTTCTGTGCTGGCATGTTGTGGTTGTGGACTAAAGTCATGACTGATGGGTTAATCAGAGCGTAATGTATGGTATTGCGCGTGTCCATAAATGCTTAATGTATAAATGCTTCATGTATGGCGTTGTCAGACCACGGTCTACGGGTACAGGCCGCTTGTAGGTGCAAAATGCCAGGGCCGTTTTTTTTATCCCAGTCCGTCACTGCTGGAGAAGGTTGTTTTACCTCCACACACGGACCTGTTGGAGGCAGACAGAGTCCTCTGGTCCATATTCTTCTGCTGCAGTGAGACATTTCGATGATCTGGTTTCGATCCTTGGACAGCTCCTTCAGAGACTGTTGGCTCTGTGCTGTAACGCGCTCTCTCCACAGGGGGGCGTCATCGCCGTGCAGATTAAGTGGGACTGTGACCTGGACCCCCTGACCCACCGATGTCTGCCCCAGTACAGCTTCAGACGAGTGGACCAGAAACTGTCCAACAAGACCCTGTCCCCAGGACTCAACTACAGGTCTGAACCAGGACTGAACCAGGACTAAACCAGGACTGAACCAGGACTAAACCAGGACTGAACCAGGACTGAACCAGGACTGAACCAGGACTGAACCAGGTCTGAACCAGGACTGAACCAGGACTAAACCAGGACTGAACCAGGACTGAACCAGGACTAACCCAGGACTAAACCAGGACTGAACCAGGACTAAACCAGGACTGAACCAGGTCTAAACCAGGACTGAACCAGGACTGAACCAGGTCTTGTTTCAGGTTCGCTCGGTTCCATGTGGTGAACGGTTTGGAGGAGCGGATGTTGTTTAAAGCTTTCGGGATCCGTTTCGATGTGTTGGTCTTTGGGCAGGTCAGAAGAACCGCCACAAAATCAGTTTAAGAATTAATTTTATTTAATTTTTGCTGATTTCTGTTGTCGTCCGTTTTGTTTCAGGCCGGCCGCTTCAGCTTCATCCAGCTCCTGGTCTACATCGGCTCCACCCTGTCCTACTACGCCCTGGTCAGTCCACTTCCTGTAGATTTAGACGATTTCATTGAAACAAACGCGCGTCTGCAGTAAGAAGAACTCTTCAAACTTGAGATTAGATCAAGTGTGACTCCAGTCAAATGAAGCTCAGTGAGGCCGGCAGTTGTATCAGTGAATATTTGGAATTGACGGGCGAAGTGAGCGCCGTCATTTCACACGTGTCACTGAAATAAACAAATCTGAACTCGAGGAGCGATGGAGGGAGACCGGACTGATAGTTCTGTCGTTCTCTCTGTGATGTTCTGAAGTGATGACTCTCTCCGTCTTTTCTCAGACGACGGTGTTTCTCGATTGGTTGATTGACACCAGGTGCTACTCTCTGGAGGCGGGACAAAGGTACTCGGACAGGAAGGTGGAGGCGGTGCAGGACACGCCCACAGTAAGAGAGGGGCGGGGTTTGGGTGAAGGGGGCGTGTTTTTATGGTCAGCTGTTTCTCTCAACCCCTGTGTTCCCCCTCTGTCCCCCCTGTCCCCCCTCTTTCCACCTGTGTCCCCCTATGTCCCCCTGTGACCCCCTTGTCCCCCCTCTGTCCCCCTTTTTCTCCCTCTGTCCCCCTATGTCCCCCTGTGTCCCCCTCTGTCCCCCCTCTGACCCCCCCCGTGTCCCCCTCTTTCCCCCCTCTGTCCCCCTCTTTCCCCCCTTTGACCCCCCATCCCCTGTCCCCCCATCCCCCTCTGTCCCCTCTGTCCCCCCGTCCCCTCTGTCCCCCCTCTGTGTCCCCCTCTGTCCCCCCTGTGTCCCCCTTTGTCCCCCTCTGTCCCCCTCTGTCCCTCCTGTGTCCCCCTTTGTCCCCCCTCTGTCCCCCTCTTTCCCCCGTCCCCTCTGTCCCCCCTGTGTCCCCCTCTGTCCCCGTGTCCCCCCTCTTTCCACCTGTGTCCCCCTCTGTGTCCCCCTCTGTCCCCCCCGTGTCCCCCCTCTGTCCCCCTCTTTCCCCCCTTTGTCTCCCCATCCCCTGTCCCCCCTCTGTCCCCCTCTGTCCCCCCTGTGTCCCCCTCTGTCCCCCCTGTGTCCCCCCGTCCCCTCTGTCCCCCTCTGTCCCTCCTGTGTCCCCCCGTCCCCTCTGTCCCCCTCTGTCCCTCCTGTGTCCCCCTTTGTCCCCCTGTGTCCCCTCTGTCCCCCTCTTTCCCCCGTCCCCTCTGTCCCCCCTGTGTCCCCTCTGTCCCCCTCTTTCCCCCTCTGTCCCCCGTCCCCTCTGTCCCCCCTCTTTCCCCCTCTGTCCCCCGTCCCCTCTGTCCCCCCTGTGTCCCCCCTGTCCCCCGTCCCCTGTGTCCCCCATGTCCCCGTGTCCCCCCTCTGTCCCCCTTTTTCTCCCTCTGTCCCCCTGTGTCCCCCATGTCCCCCTCTGTCCCCCCTCTTTCCACCTGTGTCCCCCTATGTCCCCCCTGTGTCCCTCTCTGTCCCCCTTTTTCTCCCTCTGTCCCCGTGTCCCCCTCTTTCCCCCCTTTTGTCCCTCTGTCCCCCCCTCTGTCCCCCTTTTTCTCCCTCTGTCCCCCTGTGTCCCCCCCGTGTCCTCCTCTGTCCCCCCGTCCCCCCTTGTCCCCCCGTCCCCCCCGTGTCCACCTCTGTCCTCCAGGGGGTGCTGTGCGTCTCGTTTGTGGACGAGCCGCTCGTGCGTTTGGTGAAGAGGCCTCAGAAGAAGAATCTTCAGAACGCCAAACCGGTGTCGGTCGAGAGCCGCCAGGTACCCCCCCCCCCCTCATGCCGTTTTACCCACAGTGCACCTGGAGCAGTGTCCAGTGCTGGTCACCAGGGGTCAGAGTAGAGCAGAGACTGTGAATATAACCCGCTACTCCCAAACAGGAAGTGATCACGGGCGTGACTGGGCTCCACAGACTCTGGCTCCAGTTCAGTTTGTGTGTAAAAAGTGTGTTCCCTGCTAAACCAGGACTGAACCAGGACTAAACCAGAACTAAACCAGGACTGAACCAGGACTGAACCAGGACTGAACCAGGACTAGACCAGGACTAGACCAGGACTGAACCAGGTCTGAACCAAGACTAAACTAGGTCTAAACCAGGACTAAACTTGGACCAAACCAGGGACTAAACCAGAACTAAACCAGGACTTCAAAGGTTGTTCTGAACCCGCTCTACATGACCCTGGGGTTTGGAGTTCATCATTTTGTCCCAAATCCAGATCTGAACTTTAAGAACGAACCAATCAGATGCCTTCTTTCCCCGAGGCCCCTCCCAATGCCGTTAGCAACAGGTTTGATTGACGGCAACAGTTTCAGTCACGTTCACACTGCGAAATTAAATGTTTTTATTTCCAAACTATTCCATTCAGCCCTGCCCACTCTAGTCTCGAAAAGCTAAATGGCGCCCTCTTGTGGTGGCGCTCTCCGGTTAAACGGCGCCCTCTTGTGGTGGCGTCTCCGGTTAAACGGCGCCCTCGTGTGGTGGCGTCTCCGGTTAAACGGCGCCCTCTTGTGGTGGCGTCTCCGGTTAAACGGCGCCCTCTTGTGGTGGCGTCTCCGGTTAAACGGCGCCCTCTTGTGGTGGCGTCTCCGGTTAAACGGCGCCCTCTTGTGGTGGCGTCTCCGGTTAAACGGGATTTTGTTCATTTCACTTCAGAATTTGAGTTTTTCTGCATAAAGGCGACAGTCGGTTTGAGTAAAATGTTCCGTATTGTGAGACGCCCCGTGGAAAGTGACGATGGCGACTTCCAGATTACGGTGAATAGTTTGGAAAGAGAAATCTGATTGGCTGAGTGCTGGTCACATGCCTTACCTCTCTCTCTGCAGGAGGACCCTGGACGTTTACAGGCCGTCATCCCTCTGCTCCAGTCCGACCCCGAGATCCACCCGCTGTCCGATCAACCGTCTGACTCCTCCCCCTCCGCGGCCCCGCCCCCCGTGGCCCCGCCCTCCTGGTGTAAGTGCTCGCGCTGCAGTCCCTCGTCCGTGCTCGTGGAGGCGCTGTGCTGCCGCGTGGCCCCGGGCCCCTGTCTCTCTTCGTCTCGTGCGTTTGAGCGTCTGGTGCTGTGGCGCCCTCTGCTGGAGTCATGTCTGCACTACGAGGACCCTCTGGGCGCCCCCCGCAGGAGCGTGAGGGAACTGCGGCACCGCGCGTACGCTCAGTACGTCCTCTGGAGGTTCGGCCCCGCCCCCTCGCACGCCACACCCATAATCCCGCGCTGCTGCATCCGGACCATCCGCGAGCGGTACCCCAGCGACGACGGACACTACAGCGGCGTCCGGCCAATCAGAGCGCAGCAGGGGCAGAGCCTGGACAAGAGCAGCCAATGAGGAGAGAGCAGAGGAGGAACCAGGAAGTGTCTCTTTTTTCATTAAAATCTGTTTATTCCGAGTTCTGTCTCTGCGTCTTCGGATTAATTAAGGATTATTTAAGGATTATTTAAGGATTAACTTGGACTTAGACAAACTTTATTGATCCACAAGGGAAATTGTTTTGGGTACAGTAGCTCACTCATCAAATAAAATATACAATATTAAAACAGAGGGTGAAAGAACAAGAAAAATAGATGGAAAAGCACCAAAGAGCAACAGACCTGTGTCAGATGAGACATGATTATATACATAAGATAATGGTAATAAATATATCTGTACAATCAGATTTAAATAGAAATGTAGTAGTCAAATATACAGTATAAGGATGAGTTGTTGTACAGTTGTAGGGAGTATTATCTGTTACATAAGGTGAGTTGTTGTACAGTTGTAGGGAGTATTATCTGTTACATAAGGTGAGTTGTTGTACAGTTGTAGGGAGTATTATCTGTTACATAAGGTGAGTTGTTGTACACTTGTAGGGAGTATTATCTGTTCCATAAGGTGAGTTGTTGTACAGTTGTAGGGAGTATTATCTGTTACATAAGGTGAGTTGTTGTACAGTTGTAGGGAGTATTATCTGTTACATAAGGTGAGTTGTTGTACACTTGTAGGGAGTATTATCTGTTCCATAAGGTGAGTTGTTGTACAGTTGTAGGGAGTATTATCTGTTACATAAGGTGAGTTGTTGTACAGTTGTAGGGAGTATTATCTGTTACATAAGGTGAGTTGTTGGACACTTGTAGGGAGTATTATCTGTTACATAAGGTGAGTTGTTGGACACTTGTATGGAGTATGGTATGAATGTCGTCCTGTATCTCTCACTGTTTGAGTGGAGCTGTAGGAGCCTGTTGGAGAATGAGCTCCTCTGTCCCTCTATGGTCTGGTGCAGTGGGTGAGCAGGAGTGTCCATGATGGAGAGCAGTTTGTCCAGTGTCCTCCTGTCCCTCACTGTGACAAATGTCTCCAGCTCACAGCCGATCACGTGACCAGCTTTGCGGATCAATTTGTCAATCCGTCCGATGTCTCTTTTACTGGTGCTGCTCCCCCAGCAGACTACAGCAGAGTCCAGGGCGCTGGCCTCCACAGACTGGTAGAAGATCTCCAGTAACTTGCTGCACACATTGAAAGACCTGAGCTTCCTCAGGGAGTAGAGTCTGCTCTTGCCCTTCTTGTACACAGTATTACAGTTGTCCCTCCAGTCCAGCCTGTTGATCACATGAACGCCCAGGTACTTGTAGCAGTCCACGATCTCCACCTCCTGACCCTTGATGGTAATAGGCTCCACAGGTGACCTCATCCTGAAGTCAATCACCAGTTCCTTGGTCTTGTCCAAGTTCAGGAGCAGATGGTTTGGGGGACCACTCCACAAAATTTGCAATCAGCGTCCTGTCCTCCATCTCCTGTCCATCCCTGATACACCCAACCACCGCAGAGTCATCAGAGAACTTCTGCAAATGGACCCTACCACCGCAGAGTCATCAGAGAACTTCTGCAGATGGACCCAACCACCGCAAAGTCATCAGAGAACTTCTGCAGATGGCAGGACTCTGAGCTGTACTGGAAATCAGAGGTGTACAGAGTGAACAGGAACAGAGACAGGACTGTACCCTGAGGGACTCCCACATTACTGACCACAGTGTCAGACAGGGTGGTCCCCAGTCGCACTGAGGCCTGACAGGGAGTCAGTAATCCAGGAGACAGTGGAGGAGCTGACACTCATCCTGAGCAGTTTCTCACCCATCAGAGAGGGCTGAATTGTGTTAAAGGCACTGGAGAAATCAAAGAACAATATCCTCACAGAGCCCTTAACACTATCCAGGTGTTAGTGAGCCCGCTGCAGAAGATCGATTACAGGGTCCTCCACACTCATGTGGGGCTGATATGCAAACTGGAGAGGGTCCAGGGATGGAGCCACCAGGGGTCTGAACTGAGCCAGAACAAGTCTCTCAAACACTTTCATGACATGAGATGTCAGCGTCACTGGTCTGAAGTCATTGAGTCCAGATGGGACAGGCTTCTTGGGCACTGGCACAATGCAGGAGGTCTTCTGCAGGAGGTCTTCTGCAGGAGGTTTTCCAAAGCACCGGTACCCTTTCAAGCTTCAGACTCAGTGTGAAGAGAAAGTGCAGGACCCCAGTGAGCTGTGCTGCACACGTTCTTAGCACACGGGGGTTGATTTGGTCAGGTCCTGGAGACTTGTTCTGGCGCACTTTCTCCAGCTGCCTTCTCACCTGCCCAGGTGACAGACAAGGAGACAGAGCTGGGTTTCTCCGTGGAGGTGGGGGCAGGCGTGGGAGCAGAGGTGATGGGCTGATGAGTGGTCTGTGTAGAGGTGTGGATTGGGAGTCTGGGAGGTGTAGAGATGGAGGTGCCAGTTGAGGAGAAGCGATTAAAATGTAAATTTAGTAAGTTTGACCTGTCTGGGCTGTTGTTCTGCTGTTTGGGTCTGGAGAGACCAGAAATAGCTTTCATTTCTCTCCAGACCTCTCTAGTGTTATTTTGTTTGAGTTTAGCCTCCAACTCCCTCCCATAAGCCTCCTGACCCCGCCTCAGTTGGACCCTAATTAAGGATTATTTAAGGATTAATTAAGGATTATTTAAGGATTAATTAAGGGTTGATTAAAGGGACAGTGTGTAAGATTTTTACCCGTTAATTACTGAAATTGAAGATACCCATTCAAAAATACATTGTTTTCCAAGCCTTTTCACTTCCATCATGAAATCAAAGTATTCTTTTGGACTTAGATATAGTCACATAAAAGGGGGATCTTCCCCATGCAGAGGCAGCCATTTTGAATACGAGAGCCGCAGAAGGACATTTGGGCTCCGCCTTCGGCAAGGCTCGTGGTTTTGGGTAAACAACGACAAGCATGTTCCAGATCAGACGTCGTAATGGATCTAACACGTGTTTTGGACTAAATGGTTTTACTGGATTTTATTCGCTGGATCCTTACGGACAAATTGAGAGCAAGTTTATGGTGAAATACAGAGTTTGACCTGTCCAGAGCCTTCAAAGGTAAGCTAAGTAACAAACCTTGTTTTGTGCTTTTCCGTATAAAAGCCCCATGTGCTCGGGGAGTGATTGTTGTGCAGGGAAATGAATTGCATAGTCAAAAAGAGGAGACTGTAAGGTTTCATTTGATGTGTAGAGTGTCATGGTACACGATCGGGAATGTGTGCTTTCATACGAAAAGAAAAAAAAACAGTGAACGGGACCGCGTTTTATTTATATCGTAGTTGTCGGCGAGAGCTCGCACAGCGCTGGGTGCGCGCTGGTACGCGAGCTGTCCGCGTTACGGCGCGCCCGGGTGACCCTCGAGGTCTGCCGTAGCCAAAAGAGGAAGTGGAATAGCACCATCCACCTATGCGCCACGAATCCTACACACTGTACCTTAAGGAATAATTAAGGATTATTTAAGGGTTAATTAAGGAATAATTAAGGATTATTTAAGGGTTAATTAAGGAATAATTAAGGATTATTTAAGAATTAAGGGTTGATTAAGGAATAATTAAGGATTATTTAAGGATTAATTAAGGATTTTTCAGGATTAATTAAGGATTATTTAAGGATTAACTAAGGATTTTTTCAGGATTAAGGATTATTTAAGGGTTAATCAAGGAATAATTCCGGATTATTTAAGGATTAATTAAGGATTATTTAAGGATTAATTAAGGGTTGCTTAAGGATTAATTAAGGATTATTTAAGGATTATTTAAGGATTAATTAAGGGTTGCTTAAGGAATAATTAAGGATTATTTAAGAATTAAGGGTTAATCAAGGACATGACATACAGGTAAGGCCCATCCCCAGGGAGGGAGATAGTGTAATTATAAATAGACAGACAAAAAGTTAAAGGTCCCATGGCATGAAATTTTCACTTTCTGAGGTTTTTGAACGTTAATGTGAGCTCCCCTACCCTGTTTAGGGCCCCCCAATGGCTAAAAGTTGCGAAATGTCTAAACTGAGCATTTGCGGTCCTTTTCTGCGTTTGAAAAAAACACAGCTCAAACGGGCGATTCTGGACAAGGCACCTTTGTTACGTAACATCGAAAAAAGAAATGCAAATGCAGTTCCACCATCGTCTGGATGTCCACCCCCTGTCTCTGGAAATCACGCCCAGAGAGTTTGGACTGCGGAGGAGCTACGCAATGCGAAATGTGTTTTTTTATTTGCCTGGAGGCACGTGTGAGTATTTCTAGGCTTTACCCTTTACCCGACCCTCTGGACCTCTGAAACAGCAGTGGTTTAATTTTATTTTCTGTGAAAATGTGTTTTTTTCACTGAAATGGCTCTCCTTTCTGTCTTCGTGCTTCAAACGCGGAAATGGGAGACAGCACAGAGCAGCGCTCCAGCAGCGGCCAATCTGTGTCCTTCTCATTTGCATTCAAGCAAGAACGCCCAGAATGAGTTGTTCAGAGAGTGAATTTTTGACCATGTCTGTGTAAATGGGTCTTTCTCATGCACTGAGTCTTGATTTTGAAGAAGGATTCATTTACAGTATTAGGGAACCATTAAATGGATATGCCACCCCCAGGTCAAACTTGGGCATCTCCCCACAGTCCAGAGACTAAAATAAGTGATGGAAAGCGTTTTCCTGCTCACCCAGCCATTGTCCGAGTCTGTCAGCACTGACCGCCGCGCGGTATCTGCTGCTACTCCGCGTTAGACTGGAGTCTAATGTCGCCAGAGAAAGATTTCGGCCAAAAGGAATTTGCTCGATGCGTTTCCCAATTACTTTGTGTGTAGTGCGCATTCATATCGAGTGCAAATAAATGTGCAAATCAACATGTGAAGAGCTTGACTTGGTCATTTTGGGTGGGAACTATTTTTCAGTGCGGAAAAACAGAGCCGACGCACACACCACGCTGCGTAACAGGGGAACTCCCAACGTGGTGCGTAACTGTCAGCGTGGTGTGTGCTTCAGCTGTGTTTTTCCGCACTGAAAAATAGTTCCCACCCAAAATGACCAAGTCAAGCTCTCCGTGTTGATTTGCACATTTATTTGCACTCGATATGAATGCGCACTACACAGAAAGTAATTGGGAAACGCATCGAGCAAATTAATTCCTTTTGGCCGAAATCTTTCTCTGGCGCCGTTGGACTCCAGTCTAACGCGGAGTAGCTGCAGATACCGCGGCGGTCAGTGGCGACAGACTCGGACAATGGCTGGGTGAGCAGGAAAACGCTTTCCACCACTTATTTTAGTCTCTGGACTGTGGGGAGATGCCCAAGTTTGACCTGGGGGTGGCATATCCCTTTAAGGCACCATATAAAAGCATCAAGAAGTACCATGTCATGGAATTTGTACTACTTGGTTACGCTATTTTCCAGCTCTGATGTGAAGGATACAGATCAAAGATCAAAGATCAAAGTCAGCTTTATTGTTAATTCTGCCATATGTGTTCAACATAGAGGGAATCGAAATTTTGTTTCTCTCTGGATGCGGCTGACGACAGTTACACTACAGGAAAATGTACAGTTTACTGGTGATAATCTTCTTTCTGCGAGACGCCGTGATACAAGCTGCTGCTGCGCAGGTGATTGGTGGGAACGTCGTGTCTGTTATCCAAGGACACACAGCAGTTTTCCCCTGCTTCCTCACAAAAACTACAGAGAGCCTGACTCAGATCACCTGGCAAATGAGAACCAGACTGATTAAAGACAACACCGATTTCTGCACCATTTCGGGACAAGACGAGGAGGATCCGTTTTACGTCAATGGGCAGGATGGGCGATTCCGTTTTGTAGGAAATGCTGTTGAAAGAAATGGATCATTACAGTTGTCCAACGTGACACTGTCTGATGAAGGGACCTACACGTGCATATACACTCTGTTTCCTAGCGGTAACGTCAAGACAGAGATACAGCTGAAAGTACTAGTGCCTCCAGAAACCACAATGAAAGGCAATTTCCTCACTGTGGGAAATGAGGAGGTAGTTCTTGCAACTTGCAAAGCTTCATCTTCCTGGCCTCAAGCGGATCTGGACTGGGATTTAGGACGACTGTCTCACATGTTCAGAGTAACCAACAGCTCCAGGCAAAACACGGATGGCACAATCACTACAGTCAGCACATTGTTTGCCATTCCCACAAGAAACCTCCACAATCATTCCGTACAATGTGTTATCAGGAGTCCAGCATTAACAAATGGGACCACCACCCTTCCTTTCAATATTCAGATCCACTTCCCTCCAAGTGAAGTCAGGATACGAGAAATATCCAAAAAATCATTTGAATGTGTGTCTGAAGCCAACCCAAAGGCCAACTTCACATGGAGAAGAAGTGGATTGCCGTTGCCGTCAGACTCAACAGTGAAGGCCAGTGGTGCGGTGCTGCAGATTCTTAATCCCTCGCCGCCACAACTCAACGGTCTGTTTGAGTGCAAAGCAACCAACACCTACGGGACGAAACTAGGACACCTCTACCTGCATCTGTCTTCTAAAGGAAGCGGCGCTACTACTTGCTGGTCCTTATTTGGTCTTTTACTCTTCATCATTGCTGCTGCCGCCGCCGCAATTGCTGTTGCTGCTGTTGCTGCATTTTGGATGTATAGGTCAGATAAAAAGTGCAGCATTCCCTGTTTGAACACAAGCAGAGATGACCCCAGAGAACCAGAGATGGCTTTAGAACCAATCAGGCCAGAGGCACAACCTTTAAGAGCGGACGAGTCCCCTGCTCACCACAGTGCAGCGGCGGTTATCTTCTAGGTTATTTATATATTTGTGTGTTTAACTTAAAGGAAAAGTAACCTTTTTTTTACCATTTGAGCCTTATTTCAGTAATAAAACAAGTTGTTTTACTCACCCATAGCACTTTGGTGTCATATGGAGCACTTCCAGAGATGTTTTAGATTAGCATTAGCCTAGCGCGACTTCTAGCCATAGCTCGGGGCATATAATATATTCCCCAAGCATGTAATATGCCCCGTGCCCCGTCTCCAAATAACACAAACTTTAGCACTTTTCAAATCATAGAAGCTCGATGTCTTAGTCTACGATTTCATTTGAGTCAAAAGTGGCCTGTAATCCCAGATTTATCCATAGTTTACAGCTTTGCGTTCCATGTTTGGGTCCCGGGAGCTGAGAGCACAGTCCGCACATGCGCACTGGCCTCCTCATCTACTCGAAACGATGGCTAAATCTCGGATTACAGGCCACTTTTGGCCAAACAAAATCGTAGACTAAGACATCGAGCTTCTATGATTTGAAAAGTGCTAAAGTTTGTGTTATTTGGAGACCGCAAACATGTGTCCCGAGAACTCACGTTACGGAGATCGCAAATCTAAAACATCTCTGGAAGTGCTCCATATGACACCAAAGTGCTATGGGTGAGTAAGACAACTTGTTTTTTTTACCGAAATAAGGCTCAGATTGTGGAAAAAAGTTACTTTTCCTTTAAGCTTTAATTTGTTTTTATTTGGGAGTAATGAACAATTCTCTCTCTCTTTTTTTTTTTTTCAACTTTTGTGTTTTTTTTGTTTTTTTTATTTTGGTATGAGCACAAGTTGTCAGCGGCAGTGGTAAATAACATTTCTTTTTTCATACTTACATTATCACCACTGAAGCGTGCTCCCTCTGTATGAGAAAAGCCCTACTTTTGGGGAAGGTATACTTTGACCATGGACTTATAAAGACACACATTAGACACTTACTCTGTTTAGCTTCTTGCACTCCTCAACATAGGTTTAGACTAACTCCAACAGCATGAAACTATATGAAAGTTTGAATACAATAAAAAATAAATACCAAACCACAACTGTCTCTGGGAGTGTTTTTTCCCCCACAACCACCCACCACCACAACTAAGGAGGGACATGACATACAGGTAAGGCCCATCCCCAGGGAGGGAGATAGTGTCATTATAAATAGTCAGGCAGACAACATGCTATTTTTTTTTTTACAGCCAACAGCTCCAGAAGAAGAACAAAAAGAAGAACAACAAGAAAAAGGTATATAAAATTAAATAAAGAACAAAATATGATTCACAGACAGCCTGGAGCCCAAGAAAGAGCAGGAACACAAGCACAAGCACAAGCAGAGGGCTGTGACGCATCAGCAAAGGACATGCAAGCCATAAGAGCCTCTACGGATGCAGTATTAGCAGCAACTGCAGAGATGGTCAGTGAAAGTGAATTATCAAACGCTGTCAAGATTCCCCATGCCCATGTCAGAGACGCTGCCAGTGTCTCCTACTCAGCAGCAGTTCACTTTTTTCAACATTTTCAGCCTGTCACGTTTTCATCCTGCCATCCACACCACAGGCGTTGAAGGCAGTGAGTGTGTGGACAGAGTCCTGCAAAATGTTCGACTGTGCCCTGAACAATACACTACCTACTGGCGTGCTTTGTACAGGATCACCCTGGCCTGCTCTGAATATTTTGGTGCAGTTATGAGAGCAGCAAATCAAAAGATACAAGCACGATCACTACCGGAAGACTGCGGCATACAAATTATCTATGAGATGAATCAAGATCTAAAGGAGGCCAAGAAAATGATCCCAGGCCAGGACTGCCCCCTGGCTATGCAAAATGTTTTGTCTCTGGGGAATGTGGATTTTGACCTTGAAGAAAAAGTTTGGGGACCTTTACAATTACTCTCAGCATACGTCCTTTGGCTTGGTTTTGAGCCTCAGCATTAATTTAGTCTGACTGTACGAGGAGAAATGAATCTTAATGAAAAAGATAAATACAATATTATAACACACACACACACACACACACACACACACACACACACACACACACACACACACACACACACACACACACACACACACAGGGACTCGCCCACCACCACCATTAGGAGGGACATACTGCAAGACCGACCCCCAGGGAGCGGGATAAATAGTCCGGCAGACACTAGGCTGTTTATTACAACCAACAGCTCCAGAAGGAGAAAGAAAGAAAGAAAGAAAGTGTCCCGAGGAGCCGCGCCGTGTCCCGAGGAGCCGCGCCGTTTCCCGAAGAGCCGCGCCGTGTCCCGAGGAGCCGCACCGTGTCCCGAGGAGCCGCACCGTGTCCCGAGGAGCCTCACCGTGTCCCGAGGAGCCGCGCCGTGTCCCGAGGAGCCTCACCGTGTCCCGAGGAGCCTCACCGTGTCCCGAGGAGCCGTACCGTGTCCCGAGGAGCCTCACCGTGTCCCGAGGAGCCGCACCGTGTCCCGAGGAGCCGCACCGTGTCCCGAGGAGCCTCACCGTGTCCCGAGGAGCCGCGCCGTGTCCCGAGGAGCTGCCAACTTCAGAATGTCATTCAAGTGCTCGTGTGTTCACTTTGTTTTATTCATGTTCATTACTGAGAAAACCTGCTCACAAAGGCAGGTCGTCCTGAACATGCAAAGCAGAAAAGAGGCACAGAAAATGTACCAATATTTTTAATAGAAAATTAAAATGTTATTAAAATATTTGAATAGAAAATCAGCCGAGGGCCAGATTAAAGGTCTTGGAGGGCCGGATCCAGCCCCCGGGCCGCATTTTTGACACCCCTGCTCTAAATGCTGTAGCCTGTAAGCGCCACATGAACAATGGAAGTGTAGGCTACAATCACAGGAGTGACAGTCGGGTTTTTACTTGGAGTTTGTAGCACCAATAAAAACGTTTGACATGAATATTTTTAAATAAAAATGTAAAAAACCTGCACAAAGGTGGAAATGAGCTCTAGTGGTACAACCTGGCACAATGCATCTCTCCTGTTAAGGTGAATGTCAGTGTCGGGCCGTGCATTTCAACCTTAGGCCTTCAGTGACGTCCCATACATTAACATCACCTCAATATAGGCTAGTCAAGCAGCACTTTATTTCAGGAGCATTTTGAAACCATCAAGTATGCATCCAAAAGAGTAGGAAACTAAGTTTGCAGATATTGTCAAAAATAAAAAGGTGATTTAAAAATACTAAACAAAATGCCACCAAAATTACGCTGTGTGATCTTAAACAAGTCTGTCTAATAAATTGCGCAATGTCGCCGTTTCATATAAGACACCAACCAGAAAATAACAAAACAAACTATTCTTTGAAAATAAAATTAAAGGGATATTCCAGGATTTTTGACATGGGGGCTCATTCCCGAGTTAGCCAGAGTGCTGCAGAGATGTGGAGACACTTTTTAGCGAATTTCATGCAGTCAGTTGCTAGGCTAGCGCAAGTCAATGGTAAATGGTAGCCTGATAGTGCACCCAAAACAAGTCAACTATAACAGCAGACTGTCGATGTAAATATATGTTGATTGAACAAGTTATTCAAAGTTTATTTGTCCAAAAAAGATCTGCTTCTGTTTGGACTGAGCTCAACTTCAACACAACTTCAACTTCAACACGTCTTCAGGATCTCCTCCACCTGTGGAGAAGCAGAAATGATTCACTTTAAACTGTGTTAGGCTGAAAACACATCACATCCAATACTGAACTACAATGGGACTAAACCAGGACTAAACCAGGACTAAACCAGGACTAGACCAGGACTAGACCAGGACCAGACCAGGACTAAACCAGGACTAAACCAGGACTAGACCAGGACTAGACCAGGACTAGACCAGGACTAAACCAGGACTAAACCAGGACTAGACCAGGACTAAACCAGGACTAAACCAGGACTAAACCAGGACTAGACCAGGACTAGACCAGGACTAAACCAGGACTAGACCAGGACTAAACCAGGACTAAACCAGGACTAAACCAGGACTAGACCAGGACTAAACCAGGACTAAATCAGGACTAGACCAGGACTAGACCAGGACTAAACCAGGACTAGACCAGGACTAAACCAGGACTAGACCAGGACTAGACCAGGACTAGACCAGGACTAGACCAGGACTAAACCAGGACTAAACCAGGACTAGACCAGGACTAAACCAGGACTAAACCAGGACTAAACCAGGACTAGACCAGGACTAGACCAGGACTAGACAGGACTAAACCAGGACTAAACCAGGACTAGACCAGGACTAGACCAGGACTAGACCAGGACTAAACCAGGACTAAACAGGACTAAACCAGGACTAGACCAGGACTAAACCAGGACTAGACCAGGACTAAACCAGGACCAGACCAGGACTAAACCAGGACTAAACCAGGACTAGACCATGACTAGACCAGGAGTAAACCAGGACTAAACCAGGACTAGACCAGGACTAGACCAGGACTAAACCAGGACTAGACCAGGACTAGACCAGGAATAAACCAGGACTAAACCAGGACTAGACCAGGACTAAACCAGGACTAAACAGGACTAAACCAGGACTAGACCAGGACTAAACCAGGACCAGACCAGGACTAAACCAGGACTAAACCAGGACTAGACCATGACTAGACCAGGACTAGACCAGGACTAGACCAGGAATAAACCAGGACTAAACCAGGACTAGACCAGGACTAGACCAGGAATAAACCAGGACTAGACCAGGAATAAACCAGGACTAAACCAGGACTAAACCAGGACTAAACCAGGACTAGACCAGGACTAGACCAGGACTAGACCAGGAATAAACCAGGACTAGACCAGGACTAGACCAGGACTAAACCAGGACTAAACCAGGACTAAACCAGGACTAGACCAGGACTAGACCAGGACTAGACCAGGAATAAACCAGGACTAGACCAGGACTAGACCAGGACTAGACCAGGACTAAACCAGGACTAAACCAGGACTAAACCAGGACTAGACCAGGACTAGACCAGGACTAGACCAGGAATAAACCAGGACTAGACCAGGACTAGACCAGGACTAGACCAGGACTAGACCAGGACACACACACAGGACAAAGTGTGTTTGATCCTTAATCACTGTCAGGCGCTTTGTGTTACACTTTTACACTTTTGTATGAAAAGCGCTTTATAAATAATGTTTGATTGATTGATTGATTGATTGATACAAAGTGTAAAGGCTTCAGTGGATTCAAGCTCGAGCTCCAGGGCTCAGATAACGCCCACTCTGCCCTCAGCCCCGCCCCTTTTCTCTGTGACGTCTTTAAAATACACTTCACTACAGTCACAGAAATGTCCATCATTTGATTTAAAGCTGCAGTGTGGAACTTTCTCAAGGTGGCACATCACCTGCATGTTTCCATGGAAACAGAAAGTTAAAACCACTTGGGACCATTCTCTGAGATAGACGAGTTTTATGCCACACTGTGGAATATTGTAGCCAAAGGAAGCACATTTCCATGGAAACAAGCAGGAGGATGTCCTCCTCCAGGACAAGGAAGAGTCAGAGCAATCAAAAGAACCCAAATGAAAAACATGCTTTTATTTGAGACCATTTTTGTGTCAAAAGTTTGTGTGGCTTTAATGAGCGAAACCCAGTGCAGGAGCAAAGGCGCGGCGCTCCTTCAGCGGCCTCACTGCCTCGCCGAGAGAGGAGTGATCACTCACAGGCAGGAGAGGAGCTGCTGTCTCTGTGTTTCTCTATGGTGAAGTGTAGAGCACAGCCCAGAGAACAGGTGGACCCAAGCAAAAGCTCACTGCATCTGTTTGTCTTCCCTGTCTCTGTGGCTGCTTAGCTCAATAAAAGCACATTTTACATGGATTTGGAGAGAAAAGCGCTTCACTGCGCGAGCCTCTAATGTGAAAAATACACTTGGAGTGTATTTTGGATGGACGAGGGTCCTGGGCTGTGACCCAGGGCGTGCGGCTGTGTGCTGCTTTGGCGTGCTGTCTGCACACTTTAATCTGTTAAACTGGGAGCACAAGTGAAACGAGCCTGATGCAGGGACTCGCCGTTCTGCTTCTAAATGCTCTTGCAGTGTGTTTGGGGCGTAAGGAGCCACTCCATGTGTCAGGTGAAAACAGAAGGACATGTGTGCGACTGCTCCACACTCAAAACAGACCCATAAAGTCACTACTCACCACAGTGTCTCCAGTCGACAGTGAGGGCTCCGTTTAAGCTCCAGGAGCTCCTCCACATCTGAGTCTCTCAGACCGTTAAGATCCAGGTTCAGTTCTGTGAGATGTGAGGGGTTGGACTTCAGAGCTGCGGCCAGAGAGGAACAGCTCGTCTTTGACAAACCACAGCTCCACAATCTGAATAAAGAACACATGATGTGGTTAAAGTCCATACAAATATAGATTGTGTTTATATATTTTAAATATATAATTAAAGAAATCAAATATGGCAATAATAAAACATATGAAACAAAAGTGAATATTGATTCATCATTTTTGGACTTAATTTAAGTCATCAATACTTTTGATTAGAATATAAGTTTTGTTTGTAGTCCATTTGATAATGAAATCCAAATACCATAAGTGAACACTTGTACAGCAGTGAGCAGGAGCAGTACTTTTGGACCTGTACTTGTGTAATATTATTTAGAAGTAACACTTCTCTTACCTAAAGGTCACTAGGACTTCTCTGGTCCAGGCTCCGGCCCTTTCCCGTCTACATGGACATGTTATTGCTTTGCCAAGAGCGTTCCACAAATTAAACTAATCTATCACCATGGAGACAAGCAGCTAACATCAACAGGCCAAGTCACAGGTCAGATCTGTGGAGAGGCGTCCCCACTCACAGTAAGAGGACATGTTTTTAAAAGGTATTTTTGACACAATCAAACACCAATAATGGAATAGATGTGTTTTTCCTGAAGCCAGTCCCCTCCACCGTGATTCTTTTGCTCCTTTTTCTTACTCTGATTTTTCATTAATGCACACCTCGGAACATTATGAGTTCAGGGTGTTTTGTTTCAACTGGGCCTTTCGGTCTCCCTTTTGTGGGACCCTCCTTGTGTGAAATGATATGAGTGTGTTCAAAGTGCTGCTATCGTCACGTACAGTGTCACATAGTTGTGACATTTGGAACAAAGAATCCTGACATGATGAGGAATACAACAATATAACCTTACAGAGGTTTATGCATTTATGTTTACAATGTTTAGACCATTGATTGAAAATTATATAGATTAAAAAACTGCATTCTCAAGGACAGATCCTCTTTACAAACTAATTGATTGTGACACATCAGCATGGAATTACAGTTTCAGATGTAAATAGAAACTTCACCAATTTGTCAGCTTCAGATGAAGCCCAAGATGAGCTCTGTGTGTCCAGCAGATCACCTGCTAAAACAGAAATAATGTTTCACACCCCCAAACATTTGGCCATAGAACGCATATGGGAAACGAGCTCATTTCAAGAGAAAAATTCAACTTCACTTTTGTGGATTTGATTCAGACTTTGCACAATTCCTGTTTATATATGAAATATTATCATCTCAAATTGAAATTTGAGTCTTTGTTTCTTTGTCTATAAAATGTTGAGTGTTTGTAAACTTAAAGACTAAACATCATGTCAGCACATTTGTACAAATGTCATAATCCTGTCACAAAGTGTGTGTGCATGGAGTCACCACCTGAACTCACACTGAAGCAGCTCCATCACACATGAGTTAGAATGGCCATTCTGTCCCTATCAGGGGTTTGAGAGCACATTTCAGCACCTGTGTGTACATCATGAAGAGTGGTACACAACATTATTACCCACTGTACTTCAGACAACAGTGTTAAACCTGAGACACGAGCACACAAAATGAAAATACAGAGAAATGAGTGCACATTTCACTAAATGTCACAACATGATGCTTGAATAAAGCTCTTAACGGTCTGAGTCCTCTTTGTTTATCTGATCTGTTTTTATCATATGAGCCTCTCGAACCCTCAGGTCTCATCTTTTAACTGTCCCAAGAGTCCAAACTCAAACTCAGTGAGGCGTCATTCAGTTTTTACGGCCCCCGTCTATGGAACAGTCCACCTGAGGACCTGAGGTCTGCTGCCAGTGTTCACATTTTTAAAAGTAAACTCAGAACTTATCGTTTTAGATTCACTTTTTAATAACTCTTATACTACATTTAGTTTTTTATCTCAACATTATCCTTCAGAGTGTTTGTCATTTTTCTAACTTAAGGGGGTTTCTGTTTTCTGTTGCTCATGTTTCTGTGTAAAATATGAGAATCTGCCACAAACAGTTCAAAGTCTGTGGTTAAGGAAAGTGATTATTTTCTGATAGTTCTGATTTTGACCCGACCCCCCCTTTTAACCCCCAAAACTCAAACATTTTAGATACAAGACTCAAATTTCATTTATGTAATATATGAAATATAAATATGAATCGTACCAAGTTTGAATAAAAGCCAGGAATTTTTATTTTGAAATCTCCCACTTTCCCATGGAATGGCCCCATCTGCATTCTATGGCCAAATGAGTGAGAATTCTATGTGTAGGTTTGGGAGTGTGGGACATTATTTCTGTTATAGCAGGTGAACGGGGCCAGAGAAACAAAACACCTGAACTCTTAATGTCCCGAGGTGTGCACTAACCACAAATCAGAGAGAGAAAAGGAGCAAGAGAATCGCGGTGGAGGAGTCTGGCTCCCGGACTATGTGATAAATAAGTGTAAGTCTATACTGTGGAACATTCCACACAACACAAAAGCATCTCCATGGAGACCAGCAGGTGGCAGAACCCCACCAGAAAAGTTCTAGTGTACTTTGTTTTAATATAATTCTTGTCCACCTCTGAGTCCAAGTCCAGAGTAAATACTAGAGCTGATTATGGCCGAGCTCTTTAGTGAAAGCTCTGAAACATGACACAAGTAAGAGACAGTGAACTGACCTGAGAGTCTCCAGTCGACAGTCTGGACTCTGCAGAAAACCACACAGATCAGACACTCCTGAATCACACAGGTGTGGGTTATGGCTCAGATCCAGTAGTGTGAGATGTGAGGGGTTGGACTTCAGAGCTGAGGCCAGAGAAGAACAGCTCATCTCTGACAAACCACAGTTCCTCAATCTGAATAAAGAACACATGATGTGGTTATACATCTTATATGACACTTTTTCTCCATTGTTAACACACTATTTGTCATTCACTGCACCAAGTCCCCACAGCTTCAAGTCATTTCAACAAAACATGACTTTAGTTCAAACCTTGAACACATGTGAATAAAGAATCCATGATGTGGTTCACGTCCATAGAAATAGGCCTGTCACCATAATTACTATATCCACTTATCGATCAATATATGAAAGCTGGAACTAGATTTTTGAACTACTACGACTTCTTTGTCTCATTACAGATGCAAACTAAGTACTAAAGTGTTTCTGCTGTTTATTTGTTGCAGCTCATGTTTTGAACAATATTGTAGATTTAGAACAGTTTTTGTGGTTTAAATCTGCTCTTGGGTTTTTGTGTCAGAGAC
>JAVJIX010000413.1:197500-212561 GCA_036785185.1 Paratrypauchen microcephalus | reverse complement strand
CTATTTTCTTTCATTTTTCTCTTTTTGCTGTTTCATTTTTTTTGTTTACGGCGCGCGTGGAGAGTGGCTCCAGCGTGACGTCAGCGCGGCCACGCCCCCCCGGCCACGCCCCCCGCTCATTGAAGGGGGAGGGGAGCGCATGCGCAGTGGCCTCGCTCTTTTTTCTGCAGCATCACCCCTCCCCCTCCCCCCTCCGTGCGCGCCCCCTCCCCATGTGCGCGCCCCCGCCTCTCCGTGTGCGCGCTGCTGCTGCTGGGGCCACACTGCACCGTCCGCTCCGAGGCCCGGGACCACGGCACACCGGCACACCGGACCGACACCGCACCGACACCGCACCGGAGAGCGCGCGCACACCGGAGCAGCGCACGCGGACCCGCCGAAGCCTTTGATCTGAACCAGGACGCCGCACGAGCGCAGGACGCAGAGGAGCGCGTGCTTCCGGAGCGGAGCGAGAGGCCTTTGATTGAAGCGCGACCATGAAGGACCGTACGGCGGAGCTGCGCAGCGTAAGAGCCCTTCTACCGTTCTACCGTTCTGTACCGGGCAGGACCGGGCCTCTACCGGGCCTCTACCCCGGGCCTCTACCGGGCGGGGACCGGGCTCATTCCGGCCTGAGTACCGGGGGGCAAGGAGGAGAGCAGGAGAGGGATGGGGCCGCGCGGCAGTGCGAGGTGCGCGGGAGGTGCACTGGAGGTGCACGGGAGGTGCACGGGAGGTGCACGGGAGGTGCACGGGAGGTGCACGGGAGGTGCGCGGGGCTGGTCGGTGCTCCGGGGGTCCGCGGAGCCCGGGCCCGGGGCTGAGGCTCGGGCCTCCCGCTGCTCTCGCTCCGCGGATGGAGCGTCAAGAGGCGCTGTCCGCGGTGCTGAAGCTCAGCCTCCTCCCTCCATCCTCCACCACTCATCCCTCCATCCTCCACCTCTCATCCCTCCATCCTCCACCTCTCATCCCTCCATCCTCCACCTCTCATCCCTCCATCCTCCCTCCATCCTCCCTCCACCTCTCTCCTCTTTCCGCGCGCGGTGTCGCGCTCATGTCGCGGTGACACTCACTGAATACTGAAGCGGAGGGACGCGGGATGCGCGGAACCGCAATGGCGGGCCCCGGTCCCGTTAGGCCCGGGGGTGCGGCGGGGTGTGGGGGGTGTGGGCAGATGGGGGGTGGGGGTGGAGGTCAGTGTGGTTTCCGCTCTGAGGCTCGCGCTGCAGAGGCCTCGCGGTGAATGCGGTGGATTTTTCGTTGCGGCCTGCCGCGCGCCTCCTGCCGCAGGTGGAGACGCGGCGGACGCGGCGGACGCGGTGCCGCTTCCGCGGTGTTTGGGGGGAGGGGGAAGCCTCACCCACTGTCCGCACCGCGCCGCACCGCGCCGTGCCGCTGCGGTCACCGCTGACGCGGCTCTGCACCAGCGCCACGCGCCGCCTCCTCGCGGGTTCAGCCGGGTTCAACCCGAATCACGCACCGCGTCACGTGACCGCGCACCGGCGTGACACCCTGCGTGGTCCGCGCGTGCACAAGGGGCTCTGATTTACAGGACTGAACCCGGACTAAACCAGGACTGAAACAGGATTAAACCAGGACTAAACCAGCTCTAAACCAGGAATAAACCAGGACTAAACCCAGACTAAACCTGGACTAAACCAGGACTAAACCAAGTCTAAACCCGGACTAATCAAGGTCTAAACCAGGTCTAAACTAGGACTAAACCAGGTCTAAACCCGGACTAAACCCGGACTAAACCAGGTCTAAAGCTGGACTAAACTAGGACTAAACCAGGACTAAACCAAGACTAAACCTGGACTAAACCAGGTCTAAAGCCGGACTAAACCCGGTCTAAAACTGGACTAAACCCGGACTAAAGCAGGTCTAAACCAGAACTAAAACTGGACTAAACCAGGTCTAAAACTGGACTAAACCAGGTCTAAACCTGGACTAAACCAGGACTAAACCAGGTCTAAACCCGGACTAATCAAGGTCTAAACCAGGTCTAAACTAGGACTAAACCAGGTCTAAACCCGGAATAAACCTGGACTAAACCAGGTCTAAACCAGGACTAAGCCTGGACTAAACCAGGTCTAAACCAGGACTAAAACTGGACTAAACCAGGACTAAACCAGGTCTAAACCAGGTCTAAACCAGGTCTAAACCCAGACTAAAAGAGGACTAAACCTGGACTAATCAAGGTCTAAACCAGGTCTAAACCTGGACTGAACCAGGTCTAAACCAGGACTAAACCAGGTCTAAACCAGGACTAAAGCCGGACTAAACCCGGACTAAACCAGGACTAAGCCTGGACTAAACCCGGATTAAACTCGAACTAAACCAGGACTAAACCAGGACTAAACCAGGACTAAACCAGGTTTTGGTCCCTCTCACTGGAGTTTAGCTCATACTCATACAAATTACTCAGAGCTACTACTTTAGAGCGTGTACTTCAGTACTTTAGAGCGTGTACTTCAGTACTTTAGAGCGTGTACTTCAGTACTTTAGAGCGTGTACTTCAGTACTTTAGAGCATGTACTTCAGTACTTTAGAGCGTGTACTTCAGTACTTTAGAGCTTGGCTTCAGTACTTTAGAGCGTGTACTTCAGTACTTTAGAGCATGTACTTCAGTACTTTAGAGCGTGTACTTCAGTACTTTAGAGCTTGGCTTCAGTACTTTAGAGCGTGTACTTCAGTACTTTAGAGCTTGGCTTCAGTACTTTAGAGCGTGTACTTCAGTACTTTAGAGCATGTACTTCAGTACTTTAGAGCGTGTACTTCAGTACTTTAGAGCTTGGCTTCAGTACTTTAGAGTGTGTACTTCAGTACTTTAGAGCTTGGCTTCAGTACTTTAGAGCGTGTACTTCAGTACTTTAGAGCGTGTACTTCAGTACTTTAGAGCGTGTACTTCAGTACTTTAGAGCGTGTACTTCAGTACTTTAGAGCTTGGCTTCAGTACTTTAGAGCGTGTACTTCAGTACTTTAGAGCGTGTACTTCAGTACTTTAGAGTGTGTACTTCAGTACTTTAGAGCTTGGCTTCAGTACTTTAGAGCATGTACTTCAGTACTTTAGAGCGTGTACTTCAGTACTTTAGAGTGTGTACTTCAGTACTTTAGAGCTTGGCTTCAGTACTTTAGAGCGTGTACTTCAGTACTTTAGAGCGTGTACTTCAGTACTTTAGAGAGTGTACTTCAGTACTTTAGAGCTTGGCTTCAGTACTTTAGAGTGTGTACTTCAGTACTTTAGAGCGTGTACTTTAGAGCATGTACTTCAGTACTTTAGAGCTTGGCTTCAGTACTTTAGAGTGTGTACTTCAGTACTTTAGAGTGTGTACTTTAAAGCTTGTACTTCAGTACTTTAGAGCTTGGCTTCAGTACTATAGAGTGTGTACTTCAGTACTTTAGATTGTGTACTTTAGAGAGCTTGTACTTCAGTACTTTAGAGCTTGGCTTCAGTACTTTAGAGTGTGTACTTCAGTACTTTAGAGTGTGTACTTCAGTACTTTAGAGTGTGTACTTTAGAGCGTGTACTTCAGTACTTTAGAGCATGTACTTCAGTACTTTAGAGCGTGTACTTCAGTACTTTAAAGCTTGTACTTCAGTACTTTAGAGTGTGTACTTCAGTACTTTAGAGTGTGTACTTCAGTACTTTAGAGTGTGTACTTTAGAGCGTGTACTTCAGTACTTTAGAGCATGTACTTCAGTACTTTAGAGCGTGTACTTCAGTACTTTAAAGCTTGTACTTCAGTACTTTAGAGCTTGGCTTCAGTACTATAGAGTGTGTACTTCAGTTCTTTAGATTGTGTACTTTAGAGCTTGTACTTCAGTACTTTAGAGCTTGGCTTCAGTACTTTAGAGTGTGTACTTCAGTACTTTAGAGTGTGTACTTCAGTACTTTAGAGTGTGTACTTTAGAGCGTGTACTTCAGTACTTTAGAGCATGTACTTCAGTACTTTAGAGCGTGTACTTCAGTACTTTAAAGCTTGTACTTCAGTACTTTAGAGCTTGGCTTCAGTACTATAGAGTGTGTACTTCAGTTCTTTAGATTGTGTACTTTAGAGCTTGTACTTCAGTACTTTAGAGCTTGGCTTCAGTACTTTAGAGTGTGTACTTCAGTACTTTAGAGTGTGTACTTCAGTACTTTAGAGTGTGTACTTCAGTACTTTAGAGTGTGTACTTTAGAGCGTGTACTTCAGTACTTTAGAGCATGTACTTCAGTACTTTAGAGCGTGTACTTCAGTACTTTAGAGCGTGTACTTCAGTACTTTAGAGCATGTACTTCAGTACTTTAGAGCTTGGCTTCAGTACTTTAGAGCGTGTACTTCAGTACTTTAGAGCGTGTACTTTAGAGCATGTACTTCAGTACTTTAGAGCTTGGCTTCAGTACTTTAGAGCTTGGCTTCAGTACTTTAGAGTGTGTACTTCAGTACTTTAGAGTGTGTACTTCAGTACTTTAGAGCATGTACTTCAGTACTTTAGAGCATGTACTTCAGTACTTTAGAGCTTGGCTTCAGTACTTTAGAGTGTGTACTTCAGTACTTTAGAGTGTGTACTTTAGAGCTTGTACTTCAGTACTTTAGAGCTTTGCTTCAGTACTTTAGAGTGTGTACTTCAGTACTTTAGAGTGTGTACTTCAGTACTTTAGAGCATGTACTTCAGTAATTTAGAGTGTGTACTTCAGTACTTTAGAATGTGTACTTTAGAGCTTGTACTTGAGTACTTTAGAGCTTGGCTTCAGTACTTAAGAGTGTGTACTTCAGTACTTTAGAGTGTGTACTTTAGAGCTTGTACTTCAGTACTTTAGAGCTTGTCTTCAGTACTTTAGAGCGTGTACTTCAGTACTTTAGAGCATGTACTTTAGAGCTTGTACTTCAGTACTTTAGAGCTTGTCTTCAGTACTTTAGAGCGTGTACTTCAGTACTTTAGAGTGTGTACTTCAGTACTTTAGAGTGTGTACTTTAGAGTGTGTACTTCAGTCCTTTAGAGCGTGTACTTCAGTCCTTTAGAGCGTGTACTTCAGTACTTTAGAGTGTGTACTTCAGTACTTTAGAGCTTGGCTTCAGTACTTTAGAGTGTATACTTCAGTACTTTAGAGCGTGTACTTCAGTACTTTAGAGCGTGTACTTTAGAGCGTGTACTTTAGAGCTCGTACTTCAGTCCTTTAGTGTGTACTTCAGTCCTTTAGAGCGTGTACTTCAGTCCTTTAGAGTGTGTACTTCAGTACTTGAGAGTGTGTACTTCAGTCCTTTAGAGTGTGTACTTTAGAACTTTAGAGCGTGTACTTCAGTCCTTTAGAGTGTGTACTTTAGATTGTGTACTTTAGAATTTTAGAGTGTGTACTTCAGTCCTTTAGAGCGTGTACTTCAGTCCTTTAGAGTGTGTACTTTAGAACTTTAGAGCGTGTACTTCAGTCCTTTAGAGCGTGTACCTCAGTCCTTTAGAGCGTGTACTTCAGTACTTTAGAGTGTGTACTTTAGAACTTTAGAGCGTGTACTTCAGTACTTTAGAGCATGTACTTCAGTCCTTTAGAGTGTGTACTTCAGTCCTTTAGAGCATGTACCTCAGTCCTTTAGAGCGTGTACTTCAGTCCTTTAGAGCGTGTACTTCAGTCCTTTAGAGCGTGTACCTCAGTCCTTTAGAGCGTGTACTTCAGTACTTTAGAGCGTGTACTTCAGTCCTTTAGAGTGTGTACTTCAGTCCTTTAGAGCGTGTACTTCAGTCCTTTAGAGCGTGTACTTCAGTCCTTTAGAGCGTGTACCTCAGTCCTTTAGAGCGTGTACTTCAGTACTTTAGAGCGTGTACTTCAGTCCTTTAGAGTGTGTACTTTAGAACTTTAGAGTGTGTACTTCAGTCCTTTAGAGTGTGTACTTCAGTCCTTTAGAGTGTGTACTTCAGTCCTTTAGAGCGTGTACTTCAGTCCTTTAGAGCGTGTACCTCAGTCCTTTAGAGCGTGTACTTCAGTACTTTAGAGTGTGTACTTCAGTCCTTTAGAGCATGTACCTCAGTCCTTTAGAGCGGAGTGTGTACTTCAGTCCTTTAGAGCGTGTACTTCAGTCCTTTAGAGCGTGTACCTCAGTCCTTTAGAGCGTGTACTTCAGTACTTTAGAGCGTGTACTTCAGTCCTTTAGAGTGTGTACTTTAGAACTTTAGAGTGTGTACTTCAGTCCTTTAGAGTGTGTACTTCAGTCCTTTAGAGCGTGTACCTCAGTCCTTTAGAGCGTGTACTTCAGTACTTTAGAGTGTGTACTTCAGTCCTTTAGAGTGTGTACTTCAGTCCTTTAGAGCGTGTACTTCAGTACTTTAGAGCGTGTACTTCAGTCCTTTAGAGTGTGTACTTTAGAACTTTAGAGTGTGTACTTCAGTCCTTTAGAGTGTGTACTTTAGATTGTGTACTTTAGAATTTTAGAGTGTGTACTTCAGTCCTTTAGAGCGTGTACTTCAGTCCTTTAGAGTGTGTACTTCAGTCCTTTAGAGCGTGTACTTCAGTCCTTTAGAGCGTGTACCTCAGTCCTTTAGAGCGTGTACTTCAGTCCTTTAGAGCGTGTACTTCAGTACTTTAGAGTGTGTACTTTAGAACTTTAGAGTGTGTACTTCAGTCCTTTAGAGTGTGTACTTCAGTCCTTTAGAGCGTGTACTTCAGTCCTTTAGAGCGTGTACTTCAGTCCTTTAGAGCATGTACTTCAGTACTTTAGAGTGTGTACTTTAGAACTTTAGAGCGTGTACTTCAGTCCTTTAGAGTGTGTACTTTAGAACTTTAGAGTGTGTACTTCAGTCCTTTAGAGTGTGTACCTCAGTCCTTTAGAGCGTGTACTTCAGTCCTTTAGAGCGTGTACTTCAGTCCTTTAGAGCGTGTAGTTCAGTACTTTAGAGCGTGTACTTCAGTACTTTAGAGCGTGTACTTCAGTCCTTTAGAGTGTGTACTTCAGTCCTTTAGAGTGTGTACTTTAGAACTTTAGAGTGTGTACTTCAGTCCTTTAGAGTGTGTACTTTAGAACTTTAGAGTGTGTACTTCAGTCCTTTAGAGTGTGTACCTCAGTCCTTTAGAGCGTGTACCTCAGTCCTTTAGAGCGTGTACTTCAGTCCTTTAGAGCGTGTACTTCAGTCCTTTAGAGCGTGTACTTCAGTCCTTTAGAGTGTGTACTTCAGTCCTTTAGAGTGTGTACTTCAGTCCTTTAGAGCGTGTACTTCAGTCCTTTAGAGCGTGTACCTCAGTCCTTTAGAGCGTGTACTTCAGTACTTTAGAGTGTGTACTTCAGTCCTTTAGAGCATGTACCTCAGTCCTTTAGAGCGGAGTGTGTACTTCAGTCCTTTAGAGCGTGTACTTCAGTCCTTTAGAGCGTGTACCTCAGTCCTTTAGAGCGTGTACTTCAGTACTTTAGAGCGTGTACTTCAGTCCTTTAGAGTTTGTACTTTAGAACTTTAGAGTGTGTACTTCAGTCCTTTAGAGTGTGTACTTCAGTCCTTTAGAGCGTGTACCTCAGTCCTTTAGAGCGTGTACTTCAGTACTTTAGAGTGTGTACTTCAGTCCTTTAGAGTGTGTACTTCAGTCCTTTAGAGCGTGTACTTCAGTACTTTAGAGCGTGTACTTCAGTCCTTTAGAGTGTGTACTTTAGAACTTTAGAGTGTGTACTTCAGTCCTTTAGAGTGTGTACTTTAGATTGTGTACTTTAGAATTTTAGAGTGTGTACTTCAGTCCTTTAGAGCGTGTACTTCAGTCCTTTAGAGTGTGTACTTCAGTCCTTTAGAGCGTGTACTTCAGTCCTTTAGAGCGTGTACCTCAGTCCTTTAGAGCGTGTACTTCAGTCCTTTAGAGCGTGTACTTCAGTACTTTAGAGTGTGTACTTTAGAACTTTAGAGTGTGTACTTCAGTCCTTTAGAGTGTGTACTTCAGTCCTTTAGAGCGTGTACTTCAGTCCTTTAGAGCGTGTACTTCAGTCCTTTAGAGCATGTACTTCAGTACTTTAGAGTGTGTACTTTAGAACTTTAGAGCGTGTACTTCAGTCCTTTAGAGTGTGTACTTTAGAACTTTAGAGTGTGTACTTCAGTCCTTTAGAGTGTGTACCTCAGTCCTTTAGAGCGTGTACTTCAGTCCTTTAGAGCGTGTACTTCAGTCCTTTAGAGCGTGTAGTTCAGTACTTTAGAGCGTGTACTTCAGTACTTTAGAGCGTGTACTTCAGTCCTTTAGAGTGTGTACTTCAGTCCTTTAGAGTGTGTACTTTAGAACTTTAGAGTGTGTACTTCAGTCCTTTAGAGTGTGTACTTTAGAACTTTAGAGTGTGTACTTCAGTCCTTTAGAGTGTGTACCTCAGTCCTTTAGAGCGTGTACCTCAGTCCTTTAGAGCGTGTACTTCAGTCCTTTAGAGCGTGTACTTCAGTCCTTTAGAGCGTGTACCTCAGTCCTTTAGAGCGTGTACTTCAGTACTTTAGAGCGTGTACTTCAGTACTTTAGAGCGTGTACTTCAGTCCTTTAGAGTGTGTACTTCAGTCCTTTAGAGCGTGTACTTCAGTCCTTTAGAGCGTGTACTTCAGTCCTTTAGAGCGTGTACTTCAGAACTTTAGAGCGTGTACTTCAGTACTTTAGAGCGTGTACTTCCGTACTTTAGAGTGTGTACTTCAGTCCTTTAGAGCGTGTACTTCAGTCCTTTAGAGCGTGTACTTCAGTCCTTTAGAGCGTGTACTTCAGTCCTTTAGAGCGTGTACTTCAGTCCTTTAGAGCGTGTACTTCAGTCCTTTAGAGCGTGTACTTCAGTACTTTAGAGCGTGTACTTCAGTCCTTTAGAGCGTGTACTTCAGTCCTTTAGAGTGTGTACTTCAGTCCTTTAGAGCGTGTACTTCAGTCCTTTAGAGTGTGTACTTCAGTCCTTTAGAGTGTGTACTTCAGTCCTTTAGAGCGTGTACTTCAGTCCTTTAGAGCGTGTACTTCAGTCCTTTAGAGTGTGTACTTCAGTCCTTTAGAGTGTGTACTTCAGTCCTTTAGAGCGTGTACTTCAGTCCTTTAGAGTGTGTACTTCAGTACTTTAGAGTGTGTACTTCAGTCCTTTAGAGTGTGTACTTGGGTCAAAGGGAGCGGGGTCACAGGGTTTAGACCTGGTTCAGTCCCAGGGGTCTTTTTGTGTTCAGGCTCTGTTATTTACAGCTGACTCCCTCATGTCCTCTCGTCCCTCTCACCAGGAGGTTGTGGGTTTGATTCTCCAGGAGGTTGTGGGTTTGATTCACCAGGAGGTTGTGGGTTTGATTTTCCAGGAGGTTGTGGGTTTGATTCTCCAGGAGGTTGTGGGTTTGATTTTCCAGGAGGTTTTCCAGGAGGTTGTGGGTTTGATTCACCAGGAGGTTGTGGGTTTCATTTTCCAGGAGGTTGTGGGTTTGATTCTCCAGGAGGTTGTGGGTTTGATTCACCAGGAGGTTGTGGGTTTGATTCTCCAGGAGGTTGTGGGTTTGATTCTCCAGGAGGTTGTGGGTTTGATTCTCCAGGAGGTTGTGGGTTTGATTCTCCAGGAGGTTGTGGGTTTGATTCTCCAGGAGGTTGTGGGTTTGATTCTCCAGGAGGTTGTGGGTTTGATTCTCCAGGAGGTTGTGGGTTTGATTCTCCAGGAGGTTGTGGGTTTGATTTTCCAGGAGGTTGTGGGTTTGATTTTCCAGGAGGTTGTGGGTTTGATTCTCCAGGAGGTTGTGGGTTTGATTTTCCAGGAGGTTGTGGGTTTGATTCTCCAGGAGGTTGTGGGTTTGATTCTCCAGGAGGTTGTGGGTTTGATTCTCCAGGAGGTTGTGGGTTTGATTCTCCAGAAGGTTGTGGGTTTGATTCTGAGTGCGTTGCTGATCTATAGTAAATGTTTGTCGCTGTCCGTGGTGCTGAAATGGACGGGTCTTCTGTCCTGAGCTTTGTCCTTGACTCTGTCTCACGTGCACACTCACGTGCACGCTCACAGGCTCACGTGCACGCTCCTGCTGTGTGCAGGTTGTACATGTACGTGCGCTCAGACTGAGGAACTGTTGGAATTTGAGATTCTTTGTGAAATTTGTAAAAGTTAAATCCACAACTGTTTTTTCCTGATCAGTGACATCTGGGAGGGCATCTGACACACCACAACATCTGGGAGTTGTGTCTCTTATTTCAGTATTTCAGTTGAATCTGGATCTGGTCTCTGGTCTCTGGTCTGGTCTCTGGTCTCTGGTCTCTGGTCTGGTCTCTGGTCTGGTCTCTGGTCTCTGGTCTGGTCTCTGGTCTCTGGTCTGGTCTCTGGTCTCTGGTCTGGTCTCTGGTCTCTGGTCTCTGGTCTCTGGTCTGGTCTCTGGTCTCTGGTCTCTGGTCTCTGGTCTCTGGTCTGGTCTCTGGACTCTGGTCTGGTCTCTGGTCTCTGGTCTCTGGACTCTGGTCTGGTCTCTGGTCTGGTCTCTGGTCTCCGGTCTGGTCTCTGGTCTCCGGTCTGGTCTCTGGTCTCTGGTCTGGTCTCTGGTCTGGTCTCTGGTCTGGTCTCTGGTCTCTGGTCTGGTCTCTGGTCTCTGGTCTCTGGTCTCTGGTCTCTGGTCTGGTTTCTGGTCTCTGGTCTCTGGTCTCTGGTCTGGTCTGGTCTCTGGTCTGGTCTCTGGTCTGGTCTCTGGTCTCTGGTCTGGTCTCTGGTCTCTGGTCTCTGGTCTCTGGTCTGGTCTCTGGTCTCTGGTCTGGTCTCTGGTCTCTGGTCTGGTCTCTGGTCTCTGGTCTCTGGTCTGGTCTCTGGTCTCTGGTCTGGTCTCTGGTCTCTGGTCTCTGGTCTCTGGTCTGGTCTCTGGTCTCTGGTCTGGTCTCTGGACTCTGGTCTGGTCTCTGGTCTCTGGTCTGGTCTCTGGTCTCTGGTCTCTGGTCTCTGGTCTGGTCTCTGGTCTCTGGTCTGGTCTCTGGTCTCTGGTCTGGTCTCTGGACTCTGGTCTGGTCTCTGGTCTCTGGTCTGGTCTCTGGTCTCTGGTCTGGTCTCTGGTCTCTGGTCTCTGGTCTCTGGTCTCTGGTCTCTGGTCTCTGGTCTGGTCTCTGGTCTCTGGTCTGGTCTCTGGTCTCTGGTCTCTGGTCTCTGGTCTGGTCTCTGGACTCTGGTCTGGTCTCTGGTCTCTGGTCTCTGGTCTCTGGTCTCTGGTCTCTGGTCTCTGGTCTCAGGTCTGGTCTCTGGTCTCTGGTCTGGTCTCTGGTCTCTGGTCTCTGGTCTCTGGACTCTGGTCTGGTCTCTGGTCTGGTCTCTGGTCTGGTCTCTGGTCTCTGGTCTCTGGTCTGGTCTCTGGTCTCTGGTCTCTGGTCTGGTCTCTGGTCTCTGGTCTGGTCTCTGGTCTCTGGTCTCTGGTCTCTGGTCTCTGGTCTCTGGTCTCTGGTCTGGTCTCTGGACTCTGGTCTGGTCTCTGGTCTCTGGTCTCTGGTCTCTGGTCTCTGGTCTCTGGTCTCTGGTCTCTGGTCTCTGGTCTCTGGTCTGGTCTCTGGTCTCTGGTCTGGTCTCTGGTCTCTGGTCTCTGGACTCTGGTCTGGTCTCTGGTCTCTGGTCTGGTCTCTGGACTCTGGTCTGGTCTCTGGTCTCTGGTCTCTGGTCTCTGGTCTCTGGTCTCTGGTCTGGTCTCTGGTCTCTGGTCTCTGGTCTCTGGTCTGGTCTCTGGTCTGGTCTGGTCTCTGGTCTGGTCTCTGGTCTCTGGTCTCTGGTCTGGTCTCTGGTCTCTGGTCTCTGGTCTCTGGTCAGATTTCAGAATAAAAGCCTGATGTGTTTTTATTGTGAAAAGATCCTCCTCTTCACTCACTTATGTAACGCACATTAGTCACAGAAATAAGACTCAAAACGAGACCAAGTCTGAACCAGGACTAAACCAGGACTGAACCAGGACTAAACCAGGACTGAACCAGGACTAAACCAGGACTAAACCAGGACTGAACCAGGACTAAACCAGGTCTGAACCAGGACTAAACCAGGACTAAACCAGGACTAAACCAGGACTAAACCAGGTCTGAACCAGGACTAAACCAGGACTAAACCAGGACTAAACCAGGACTAAACCAGGTCTGAACCAGGACTGAACCAGGACTAAACCAGGACTGAACCAGGACTGAACCAGGACTAAACCAGGACTAAACCAGGACTGAACCAGGTCTGAACCAGGACTAAACCAGGACTAAACCAGGACTAAACCAGGTCTGAACCAGGACTAAACCAGGACTAAACCAGGACTAAACCAGGACTAAACCAGGACTAAACCAGGACTAAACCAGGACTAAACCAGGACTAAACCAGGTCTAAACCAGGACTAAACCAGGACTAAACCAGGTCTAAACCAGGTCTAAACCAGGACTAAACCAGGACTGAACCTCTTTTGTTTCTCTTCTAAAGTCACAGATTGTTTCGGTCTCAGAACAGAAACGTCAGTGTGTGAAGTGGGAGGAGCCTAAAGGTGGTGTGGGTGTGGTTTTGGAGGTGGGAGGAGCCTAAAGGTGGTGTGGGTGTGGTTTTGGAGGTGGGAGGAGCCTAAAGGTGGTGTGGGTGTGGTTTTGGAGGTGGGAGGAGCCTAAAGGTGGTGTGGGTGTGGTTTTGGAGGTGGGAGGAGCCTAAAGGTGGTGTGGGTGTGGTTTTGGAGGTGGGAGGAGCCTAAAGGTGGTGTGGGTGTGGTTTTGGAGGTGGGAGGAGCCTAAAGGTGGTGTGGGTGTGGTTTTGGAGGTGGGAGGAGCCTAAAGGTGGTGTGGGTGTGGTTTTGGAGGTGGGAGGAGCCTAAAGGTGGTGTGGGTGTGGTTTTGGAGGTGGGAGGAGCCTAAAGGTGGTGTGGGTGTGGTTTTGGAGGTGGGAGGAGCCTAAAGGTGGTGTGGGTGTGGTTTTGGGGGCGACGTCAAACTGACCCCAGAGGAACTTTTGCTTGTTTTTCCCGCCGAATCGTGGCCATGCGGTGATCGGTTTATTCTGATTTTCAGTACAGTACTCCCTGGTTTATCGCGGGGTTTGGTTCTAGAAATAACCCGCAATACGTGAAATCCACGAAGTAGGACAACTTTATTTTACAATGATTCTCCATGTTTTAAGGCTGTAAACGCCTCACCACACACATTATACGCTTTTCTCAGACTGGAATGAACATTTTCTCACATTTGTCTCTAGTTTAAACACTCAAACTTTCATAGATTTTCAACAAAATGTATTAATAGTGACGCGTGGGGGGGGGGGGCACGGCCCCGGAAGCCCCGCCGGACGCGCAAGGAGCACTGCCACGTCCCGGGACGAGATGCGCACCAACCCCTTGGAGAAGTGCGACACGTGCACCCCTCATCGTGGACAAATCCGTGACAGAGCAGCACGACCGGCGCGAGGCCGCGGGTACACCGGGGCTGCGAGCACGAGATCGAACCGCGGCGCCCGGACTGGTCCTCTCAGCCCGAGCCACAAACTGAACACGCACAAACGCAAGAGCCGCACGAAACCAGCAAAGAGCCGCACGAAACCAGCAAAGAGCCGCACGGAACCAGCAAAGAGCCGCACGTGGTGGTTTAATCCTGGTCTAGACCTGGTTTAGTTCTAGTCTAGTCCCGGTCTAGTCCTGGTCTGGTCCTGGTCCCCCCGCGCCTCCGTCTATCAATCGGCAAAGGTCTACAGTCTCTTAGCCAATCAGGATGCAGAACACAGTGTTACACTACAAAAAAATTGAAAAAAAATTGGAAAAAAAATCCGTGAAACAGTGAAACAGCGAACGGCGATAGAGCGAGGGACCACTGGACTGATAAAAGTCCCAAAGTTCATCTGAAGAAGAGGACGGACGGAAAGATGTTTGTCCAAACTGTTCTCCTCAGATGTTTCTCCATGTTCTGTCGTTTCTTCTCTGATCCTCTGAAGTTGGATTTGGACTGATTCCTCCTCCCGTTTTAGCTCCACTGTGACACACCCACTTCCTTCTCCCCTTGACCCCTCTGACCCCCTCCTGACCCCCTCCTGACCCCCTCCTGACCCCTGTGTGACCCCTATGTGACCCCTGTGTGACCCCTCTGACCTCTGCCCGGTCTGTGTTTCAGGCGAAGGACAGCGATGATGATGAGGAGGTGGTGCAGGTGGACAGGGACCACTTCATGGACGAGTTCTTCGAGCAGGTCAGTCACATGACCCCATGACCCCAACATGACCCCAGCATGAGAAATCCTGACACAAACCCCCTGTGGCCCCCGTGGTCCCTGTGGCCCCCGTGGCCCCCGTGGCCCCCGTGGTCCCTGTGGCCCCTGTGGCCCCCGTGGCCCCCGTGGTCCCTGTGGCCCCTGTGGCCCCCGTGGTCCCTGTGGCCCCTGTGGCCCCCGTGGCCCCCGTGGTCCCTGTGGCCCCTGTGGCCCCCGTGGTCCCTGTGGCCCCTGTGGCCCCCGTGGCCCCCGTGGTCCCTGTGGCCCCTGTGGCCCCCGAGGTCCCTGTGGCCCCCGTGGTCCCTGTGGCCCCCGTGGCCCCCGTGGTCCCTGTGGCCCCCGTGGCCCCCGTGGTCCCCGTGGCCCCCGTGGTCCCCGTGGCCCCCGAGGTCCCCGTGGCCCCCGTGGCCCCCGTGGTCCCCGTGGCCCCCGTGGTCCCTGTGGCCCCCGAGGTCCCCGTGGCCCCTGTGGCCCCCGTGGTCCCTGTGGCCCCCGTGGTCCCCGTGGCCCCCGTGGCCCCCGTGGTCCCCGTGGTCCCCGTGGTCCCTGTGGTCCCTGTGGTCCCTGTGGTCCCCGTGGCCCCCGTGGCCTCTGTGGCCCCTGTGGCCCCCGAGGCCCCCGTGGTCCCTGTGGCCCCCGAGGTCCCCGTGGCCCCTGTGGCCCCCGTGGTCCCTGTGGCCCCCGTGGTCCCCGTGGCCCCCGTGGCCCCCGTGGTCCCCGTGGTCCCCGTGGTCCCTGTGGTCCCCGTGGTCCCTGTGGCCCCCGTGGCCCCCGTGGTCCCCGTGGTCCCCGTGGTCCCTGTGGTCCCCGTGGTCCCTGTGGTCCCCGTGGCCCCCGTGGCCCCCGTGGCCTCTGTGGCCCCTGTGGCCCCTGGTCCTCGAGGTCTCCCATTGGAGTCCGAGACCTGAGACCAAAGGATCTGATCCTGACCCTGATCCTACATGTCCCATGATCCTCTGCTCTGATGTCATTTCCTCGTCTCCTGGAGTCGTT
>JAVJIX010000413.1:187500-190000 GCA_036785185.1 Paratrypauchen microcephalus | reverse complement strand
GCTGCTGCTGCTGCTGGTGCTGCTGCTGCTGCAGGTGCTGCTGCTGCTGCTGCTGCTGCTGCTGCTGCAGGTGCTGCTGCTGCTGCAGGTGCTGCTGCTGCAGGTGCTGCTGCTGCTGCCAGGTGCTGCTGCTGCTGCTGCAGGTGCTGCTGCTGCTGCAGGTGCTGCTGCTGCTGCTGCCAGGTGCTGCTGCTGCTGCCAGGTGCTGCTGCTGCTGCAGGTGCTGCTGCTGCTGCTGCAGGTGCTGCTGCTGCTGCAGGTGCTGCTGCTGCTGCTGCCAGGTGCTGCTGCTGCTGCTGCTGCTGCTGCTGCTGCTGCTGCTGCAGGTGCTGCTGCTGCTGCTGCTGCTGCAGGTGCTGCTGCTGCTGCTGCTGCTGCTGCTGCTGCCAGGTGCTGCTGCTGCTGCAGGTGCTGCTGCTGCTGCTGCTGCTGCTGCTGCTGCTGCAGGTGCTGCTGCTGCTGCTGCAGGTGCTGCTGCTGCTGCTGCAGGTGCTGCTGCTGCTGCTGCTGCTGCTGCTGCTGCTGCAGGTGCTGCTGCTGCTGCTGCTGCTGCTGCTGCTGCTGCTGCTGCTGCTGCTGCTGCTGGTGCTGCTGCTGCTGCTGCTGCTGCTGCTGCAGGTGCTGCTGCTGCTGCTGCTGCTGCTGCTGCTGCTGCTGCTGCCAGGTGCTGCTGCTGCAGGTGCTGCTGCTGCTGCTGCTGCTGCTGCTGCAGGTGCTGCTGCTGCTGCAGGTGCTGCTGCTGCTGCTGCCAGGTGCTGCTGCTGCTGCAGGTGCTGCTGCTGCTGCTGCTGCTGCTGCTGCCAGGTGCTGCTGCTGCTGCTGCCAGGTGCTGCTGCTGCTGCTGCTGCTGCTGCTGCTGCTGCTGCTGCAGGTGCTGCTGCTGCTGCTGCTGCTGCTGCTGGTGCTGCTGCTGCTGCTGCAGGTGCTGCTGCTGCTGCTGCTGCTGCTGCTGCAGGTGCTGCTGCTGCTGCTGCCAGGTGCTGCTGCTGCTGCTGCTGCTGCTGCTGCTGCCAGGTGCTGCTGCTGCTGCTGCTGCTGCTGCTGCTGCAGGTGCTGCTGCTGCCAGGTGCTGCTGCTGCTGCTGCTGCTGCTGCTGCTGCTGCTGCTGCTGCTGCTGCTGCAGGTGCTGCTGCTGCAGGTGCTGCTGCTGCTGCCAGGTGCTGCTGCTGCTGCTGCTGCTGCTGCTGCTGCTGCTGCTGCTGCTGCTGCTGCTGCTGCAGGTGCTGCTGCTGCTGCTGCTGCTGCTGCTGCAGGTGCTGCTGCTGCTGCTGCAGGTGCTGCTGCTGCAGGTGCTGCTGCTGCTGCTGCTGCTGCTGCTGCTGCTGCTGCTGCTGCTGCTGCTGCTGCTGCTGCTGCTGCTGCTGCTGCAGGTGCTGCTGCTGCTGCTGCTGCTGCTGCTGCTGCTGCTGCTGGTGCTGCTGCTGCTGCTGCTGCTGCTGCTGGGTGCTGCTGCTGCTGCTGCTGCTGCTGCTGCTGCTGCTGCTGCTGGGTGCTGCTGCTGCTGCTGCTGCTGCTGCTGCTGCTGCTGCTGCTGCTGCTGCTGCTGCTGCTGCTGCAGGTGCTGCTGCTGCTGCTGCAGGTGCTGCTGCTGCTGCTGCAGGTGCTGCTGCTGCTGCTGGTGCTGCTGCTGCTGCTGCTGCTGCTGCTGCTGCTGCTGCTGCTGCTGCTGCTGCAGGTGCTGCTGCTGCTGCTGCAGGTGCTGCTGCTGCTGCTGCTGCTGCTGCAGGTGCTGCTGCTGCTGCTGCAGGTGCTGCTGCTGCTGCTGCTGCTGCTGCTGCTGCTGCTGCTGCTGCCAGGTGCTGCTGCAGGTGCTGCTGCTGCTGCTGCTGCTGCTGCTGCTGCTGCTGCTGCTGCTGCTGCAGGTGCTGCTGCTGCTGCTGGTGCTGCTGCTGCTGCTGCTGCCAGGTGCTGCTGCTGCTGCTGCTGCAGGTGCTGCTGCTGCTGCTGCAGGTGCTGCTGCTGCTGCTGCTGCTGCTGCTGCTGCAGGTGCTGCTGCTGCTGCTGCTGCTGCTGCTGCTGCAGGTGCTGCTGCTGCTGCTGCCAGTGCTGCTGCTGCTGCTGCTGCTGCTGCTGCTGCCAGGTGCTGCTGCTGCTGCTGCTGCTGCTGCCAGGTGCTGCTGCTGCTGCTGCCAGGTGCTGCTGCTGCTGCTGCAGGTGCTGCTGCTGCTGCTGCTGCTGCTGCTGCTGCTGCTGCAGGTGCTGCTGCTGCTGCTGCTGCTGCTGCTGCTGCTGCTGCTGCAGGTGCTGCTGCTGCTGCTGCTGCTGCTGCTGCTGCTGCTGCTGCTGCTGCTGCTGCTGCTGCTGCTGCTGCAGGTGCTGCTGCTGCTGCTGCTGCTGCTGCTGCTGCTGCCAGGTGCTGCTGCTGCTGCTGCCAGGTGCTGCTGCTGCTGCTGCTGCTGCTGCTGCAGCTGCTGCTGCTGCTGGTGCTGCTGCTGCTGGTGCTGCTGCTGCTGCTGCTGCTGCTGCTGCTGGTGCTGCTGCTGCTGGTGCTGCTGCTGCT
>JAVJIX010000413.1:177500-180000 GCA_036785185.1 Paratrypauchen microcephalus | reverse complement strand
ATGCAGGCAAAAAAAGGCATAAAGATAGGTGATAATAATAATTAAAAAAATAAGTAATAAATCGAATAATAATAATAGTAGTGATAATAATAAAAAACAGTGACAGGGAGAGTATTGAAAAAATTGGAAAAATGATATTGCACGATAGGAGTATTGAAAAAACAACAATATTGCACATTGGGAAAACGATATTGCACGGTAGGACTCTACAGTAGAATTATACAGTCTGATGGTGGTGGGGATGAAGGATCTGCGGTAGCGCTCCTTCTTGCACTGGGGGTGCCTCAGTCGGCTGCTAAAGGAGCTGCTCAGCTCCTCTACAGTCCGGTGCAGAGGATGACAGGTGTCGTCCATGATGGACGTGAATTTGGCCAGTACCCTCCTCTCAGCCACCTCCTCTACAGAGTCCAGAGGACAGCCCAGGACAGAGCTGGCCCTCTTGACCAGCTTGTTGAGTCTTTTTCTGTCCCGTTCTGTGCTGCTCGGGGCCCAGCAGACGACAGCGTAGAGGAGAGCAGAGGCCACCACAGAGTCATAAAAAGTCTTGAGCAGAGGCCTGCACACTCCAAAGGAACTCAGTCTCCTCAGGAGGTGGAGGCGACTTTGGCCCTTCTTGTACAGGGCGTCGGTGTTGTGGGACCAGTCCAGTTTATAATTGAGGTGAACACCCAGGTACTTGAAACTGTCCACAGTCTCTATGTCCTGCCCCTGGATGTTCACCGGTGAGTGAGGTAGTGGTCTCCTCCTGAAGTCCATCACCAGCTCCTTTGTCTTACTGGTGTTAAGGCACAGGTGGTTGCGCCCACACCAGTCCACAAAGTCACTGATGACCGAGCGGTACTCCAGCTCGTTCCCCTCTGACACACAGCCCACAATGGCCGAGTCGTCAGAACTTCTGGAGATGGCAGCTGTCCATGTTATATGTGAAGTCCGAGGTGTATATGGTGAAGAGGAAGGGTGAGAGGACAGTTCCCTGGGGAGCCCCAGTGCTGCAGACTACCACCTCTGACTCACAGCCGCGCAGCCGCACATACTGTGGACGGTCAGTGAGGTAGTCGATGGTCCAGGCAGCGAGATGTCCATCCACTCCCGCGTCCTCCAGCTTCCCCCGCAGCAGCGCCAGCCTGATGGTGTTGAAGGCGCTGGAGAAGCCTGTATTGGTAGTATTAGTAGTAGTATTGGTGGTAGTATTGGTAGTATTGGTGGTAGTATTGGTAGTATTGGTAGTAGTATTGGTAGTAGTATTGGTGGTAGTATTGGTGGGAGTATTGGTGGTAGTATTGGTAGTATTGGTGGTAGTATTGATCGTATTATTGGTCGTAGTATTGGTAGGAGTATTGGTGGTTATGATGAGAAACACGGCAAGGCCAGTTGCATCACCTGGATTACCGGGGCCCCACCCTAGAGCCAGGCCTGGGCTGGGTGCTCGCCAGTGACCATCTGGTGGCCGGGCCTTTCCCCACGGGGCCCGGCCAGGCACAGCCTGAAGGAGCGACGTGGGGCCGTCCTCCCGTGGACTCACCACCCGCAGGAGGATCCATAGGGGCCGGTGCAGAGAGATCTGGGCGGCAGCCGAAGGGAGGGACCTCGACAACTGGATCTCTGGACATGGAGACTAGCTTTGGGGACATGGAATGTCACCTCGCTGGGGGGGAAGGAGCCTGAGCTCGTGTGGGAGGTTGAGCGTTACCGACTAGATATAGTCAGCCTCACCTCCACTCACAGCTTGGGCTCTGGAACCCAACTCCTTGAGGGGGGCTGGACTCTCCATTTCTCTGGCGTTGCCCGCGGGGAACGGCGGCGGGCTGGTGTGGGCCTGCTCATTGCCCCACAGCTCAGCCGCTGAGTGTTGGAGTTCACCCCGGTGAACGAGAGGGTCGCGTCCCTGCGCCTTCGGGTTGGGGACAGGTCTCTCACTGTTGTGTCGGCCTATGGGCCAAACAGCAGTGCAGAGTACCCGGCCTTCTTGGAGTGCCTGGGAGGGGTACTGGATAGTTCACCGACTGGGGACTCCATTGTTCTCCTGGAGGACTACTGGGGAGGACCCACGTGGGCAACGACAGTGACACCTGTAGAGGGGTGATTGGGAGGAACGGCCTCCCTGATTAAGATTAAGATTAAGATTAAGCTTGGGCTTTTAGCCTTTATTGGTCTCACACACAATGACACACAGTGACACACGGGAGAAATTTGACTTCTGCATTTGACCCATCCTTTTTCAGGAGCAGTGAGCAGCCATCTTTTTCGGCGCCCGGGGGGCAGTACCGTGAAGGGTCTTGCCCAAGGACCCACACTGGTTAGCTCATTGCCCAGGGGGGGTTTGAACCTACAACCTCCAGGGGGAAAGTCCATGACTTACCAGTTGAGCTAACCAGCCGGTTGATCTGAACCCGAGTGGTGTTCTGTTATTGGACTTCTGTGCTAGCCACAGTTTGTCCATAACGAACACCATGTTCAAGCACAAGGGTGTCCATCAGTGCACGTGGCACCAGGACACCCT
>JAVJIX010000413.1:160000-165000 GCA_036785185.1 Paratrypauchen microcephalus | reverse complement strand
CAACAGCGGCAGCGGCAGCGGCAGCAACAGCGGCAGCGGCAGCGGCAGCAGCGGCAGCAGCAGCGGCAACAGCAGCGGCAGCGGCAGCAGCAGCAGCAGCAGCAGCGGCAACAGCGGCAGCGGCAGCAGCAGCGGCGGCAGCGGCAACAGCGGCAACAGCAGCGGCAGCAGCAGCAGCAGCGGCAGCGGCAGCAGCAGCAGCAGCAGCAGCAACAGCGGCAGCGGCAACAGCGGCAACAGCAACAGCGAGCAGCGGCAACAGCGGCAGCGGCAGCGGCAACAGCGGCAGCAAACAGCGGCAGCAACAGCCAGCGGCAACAGCGGCGCAACAGCAGCAACAGCGGCAGCAGCGGCAGCGGCAGCAGCAACAGCAGCAGCAGCAACAGCGGCAACAGCAGCGGCAGCGGCAACGGCAGCGGCAGCAACAGCGGCAACAGCGGCAACAGCAGCGGCAGCGGCAGCAACAGCGGCAACGGAACAGCAGCGGCAACGGCAGCAGCAGCAGCGGCATGTAGCAGCAGCGGCAGCGGCAGCGGCAACAGCGGCAACAGCAGCGGGCAACAGCAGCGGCAGCAGGCAGCAGCAGCGGCAGCGGCAACAGCGGCAGCGGCAACAGCAGCAGCAACAGCAGCAGCAGCGGCAGCAGCAACAGCAGCGGCAACAGCAACAGCGGCAGCGGCAGCAGCGGCAACAGCAGCAGCGGCAGCGGCAGCAGCAACAGCAGCGGCAGCAGCGGCAACAGCGGCAGCAGCCAGCGGCGGCAGCGGCAGCAGCGGCAGCGGCAACATCGCCAGCAACAGCGGCAGCGGCGGCAGCGGCAACAGCGGCAGCAACAGCAGCGGCAGCGGCAACAGCGGCGAGCAGCGGCAACAGCGGCAGCGGCAGCAACAGCAGCGGCAGCGGCAGCAGCAGCGGCAGCGGCAGCGGCAACAGCGGCAGCGGCGAGCAGCGGCAACAGCAACAGCGGCAGCGGCAGCAGCAGCAACAGCAGCAGCGGCAACAGCGGCAGCGGCAGCACAGCGGCAGCGGCAACAGCAGCGGCAGCGGCAGCAGCAGCAACAGCGGCAACAGCGGCAGCAGCAACAGCGCAGCAACAGCAGCGGCAGCGGCGGCAGCGTTCAGCGGCAACAGCAACAGCGGCAGCAGCGGCAACAGCGGCAACAGCGGCAGCAGCGGCAACAGCAGCGGCAGCAGCAGCGGCAGCGGCAGCGGCAGCGGCAACAGCAACAGCGGCAGCAACAGCGGCAGCGGCAGCGGCAGCGAAGCAGCAGCGGCAGCGGCAACAGCGGCGGCAGCAGCAGCAGCGGCAGCAACAGCGGCAGCAGCAGCGGCAACAGCAACAGCGGCAGCAACAGCGGCAGCGGCAGCGGCAACAGCAACAGCGGCAACAGCAGCAACAGCAGCAACAGCGGCAACAACAGCGGCAGCGGCAACAGGCAGCAACAGGGCAACAGCGGCAGCGGCAACAGCAGCAGCAACAGGCGAACAGCGGCAAGCGGCAGCAGCGGCAGCGGCAACAGCGGCAGCAGCAGCAGCGGCAGCAGCGGCAACAGCAACAGCGGCAGCGGCAGCAGCAGCGGCAACAGCAGCAGCGGCAGCAGCAGCGGCAACAGCAGCGGCAACAGCAGCAGCAGCAACAGCAGCAGCAGGCAACAGCGGCAACAGCGGCAGCAGCAGCGGCAGCGGCAACAGCAGCGGCAACAGCAGCGGCAGCAGCAACAGCAGCAGGCAGCGAACAGCGGCAGCAACAGCAGCGGCAGCGGCAGCGGCAGCAACAGCAGCGGCAACAGCAGCAGCGGCAGCAACAACAACGGCGGCAGCGGCAACAGCGGCAACTGTTGGCAGGCGGCAGCGGCAACGGCAACAGCGGCAGCGGCAACAGTAAACAGCAGCAGCGGCAACGGCGGCAGCGGCAGCAGCAACAGCAGCAGCGGCAGCGGCAGCAACAGCGGCAACAGCGGCAACAGCGGCAACAACAGCGGCAGCAACAGCGGCAGCGGCAGCGGCACAGCAACAGCAGCAACAGCGGCAGCAACAGCGGCAGCGGCAGCGGCAGCAGCCCAGCGGCAGCGGCAACAGCAGCGGCAGCGGCAACAGCGGCAACAGCAGCGGCAGCAACAGCGGCGGCAGCGGCAACAGCAGCAGCGGCAACAGCAACAGCGGCAGCAGCAACGGCAGCGGCAACAGCGGCAACAGCAGGCGGCGGCAGCGGCGAACAGCGGCAGCGGCAGCGGCAGCAGCAACAGCGGCAGCGGCAGCGGCAATTTTGGCAGCAGCAGCAGCAGCGGCAACAGCGGCAACAGCAATGCCAGCAACAGCGGCAACGGCGGCAACGGTTTGCAGCAACAGCAACAGCAACAGCGGCAGCAGCAACAACAGCGGCAGCGGCAGCAGCGGCAACAGCAGCGGCAGCAACAGCGGCAGCGGCAGCGGCAGCGGCAACAGCAACAGCGGCAGCAACAGCGGCAGCAGCGGCAGCGGCAGCAGCAGCAGCGGCAGCGGCAACAGCGGCGGCAACGGCAGCAGCGGCAGCAGCAACAGCGGCAGCAGCAGCGGCAGCAGCAGCAGCGGCAGCAACAGCGGCAGCGGCAGCGGCAGCGGCAACAGCAGCAGCGGCAGCAGCAACAGCGGCAGCAACAGCGGCAGCGGCAACAGCGGCAGCGGCAGCAACAGCGGCAACAGCGGCAACAGCAGCGGCAGCGGCAGCAGCAGCGGCAGCGGCAACAGCAACAGCGGCAGCAGCGGCAGCGGCAACAGCAGCCAGCAGCAGCAGCGGCAACGGCAGCAGCAGCAGCGGCAACAGCGGCAACAGCGGCACAGCAACAGCGGCAGCAGCAGCAGCAACAGCAGCAACAGCGAGCAGCAGCAGCAACAGCAGCGGCAACAGCAACAGCGGCAACAGCAGCAGCGGCAGCACAGCAGCGGCAACAGCTGGCAACAGCGGCAACAGCGGCAGCTGTTGCAGCGGCGGCAGCGGCGAACAGCGGCAGCGGCAGCGGCAGCAGCAACAGCGGCAGCGGCGAACAGCGGCAGCAACAGCGGCAGCGGCAGCGGCAACAGCAACAGCGGCAACAGCAGCAGCGGCAACAGCAACAGCGGCAGCGGCAACAGCGGCAACAACAGCGGCAGCGGCAGCGGCAACGGCAGCGGCAGCGGCAACAGCAACAGCGGCAGCGGCAACGGCAGCGGCAACAGCAGCGGCAACAGCAGCAGCAGCAACAGCAGCGGCAACAGCGGCAGCGGCAGCGGCAGCAACAGCGGCAGCGGCAACAGCGGCAGCAGCAGCAGCAGCGGCAGCAGCAGCGGCAGCGGCAGCAGCAGCAGCAGCAGCGGCAACAACAGCACAGCGGCAGCGGCAACAGCGGCAGCAGCAGCAACAGCGGCAACGGCAACAGCGGCAGCAGCAGCGGCAGCAGCGGCAACAGCAACAGCGGCAGCGGCAGCAACAGCAGCAGCGGCAACAACAGCGGCAGCGGCAGCAACAGCGGCAGCGGCAACAGCAACAGCGGCAACAGCGGCAGCGGCAGCGGCAGCGGCAACAGCGGCAGCAACAGCGGGCAACAGCAGCAACAGCAGCGGCAGCAGTACAGCAGCAACAGCGGCAGCGGCAACAGCAACAGCGGCAACAGCAACAGCGGCAGCAACAGCAGCAGCAGCAACAACAGCGGCAACAGCAGCAGCAACAGCTGTTGGCAGCGGCAGCGGCAACAGCAGCGGCAACGGCAGCAGCAACAGCGGCAGCGGCAACGGCAGGCAACAGCAGCGGCAGCGGCAACAGCAGCAGCAGCAGCGGCAGCGGCAGCAGCAACAGCAGCAGCGGCAACAGCGGCAGCAGCAGCAGCAGCGGCAGCAGCAGCAGCTGTTGGCGGCAAGCAGCGGCGAACGGCAGCGGCAACAGCAGCGGCAGCAATAAACAGCAGCGGCAGCGGCGGCAACTGATTTGGCAACAGCAACAGCAACAGCGGCAGCGGCAACAGCGGCGGCAGCGGCAACAGCGGCAGCGGCAACAGCGGCAGCGGCAGCGGCAGCAGCAGCGGCAACAGCGGCAGCGGCAACAGCGGCAGCGGCAGCGGCAGCAGCAGCGGCAGCGGCAACAACAGCGGCAACAGCGGCAACAGCAGCAGCGGCAACAGCAGCAGCGGCAACAGCGGCAGCGGCAACAGCAGCGGCAGCGGCAGCAGCAGCGGCAACAGCGGCAGCAGCGGCAACAGCAGCAGCAGCAGCAGCGGCAGCGGCGGCAGCGTTCAGCGGCAACAGCAGCAGCGGCAGCGGCAACAGCGGCAACAGCGGCAACAGCAGCGGCAGCAACAGCGGCAACAGCAGCAGCGGCAGCGGCAGCAACAGCAACAGCAGCGGCAACAGCAGCGGCAGCGGCAGCGGCAGCGAACAGCGGCAGCGGCAGCAGCGGCAGCAGCAGCGGCAACAGCAGCGGCAGCAGCAGCGGCAGCAGCAGCGGCAACAGCAGCAGCGGCAACAGCAGCGGCAGCGGCAGCGGCAGCGGCAACAGCAACAGCGGCAACAGCAACAGCGGCAGCAACAGCGGCAGCGGCAGCGGCAGCGGCAGCAGCAGCGGCAACAGCGGCAGCAGCAGCGGCAGCGGCAGCAGCAGCGGCAGCAGCAGCAGCAGCGGCAACAGCGGCAGCAGCAGCGGCAGAACAGCGGCAGCGGCAGCGGCAGCGGCAACAGCGGCAACAGCAACAGCAACAGCAAACGCAGCAACAGCAGCAGCGGCAGCGGCAGCAGCAGCGGCAACAGCAGCAGCGGCAGCAGCAGCGGCAGCAGCGGCAGCAGCGGCAACAGCAGCGGCAGGCAGGCAACAGCGGCAGCAACAGCGGCAACAGCGGCAGCAGGCGGCAACAGCAGGCGCAGCAGCAGCGAACAGCAGCGGCAGCGGCAGCAACAGCAGCGGCAGCGGCAAACATGTACGGCAGCAGCAGCGGCAGCGGCAGCGGCAGCAGCAGCAGCGGCAGCAGCAGCAGCGGCAGCAGCAGCAGCGGCAA
>JAVJIX010000413.1:152500-155000 GCA_036785185.1 Paratrypauchen microcephalus | reverse complement strand
GTACTACAGTAATACTACTGTAGTACTACAGTAATACTACAGTAATACTACAGTAGTACTACTGTAGTACTACAGTAATACTACTGTAGTACTACAGTAATACTACAGTAATACTACAGTAGTACTACAGTAGTACTACAGTAGTACTACAGTAATACTACTGTAGTACTACAGTAATACTACAGTAATACTACAGTAGTACTACTGTAGTACTACAGTAGTACTACTGTAGTACTACAGTAGTACTACAGTAGTACTACTGTAGTACTACAGTAGTACTACTGTAGTACTACTGTAGTACTACAGTAGTACTACAGTAGTACTACTGTAGTACTACTGTAGTACTACTGTAGTACTGTAGTACTACAGTAGTACTACTGTAGTACTACAGTGGACTGTGAGGATTAAAGACTCCACCCAAATCATTGGCTTTCCTACTTTACTAAAAATATCCTCCAATTCCACTAAAACTAATGACTTACATGGGTTAAATCAATGAACTAAGTTGAACTTGAACTAAGTTGAACTTGAACTAAGTTAAACTCATGACACAAACCTGATCACACCCTCAAGTGAACGTCCCGCTTCAGGAGCTGAAACCCTGTGCACATCCTGCACCTCTTCTGTCTGCTCTTTTCTCAGGCTTAAACAGGGTTTGAACACAAACGAGGTCTGCTTTTGGATCAGACTAATGACTTTTTTCAACTCCTGCCCGTTTGCAATTAAACTTCAGGATGTAAACCATGAGGAAAAGGTTAAGGACTTTCAAACCTGTCCATCTGGGACTCTCATCAGACTCTTCAGCCTCTGAGTGCCTCACTGACCTGTCCTCAAACTGAAACAGTCTCTGTGGAGAGGTCTTCTGGGGCCCCAAGAATCTACCGACGGCTTCAGCTACAAACTGAATCATATCTGATCTGGATTTCATAAATAACGTCCACAATAAAAGCCAATAATGATTCCCTCTGAATCACCAGAGTTCTGATCTCCAGCAGGAGACGAGGCTGCACAGGGACTCCCTCCACTTCAGGCTTCAGCAGATGGAACTTTGTACTGCTCTTTTACTGACTCTTCTTGGCTTTTACAAAAAACTACACCCCCGAGAAGATGCCCTGAGCTTCACGACAGTTACAGCACTTTGAGGCTGAAACACCACACTCGGAGATTTGAAACACCGTCTAGAGCCTCTGCTGCAGCCATGAGGCCAAACCTCTGACACTTGAAGCACCTTAAGGGGCCTAACATGGACCCTGACCTGGTCTGACAAACACCCAATAAACACTCACGACGGGAGGTTATTTCTTGGTTTTCATTCACACCAGCCCAAAAGGTCCGAATCAAAAGAGCAAACGAACTCTGGTTCGTTTTAAACGAACCAAACAAGGCAGGTGTGAAAACGACCTTAAACACTTCACCTCCATCACTTCCTCACCCACCACATGTTCCTTTATCTCCCTCTCGGACATGTCGGCACACACCCCATAAAATCAGCCCCTTCACCACCTCCCCTTGTTCTGCAACCGTTTTTTTGAGCTTTAGGTAGCTTCTCACCCCCGTGCAAAAAACCAAAAGAGCTTTTCCGCTGTCACTCCCATTCTTTAAGGACTCGGCTGTTCTCACAGGGTTCATGCCCCTAAAGCCCTCCACCGTTTGATCTTTTCATTTGTACACAACCTGATAATCAAGCACAGACTTCTCCATCCATCATCTACCCCAATCACCCGGAGATGCGAAAGGCAAATCCAGAAGGCGGCCACTGAGACAAACAAACGCAGAAACACCGCCGCACCCCCAGACTCGCTGCCCAAAGTCACCGCCAAACAACAAACTGCAAACACTCGCTGGAAATGACTCAAAACAGCAAAACTAACACCCAAAAAAACCCTGTCCGCTGTGTCCTTCTGTGCAGCCCAGACAACAGACTGACCCTTATCCCTTAGCCCCTCCCCCTAGTGACAGGTTTAAGGTTTAAGCAGAGGCCAAAGTGTCGTCATGACGATAAAACAAACTGTAATCATCAAAAATACTCAAATAACTCCCAAATGGCTCATCTTTAACTAATACACTTAAGAAAAGCAGAAACACAGAAGAAGGGTCCAGGTTTAGTCTGGGCTCGTGTGTACGTGTATATGATTTATACATAATGTTTATACACACACATTTATATATGTCATATATATGTCATATGTTTGGTGTTCAGGGCGAGATGATCGACAGAATCGAGTACAACGTGGAGCACTCCGTGGATTATGTGGAACGAGCTGTTTCTGACACCAAGAAGGCCGTCAAGTACCAGAGCCAAGCCCGCAAGGTAAGACCGGGTTTAGACCAGGTTAGACCGGGTTTAGACCAGGTTAGACCAGGTTTAGACCAAATTTGACTGGGTTAGATCAGGTTTAGACCAAATTTGACTGGGTTAGATCAGGTTTAGGCCGGGTTAGACAGGTTTAGACCGGGTTAGACCAGGTTTAGACCGAGTTAGACCAGGTTTAGACCAGAT